>OZ012704.1:52657474-53202966 GCA_963942595.1 Cylloceria caligata | reverse complement strand
CAGTGCATTTAGAGGTGGTGTCAGAAATGACAACTGACGCACTTTTGAATGCGTTCAAACGGTTCGTCGGCCGTAGACGAAAACCAGCTAATGTATTCTCGGACAACGGAACTAATTTCGTGGGTGCCAACCGCGAGTTAGAAGAACTTCGAAAGCTTTTCATTCAACAGGAACATCAGAACAAGATTCGCAATTGCACTTCAGCAGAACGAATAAATTGGCAGTTCATATTGCCCAGAGCCCCACATTTTGGCGGATCATGGGAAGCGGCGGTAAAGTCATTTAAAGGTAATTTCTACAAGGTAGCTTCAAACGCGGCTCTGACATTTGAAGAAGCGTCAACGTTTGTGATTCAAATCGAAGCTATCCTTAATTCGAGGCCGTTGACGGCACTATCATCGGACCCAAACAATCTGAGTTATCTAGCAGCTGGACATTGTCTTATTGGCAGCTCGTTGATCGCTTATCCAGAGCCGAACGTAATTCACCTAAAAGGCAATCGCTTGTCAAGATGGCAACGATTGGAGCAATGCGCGAACACTTCTGGAAAAGGTGGTCGTTGCAATATTTGCTTCAGCTTTAAAGACGCACTAAGTGGCACCCGAATAAGGGTGTTCAACTCCAAGTCGGACAACTAGTCCTCTGCCGAGAGCAAGGACTACCGCCCTTGAAATGGGTACTTGGACGAATCCAGGAAGTCTGTCTCGGGAATGATGAAATAGTCAGAGCGGCTGTGAGAAAAACCACGAAGGGCATCTTCAAGAGACCAGCAGCAAAACTCGCTATTTTACCGTTGGATGCTGATTAGGATGACGCGAATACGATTTGATACATTAGAGTAGCCTCGATAATGTTCTAGCTCATTAAAGTTTTGGCGCGGATGCATAATCTTGGCATTCGCATAGTTATCATTATTTACATTTTAATCCATTATTGCATTAATTCATTCTAGAGCACATTGAATAGTTAATGATTTTTCACAAATTTTTTATATTTGACGTCGTGCCCGGTAATTGCGAAGTTGATAATCAGAGGTTATCAAGGCGCGCGGTATGTTATCAATTAGTGTAAGTCTTTTCTTTCTTTTGATTTGTCTTTCATATGTCACGCGGTTATGTGCTATATTCAACTTTCCCAAGGCACCATTAGCTACAAGATGGCGCGGAAGTGCGTCTCCATTAGTAGTCTTGAGCTCGCAGTGTCAGAGAGATGTAGCGTGGAAATCTATTGCGTGCAGTTATACGAAAAATAAAGAATCTATATTAACACTGTGTGGCCTCTACTCATTCATTACTATCAATACGTGCATATACACCGGTCCGTGATTGAGGACACAACAGAAAGTAACCTCGCTTTTTTACGTTCTATATCTAATTCAACTTGATATTGGTCGGAAAGAAAAAAGGATCTATTTGCAATGATCAGGCAATTAGGTAAACCGTCTGTATTTATCACCATAAGTGCTAATGAAATTGGATGATTGGATTTGCTACAATTGCTGTACAAACTGAAGACACATGTTCATATTACAAAAGAGAATATATCACAATTACATTACATGATGAAATGTACTCTTATTAATGAAGATGCTGTTACTTGCGCTGCCTACTTCAATAAATTAGTTAATGTTGTTATGAATATTCTTCAATCAAAGACATGCAGTCCTTTCCGAAAGTACAGAGTTCGCCACTACTTCAAGCGCATAAATTCAATGCGCTTGAAGTGAAACAATGAATGAACATACGGAATTCGATATTATCGACATAACCAAAAATATTAGTGTGAATATACTAAATCATACCGAAATCACAAGTCAAGAAGCTGCGTGGTATTTACTACGAGAGCCCATGTCAAAAACTTCAGTCATTATCGTATATATTCCAACAGTATGGCCAATTGAACGTCAACGCATAAGAAAAACTATGAAGGAGTTGTCTGAATTAGATGATGATTGTACTGATGTTTGGAAAGAAAACTGGTTCGATAAGTACGAGAAAAGAATAGAATATTTAGAAAATATTACGTTAGCGCAATTCGTATCGAAATACACACAAAATAGGGAAAAAGAATATATTGAGAGGCGTGAACCCAAGATAATTCGGTATCGAAATTACGACATGACCATTGACTTTAACGAATATAAGCGAGAGATGGCGATACTGCACTTACCATTCCGAAAGGAAGAACAGGAAATATTAGCAGACATGAAATTTGTTACCATTTAAGATGATAATGACGATATTATTCTGCAGAGGAGAAGAGAATTCGAATCAGACATTGACATTGACAAAACTATTCAAATTTGTAGAGAGCTATGCCGTGAAGAAACTCCAGTGGATGGGGATGAAATGCAGGACGTTGTTAACAGATTTCCGGAAGGAAATCCCTTTGAGCAATTATATTATACAATAATCCGAATTCAGATCTAAATAGTGATCTTCGACTAGCTACATTGAATAAACTCGGTGCTATTGCTAAAAAAATGGAAAATATCATGTCTAGTACCGATTTTTGTGCAGCTATGAGGTTGGCTAATGAAAAGCAAAGAATGCTGCTAACACATGTAATCTACCAATTATTATCAAATGATAATAATCCTTTACAAATTTTCTTCTCTGGACCAGCTGAATGCGGCAAAACTTTGGTAATTAAATTCATTATGGAAATATGTAATCGGTTTTCTGACAGTGATGGGTACTGTAATGCCTACATCACGTGTGCATCAACAGGAAAAGCTGCTGTAGCAATAGATGGAACAACTGTACATACTTCTTTGAAAATATCACTGTCTATATTGTTGCCATTGAGTATAGAAGTCGCACATCAATATATTTAAATCATTATTTAAATACGTCAGAGCAATAATAATAGATGAAGTAAGCATGATTGGTGCAGAACTTCTAGAACAAATCGATTTACGTTTTAAGCAAATCACTGGTAATTTTGCAAGTGATTTTGGAAACTTAGATGTAATATTAATAGCAAATAAAACGTAGAATGACTGGACCGAGAGTATGGAACTGTCGGTTCCATACTGAATTTCAAATTCATACTGGTTTCCAAATTAAAATTTTATGAACTCACTGAAGTTATGAGGCAAGCAAACGGTATGTTTTCCAATGCTCTTACGAAAGTTGGAAATGGAGAAAAACTGAACACGGATGAATTGGCATTAATTGAATCGAGATTCGTTAGCAAAGAAGAAGCTGATATTGCCTGTCCTCAAGGGATACGACTTTTTTAATCAAATGCAGCTGTTCAAATGTACAATAACTCCATATTAAACATAGAAGAAAATAAAGTAACTTACGTAGCGAAAGATGTTTATACGGGGTGTCATAATGCTGAGCAAGAAGCTTTCGTAAAGCTAAAGCTACATAAGATGTCGACAATTTGACTCATTTTTCCAAATCCAGAAAAATCTGGAAGGAAAATTCGAAGCAAAGTTTCAGGGTACATTGCGGATCATAATATCTCAAGGAATGCTGTACCTATAGCCAGAAGATCATGTACTATACCACTTAATAATAGCAAAACTATAAATGCTAAACGTAATCATTTTCCGGTGGTGTCTGCATGCGCTATAACGATTCACAAGTCACAAGGAGCAACATTCGATGAAATTGTTTATGAGTATGAGAAAACGCATTCTCAGCAATTGGTATACGTTGCATTATCAAGAGTAACACGCACTGAGGGACTTTATATTGTGACTGAAAAAACAATCCTACATTCTATCACGGACGAAGAGAATCTACATTCGTCATTGATTTACAAAATGAATTCAAAAGGCTATCACTCAACAGGCTTCAAACAGTCACTAAGATTTTAACAAATTTCATTTCCAATACAAAGGGCATATCAATATATTCATTAAATTGTCAAAGTTTAGGGGCACATGCTTTGGACCTTGATGACAGTATTACGCAACGTTCAACTATATTACTTCTATCCGAAACTTTGATGCATAATGAAGAAGACATCGATGTCCCAAATTTTCATTGTGTTGCTAAATTCGAAAGACCTGATTGCCGAGCTGCAGTTGTAGCTATTATTTAAAAATAACAGATATACGTCAACTATTGTCACTTCACAGATGGATGTTGCACTTCATAATTCACAATCATGTGGATTTCATGCATCATCAATAGGAGAAATTTATATAGCGAAATGTACAGCAGAAAATGGACAAGAAATAGTAATGGTAGCTATATATGTCTCACCTAATCAAAGCATAGAAAAAATCATGAAATTCATCCATGAAAATTTACTAATCTATACCAAATCAGGATCTGCTCTTCTAAAACGAAACCTTCATACATTGCCAATGATTTTAAGTGAAGATTTCAATGTTGACTTCGCAAAAGGCACATCAAAGCCGTTAGTGGATTTTTAAAAATCAACATTAGATTTGAATATGTCGAATGATCCAATTGAAAGCACAACAAAATATGGAACAATGATTGACGGAGTTTTTTTTAGATATATAGCAAATCTTGAATCACAAGTATTCATTTCATATTTTAGTTACCACAAACCTATTGTTTCATTTTTAGAGTACGATACAAATGACGATCAGTCAGATTAGAATTTACCAGAGTAATTTATACACAATTATAATTATATATATTGTATATAATATAGTATATGGTATATTGTAATGTTACTTTATGAATATAGAACAAAAAAAATAGTTGTATTTCGTATTATTAATCTCGTCTTTCCACTTCTGTCATGTGGTCTTATTAAGCACGCTCAATTTTCTTCTGGTTATCAAATAGCAGATGATATCTTCCCATTCGCATTACTCTTTCTCTTTTTGTTATATATGACGTATTATTATTCTGGTTTAAATCTTTACTTAGACTTTACTTGAACGTTTATTAATTAACATTTGAAGAAAACCTTATGAAATCAGCACCGCTCGATAATTTTTCCTTAAATCTCCGAGGTATATATGCTAGATATCGGAGTGACAAGTTTTTACTGAATTGTTAGGTAAAGCCGTTTATGAGCAATAACTCTTTTTATTAATTTTAAGGAAATGCACTCGATATATATATATATTTCTGACTATATATTCTTTCGAGGGATTACTCTTCGCTTCGGTAGCACGCGCCGAAATAGAGAGAGAGGGGGGAAGCGCCTCGGTCGAGAAGCGAGGTATCGAGGGATTCGGGTCACGCTGCGCTGTAGATCCGAGTAGCTTTTGCCGTCCCCATTATGAATAATACAGAATGCGGCTCATCAACAAAATTTAAGCTTGCTTTAAATCTCAATATTGTGTAATGTGTAGTGGCTTACGTGTTTGCCAAAGTAACTAAATATTAATTATTTTTTAATTCTTTTACTATTGAATTCATATTCTAATGGTTCTAACTGTTCAGCAAAACTATCATATATAATGGCTTTAATTTTCCCTTTTATTTAGTTTTCATAATCATAATTATTTGTTGTATCCATTTAGATAAATATTCTTTTTCTGAATTCTTATCATAGTTTTAGGTTTAAATTGTTTGTGTGTCCAAATTATTGCATATTAAATAAGTGTTTAGATTATTACTCTTGCAGCGGACCACAAAGTATGCGTTAATAAATACGCATTATTTCAAGGGAGCACTCCTCGTTTTATGGTGTTAATAGAGAGAGAGAGAGGGGAAAGACGGACATTGGCTTGAATGCAAGGAGGGGCATTGAAGGATACATTCTCCCATCAACAACTACTACCGTAGCTCCGTGCCGTCTTTGCCGTCGCTCCAGTAACTAATATGCAGCGTCTTTCTCTCGTCCTCTTTCAACTCTGCTTATCCGTCTGATATTTATATCAAAATTGCGTTTAAATGTTTTATTTTTTTTAAACTATTGATTTTTTAATATATATATATATATTTATATTTTTTCTCGTGACTTGAATATTTACTTCGTAATGAATCCAAATCTCTGCTACAGTTGCGTTTCAATTGTTATTCATCTATTCAGAAATTTCGAAAAAGCTGCATTTTGGCTTTTATTGTTTTGAAGTCAGAAACAAATTCCAATTTTTCATCAATACAGTTAATAGGACAGACGTCCTCTTGTAATACCGAATATCAATTTTTCGATCTTTGCAACATTCGTCATCCCATATTCTTCGTTGTCTTGGTAAGACACAGTACACGACAGGGAGAATGGAGCGAGCACCCGATATTAATTAGTCGAAAATGTGAATATGAGCCAGTCAAAAACTTCGGTGACTCTCGCCACCAGTGATATCCACACGGCATAGAAGGAGACTGTTTATAAGAGATCCATGCCTTTTACACCGACCATTAGAGCAGGGGCAGTGCCCTGCACACTATTAGTCTTTTCGTTATTAGGTACAGCTGTGAAACTGGCCGTCTCTTCTTAGCGCGTATCATGTGTACTCATTGCTCTGCCTCGATGTGTCTACAGGTCTCACCCTTCTCACCATCATTATACCTGTATAATCTTCAGTCACAATGTGACCCGACCACACTACTGTTTATGAATTTCTTTCAAGGAAGGAAACATATTGAAGCGAGGTTATGTCAGGACGTAATAGAGGATTACGATATTTTTTTTACGTGTTGGTTGCTTATCGTAGACGTCTTCCAATTCGTTGTGCATACTCATGCACAACGAAAAATCATGCGTACTCATGCATGGTAATTTTGATAACGATAATTTGTTTATAAATCTGAATTGTGTACAATATTGTCCACACGAGTCCCGAGTTTCCTCAACTCCCCGGGATCTCGTAACACATTTGTTAATTGAATCCGTGCAACACTAATCTTCGTCAATGGCAAATTCTCCTCGATGTTCGCCAATGTTAGGTGGGAGCTAGTTCTCGCTAACAAGCATGTGTAGGGTAGGCGGCCGTTAGTGGTGATCAGCATCGTAGTCGCATCTTTTAAATTGCTGGTAGTCGTCGCTGATAGATTGCATTGTTCGCCCAATGGTTTTAACGCTGAAATATCGGGCGGTGACTGTATATAGTGTAACGGTATTAAACGTTAACATTGCCCTTAATGGGCTTGTTCGGACTCGAGCAGGAAGGAAAGTAATTTTAGGCTTTTGTAATAGGTAGAAGTAGGGTTTATTCAATAAAACAGATAAGAATTATGCGATACATTATGGAAAATTCAATTCTTTCGCCCCTTTTTCTCGGTATTGTGGCTACCTCGGGCCTTACAATTTTATTATTCCCGGGCACTCGAGTGCAGTTACAATCGTGTCCGCAGGTGTAGTTGAGGAATTCCTAAAGATAAAAATGTAACTTTTAACAATATGTACGCTGGCGTGAAAAGAGATAAATAATATAATTTTTAATGTGAAAATATTCGTTTAACTAGTACTGAAATTATATAAAGAAAATATAAATGTTGCTTTCTAATTTTTCTCTACCCGTCGCGTTCCCTGGGTCAGAGTTTTCGCATGTGTACCGTCGATAACTGACCGGCCGTCGCTTGATTCTACTGCTGAATAGTCTACTTTCCAACGCTACAGGTCTGTTGGTAGGAGTGGATATCTATATTTTTTATAGGTCGTCTTACGCGTCCACCCGACCGCTGCTACGATCCGGCGTCCGTGCGATGCATTCTGAGTGCATGCGCAGTGACTCGGTATTTCAGGACCGTAGCTCGTATATTTCTCGACCCTTTATATTTTTCCGCAAATCTATTTTTTAATTTGTATCCCTAGTATAATTTTTATGGTATATGGTCTCTCATAATGCAGATATTTTATCCTCGTTATTAATATACCGTGAGGAGCATTTTGTGTCTGAGAGAGTAGACCGTTCGGATAGTGTGTATTAGATAGCTCCGTCCGTGGCTACTAGTGTGAGGAAGAGAGACAGAGATAGACCGCTCTGTTGATGTTTGGGTCTACGGTGCGTAGGCCTTGAACGCAGCACCAACTCAGCTGCTTCCCGTCAAATGTACGTCAGGTACCACAGCTGGGCTCTCTTGGTACCAGTGCGGCTGCACCTAGCGAGGGTTGGTTGCTCTTCCTTCCTGGTAGCTGGACTTCTGCGTTGGCGGGACCTGCGAACAAAACTGTTCCCCGAATGCCGAAATTCTGGTCTTTTTATACCAGAATCCCCTCCAGCTGGCCCATGCTTTTGGTATCACTATAGTTGGTGGCGGTCCTGTAGCCCATGTCCTGTAGCCCACTGGTACGTCATTTAAAAATCGTCGTTGGTTTTTAATATTCCGTTTCTTGTATTTTTCGAACGGAATAACGGGACTTGGTCACCGATATGCCGGCCTAGCTGGTGTGAGTGACGCTCGGTAGCCGGGTTCCGTTGTGTATGTACCGAGCGTCGCGAGTTGCCGAGTACTAGCTTGTGTGCGCGACGCGCGGTAGCGATGCTTTATTGTGTGCGTAACGAGCGTCGTGAGCTGTTTAGTAGAGGCCGGTCTTACCCTGTGTGCGTAACGCGCGGTAGCGATGCCTTAGTGTGTGCACCGCGCGTTCTCAGATAGTTCGGATGTCTCATTGTCCCCCGATCCGAGGGGAACCTGTCTACCGGTGAACCGAGGATCTCTGCGATGTTGCTTCTCTCTCTTCCTCTCGCTGTTGTCTCCCACCGTGCTATTCTTATTTCATTTGTATCGATTCTCTGTTCTTATCGCTATCTTTTTTTTCCGAATTTCTTTCTATTCTATTTATCGTTATTACTATTCTTGTTTATTATATATATATATTTTTTTATACCTATTTTCCTTAACATCTATTATCGCAAAAGGGTCCTACAACTATAAATGATTTGGAGACTCATGTATGTATATGTTTCTATTTATTTGAGAGAAATTTTGGATGCTTTGATTTTATAGTCTCATTCTTCATCGAAGCTCTCCCATCCGATGTCGTTGTCGGTGTCGACAGACATCCTGTCCTCCTGGTTGACTTGGTGGCCGGATTCGTATCCGGAGTCCGTTGAGGGCTCCTCGAAATGCGGATCCAGTAGCCGTCCGCCGTCTGTTCCCCAGTCGAAATTAGGTGGATTATCCGCCTGTACCGCGATTCCCATGCGGATCAATTCCTCGGACAGGATGGTGATCTCCCCGCCCTCGTTTCGCCGCCACATTTGGACCCATCGGGCCTCAGCTCCAGTGTGATGCGGGAGTATCACCATATTCCACGGTCCATTGTGCAGTAACTCCCGTAGCTGCTGGACATGGTCGTCTGTCCATCCACCTTGAGGAGGGCCAGTCTGGTGTAAGCCCACCGGGATAGCCTGGAATGCCAGATGGTAGGCGTGGTGTGGTGGTGTGAAGCATTCGTCGATCGTGGCCGCCACGTCCACCCCGATATCGCCCAACCAGACTAACATATTTCCGTCCTCTTGGGCTTCAGTCGTTATTAGGCCGCGGTAATACTTGCCTTGCTGATGACAAAGTATTGCTGTTCCCGGCCATGCTTCTTCAAGGGGTAGCGGAGCTGGTCCTTCCCACGTCTCGAAATGTTCGATGATTCTTTCCCTCACCCCTTCAGTGTCCTCTCGATAAATGTATATCCTCCTCGGATCCGCCACACTCAAAATTTCTATGTTTTCATATCCTCCTTCCATCGATTGAACTGGATAGTTCCGATACATTTTGTTTCGCACGGTGTTTACGGTATGGTTTCGAATTTCCAACTGTCGGACGCCTGTCAAACTGTGAGAGAGATTCGTCTGTCCCTTCCTCTACTGCTTTGAATTTTGGCCTGGACACCAACCTTTGATGTTGTCGTCGGTTAGCACTATACAGCCGTCTCGGTCGATTGGATAGATGACATCCCAGCGTAGAGTCCTAGATGTTTTTGCATTACAGTGTTCCAAAATTAATTTCCAGCTTCTTACTTCCCTCTTTCTCATGCTGATTTTTTTTAGCCTCCAATTTTTTATTTTTTTCTGCGTGGATGGTTCCATTTTCAGCGATTCTCCGGGTCTTGGTGCTCAGCTGCTGGTCAGCGGTTTACTGCTGTTGCCTCTCGACAGTACAGGTCTTATTCTTAATTTCTTCGTTATTAAAAAAAATTTTGTAATTTTTAAATTCTTTTCGTTCTACGATTCCCTCTATGTACTGCTTGGCTTCTCCAGATCTTCATTATCGGTCCTAGGTGTCTGATCGATGGTATATCCCGATGTAGTTATCATACGTAAATATTGCCTTTGTTTACCTTTCGATGTTATGTCCGGTAGGTAATATTCCGGCCGTTTATCGTGAGTAATCTTTTTCTTCCTAGATGGTTCTTCGATGGTGGTTTGCTCGAGGCTGTTAAGTGGTCTTCTTTTTCCTTATAACTATGTGCCTATGCTAATCCCTATGATTCTTATTTATCTTCTCATTCTCTAAAAAGACTCTTTTTCTTTTTTTTTTTTTTTTTTTTTTTTATAATCGTTGATTTTTCTTTTAATTCGTCGATCACTTCCTCTTACTACTATCCTTCTCTCTATCTCTTTCTCGATTGAATATTTTTAACCTTTAAATCCTATCTCTTATCTCTACTCTTTATTTTTATTGTTATTTATTGATTATTTTTTTTTTTTTTTTTTTTTTTTTTTTTTTATAGATGGTCCGATTTAGTTTCTACCCTTTTATTTTTCCTCGTCTTCCTCTTCAACGCGGTACACTTGGTACTTCGTGAGCAAGCTCGCATGGAACTTTCCACGTACTTTCTTTGTGAGCGGATCCATGAGTTCGTACGTAGCCAGTCCCACGCATCTTTTGATTGTGTATGGGCCTTCACGGAGCGGTAGAAATTTTGACGTTATTTGGTTTGACGGATCCGAGACATTTAGCGCCTTTACTAGTACAACATCTCCTTCCTCGAAAGTTGTTAATTTGTGTGTACTATTAAAACGTTCGGCCCTCATTGCTCCCTTTTTTATAATTCTTTCTCTGGCAATCCTTATCTTGGCATCGTAGGTGAGTGGATCATCCTCTTCGCTCGCCGGTATTCCTAACCATTTATTCCACAACCGGATTGGTTTTTTTTTTCGTTGTAATTCTGTTGGAGTGAATTCCGTGGTGTCGTGATGGGATTCATTTATGCAGTCTTGAACCACCTGCACCCATTTGTACCAACCGGCATGATTGTCCCTCAGGAAGGTCCTAAAAAATCGTCCCAACTCTCGATTCACTCGTTCCACAATGTTACCTTGAGGATGGCGTATTGAAGAAAACACTGCCTTTATGTTTTCATCCTCTAATTTTTTTAACCAATTTTTCGCAGTAAATTGTGTACCGTGATCGAATTGAATACGGTTTGGTTTTCCAAACTGCGGAATATAATCGTGGAATATTCGTTTGATCACTGTCGCTGTATTCGCTTTCCGCATCGGAAACAGTACTACGTATTTACTAAATGCATCGATTGTTACTAATATATGTTTGACTCCTCCGATGGATGTCGGCAGAGGCCCATAAAAATCGATTGAGACTAGGTCCCCCGGCCTCTCAGGGATAATCGTCTGCATTTCGGCATAATTCGTCTGTACTGCAACCTTGCTGCGTTGACAGATATCACAACATGCGATGAGCGACCTTGTGAGTTTTACCAGATGTGGGTGTGAAAAATCTTCATCGAGGATACGGAAGCATTTTCGGGCTCCGATATGCCCATATAGCTCGTGACATTCCACAATGATTTGTCGAACCAAACATTTCGGGAGTACGACTTTCCAGATACGAGCTTTCGTGTGTTTCTGTAGAATGCCCTCCCGTAATCGGAATTTCCTCTCTTCTTCGGTGTCGTTTTCTTTTTCTAGCACCTCCATAATTCTACACAAGTCCTCCTGGTCTCTTTGGTGCTTCGCGATCCTCTTCATTTCTTTTATTAAATCCTTTGATGCCTTCCGTGCCAGAGTTGCAGCAATTACTACTAATCCTTTCGAGGTATCCTCGTTTCCTTCCATACGGCTCAGAGCGTCAGCCACCGTGTTTTTTTTTCCTTCGAGATGCTCTATATTTAGGTCATAATCTTGGATTGACAGAGCCCACCGCATCAGTCTCTCTGCCGTAAAGCGACATGTTTTAAGAGATATTAATGCCTTGTGGTCTGTCTTAATATTTATTTTCGCACCTCGAAGATAAGTTCTGAATTTTTCCAGAGCCCAGACAATAGCCAATAATTCCTTTTCAGTAGTCATATAGCCATGTTCTGCTCCTTTCAGAGTACGGCTCGCGAAAGATACTACCTCGCTTTCTCCTTGCTCATTTTCTTGTGATAAAATGGCTCCAAGCGCATACCCACTTGCATCTGTGGTTAGTGTGTATGGCCTCTGTACGTCAGGAAATCGAAGAATCACGGCTTCGCAGAATAAATCTTTGACTCTGCCAAAAGCTTCTTGGTGAATTATGTCCCATTTCCACCTCACCCCCTTCCTTAGTAACTCAAGAAGTGGAGTGGTCTCGTGGGCATGGCGGTTGGTAAACTTCGTGTAGAAATTTATTAAACCCAAAAATCCTCTCAATTGTTTCAGATTTTTCGGTGCCGGATATTCTTTAATAGCCTTAATTTTCTCAGGATCGGGTTTAAGTCCTTCTGTCGTGAGGATGTGGCCCAGAAAGGACACTTCTTGTCGGAAAAAGTGTGACTTCTTGAATTTGAGTGTCATCCCATGCTCTTTAAATCGCAAAAATAGAATCTCGAGATGAGTGAGATGTTCCTTATGACTTTTCGATAATACCAGGAGATCGTCGACAAAATTAATGACGAAATCTAACTCGTCCAATACTATGTCTAATGCTCGAATTAAACTCGCGGTACTTGTCTTCAGTCCGAAAGGCGTAACCGTAAACTCATAGCATTTTCCATTGTGCTGGAAAGCAGTATATTTCCTGGAATCCGGGTGTAAAGGAATTTGCCAGAAACTGCTCGTGAGATCTAACGTTGAGATTACCGATTTTCCTCCACATCTCTGGAAAATTTCTTCGATCGGAGGTGCATTATTATGATCGTTTACCAGGTAGTTATTGAGTTCCCTGGCATCCAAACATAACCGAACACTTTCGTCATCCTTTGTGACTGGCATTAAGGGGTTAATAAAAATACTTTCTGATTTTTGTATTACCCCGTACTCGAGCATCCGTTCGATTTCTCGTTGGACTCTCTCTCGCTGTGCCAGTGCCACTGGATACGACCGATGAAAATATGGTTTCGGATCCTTGAGCGTCAAATGATGGATATATTTTGACATTCTTCCCGGTCTTTTATCGAATACCACCAGATTTTGTTCGACGATGGTCTTGAAATTAGTTTTAATATTAATTTCGAGACCTTTGCACTCTTCCATCTTCTCCTCGAATTCCTTCTCCGATAATTGAAATTCCTGAGGCATTGCTGTTAATTCTTCTCGGATGGTGCAGATCTTTTTACCATTCTCTTCCGGTACCGAGCTTGGATCAGCTAATTTCCATAATCCGTTGATTAATTCTGCGACTACCAGATCTTTAACCGCGACACATTTATTTCGAGCATCGACGGAAATCTGAAGATTCATCATTCCGTCAATACCGATCAGGATTGGTCGCAGCAGTTTCGGAACAATTAATAACTGGATCTCTCCTCTCGATCCATACGTATTTGCTCCTACCAGAATCTGTTTCTTCACTTTTTCCGCCTCTCCGCCAAATGCTCCTACGACCTTTGTCGAAGTGACAGGCAGTGTGGGGCATTTCTCCAGTTTCTCTTTATTTTGATAAAAAAAATCTTCCGAAATGCAGCTTACCTCACTGCCACTGTCGATCAGACTCTTCACAGTCACCCCCTCGACCTCCACAGGAATCTCAGGACACCGAGGATGTACATCGTTGTACCATTTTTCCTCCTTCCTTGGTTCCTCTCTTAAAAATTCCCGTGGATCTTCGGTGACGGTGAAAAGCGGGTAGTCTCTCGCATATGGGTCATTGCCGCTCCATTTTTTCGCCGCTCCTTCAGACTTATTCCGCCGATCATCGGCCTTACTGGGGGTTGTGATGCCCTGTTCTTGGCTCGAAAGTTTTGGCTTTTCGGTCTTCCTCGGAATGGCTTGATTTATAGATGGCTCTCCTGCAAATTTCCCCTCGTCTGCCTTCGACCTTCCTTCTCCTTCTTTTTTCTTTATTTCTCTTCGTTCCTTCCTTCTCTTATTCTTCTTTTCCATTCCCTCACTCCGCTCCTCTTCTTCCTGTTTCTGTCTTTCATTTATTTTCGTTGCGCCTCGTCTTCTGCTTTCTTCCTTCTTAATCCTTTCCACGGGCGCAACGTCTAGGCGTTTCCCGGATTATTTATCTGGGAACCGCTCTGTTGGGCTCGTACTGCGGGTGTCATTGTGTGCCCGATAAATGGTCCAGGAGGATGCCCCTGGATCACATTCATCTGTCTGGCTGGTTCCTGCTCCCTCCTAGGAGTTGGTGGAGGTGTCTGCTGCCATGCCGCTGGTTGAGAATTTCCTTGAGCGCGTGGTAGAGGCGGAGGCGTTTGATACCGCGGCGGTTGTTCTGGCGGCGTCGGCTGCCATGCCTGCGGTCGCGCAGTTCCATTATATGGATGGTTCTGCCACCGTGGCCGGTTCTCCATGTCCCGTGGCGCCTGCCACTCATTCCGAGGTGGTCCACGCCATCCCTGATCTCTGGTTCCTCCACGTCCTTGAAACTCTCTCCTTTGGCCGCCTCTTTTGCTGTTCAGAGGTCCTGCCATGTCGATGCTTTCTAGTAACTCGAGGAATTCCGGTACTGCGCTGATCTGACGTATCCTAACCGCACATCGGACTTCTTCATCAAAATGCCTGGCCAGGCGACGGATAATGGCCTCATCAGACATTTTTTCCTCGAGGTCACGAGCATTTCCAAAAATTAAAGTGGCATACTCGGCTCTCGTACGGTTCTGGCCTTCCGTATCGTATGTTCCGAACTCGAGATTGCTTCGGACCTTGTCCTGCATTTCTCGTGTCCAATACCGCGCCGTAAGTGCCTCTGAAAATTCAGAGAAACTATGGATTGTACTTTCCACTAGATGCCACCAATTCTTCGCTTGGCCCTCTAGTGCGTCCTTAATAACAAAACGCACGTCCGATCCTTCAGTGCCGGCTGCTTCGCAGTACTCCTGTAATTCCTTAAGGAATTTCATTGGTCGTTGTTTGCCATCAGCTGCAAATTTCGGAGGCTTTTGTGACACCGCTTGGAAACGTGTGAGGTTTCCTGCCTGCAACATTGAAAACCCACAGGCCGAGCCATTCATGCCGGTGGTCCCGCGTTGTTCCAGTTCTTTGATTCTTGTGGCGTGATTTTCGTTGACCGCCTGATTTTTTTTTATTCGCTCCTTGGACTCCTTCATTTCCCTCTCGAGCCTTTCCCGGATCATTTGCTCGTTAACAATGATATCCCGCTGGTAATCGTTAACGACTTCTTGGCCCTTAAGGATTTCTTGCCGGACTGCCTCGATTTTAGTATCCATCCTTTCCTCTGCTTTGCAGATACTGGTATCAACGTGTTCTTGCATATTCTCCTTTAGCGTTGCTGTCCTTGAAATGCACGAATCGTTCGCCTTATCTAGCTTAGCACGCATTTCGTCTTGACCCTCCTTCATCGTCTGAAGGAAAGCCATTATTTGACTCATACCGACCGGATCAGGTACAACAGGGAGAGTATTTCCTAAGACTGGAGTCGATTGACCCTCCCCTTGTATACTTGACTCGTTTAAATCCATTGTTTGCGTTATACTATGGATCTCAGATAAACGCGCAATTTCTTCACGGTCCTGTCTACGCTGGTGTCTTAGTAAACCGTCTGCTGTGGTAGATTCCCACGCGAGAGACCGATCTAACAGAGATGTACTGAGTTCTTGACTCGCGTCTAATAATGCCTGCTGGACTAAACGATTGGCGAACGTCGATTCGAAACGCATACTCCCACTTCTTGGCACCCACTACCAGCCTTTTTTTCCTATGCTCGAGTCCCTGTTCGGGCGCCAAATGTAACGGTATTAAACGTTAACATTGCCCTTAATGGGCTTGTTCGGACTCGAGCAGGAAGGAAAGTAATTTTAGGCTTTTGTAATAGGTAGAAGTAGGGTTTATTCAATAAAACAGATAAGAATTATGCGATACATTATGGAAAATTCAATTCTTTCGCCCCTTTTTCTCGGTATTGTGGCTACCTCGGGCCTTACAATTTTATTATTCCCGGGCACTCGAGTGCAGTTACAATCGTGTCCGCAGGTGTAGTTGAGGAATTCCTAAAGATAAAAATGTAACTTTTAACAATATGTACGCTGGCGTGAAAAGAGATAAATAATATAATTTTTAATGTGAAAATATTCGTTTAACTAGTACTGAAATTATATAAAGAAAATATAAATGTTGCTTTCTAATTTTTCTCTACCCGTCGCGTTCCCTGGGTCAGAGTTTTCGCATGTGTACCGTCGATAACTGACCGGCCGTCGCTTGATTCTACTGCTGAATAGTCTACTTTCCAACGCTACAGGTCTGTTGGTAGGAGTGGATATCTATATTTTTTATAGGTCGTCTTACGCGTCCACCCGACCGCTGCTACGATCCGGCGTCCGTGCGATGCATTCTGAGTGCATGCGCAGTGACTCGGTATTTCAGGACCGTAGCTCGTATATTTCTCGACCCTTTATATTTTTCCGCAAATCTATTTTTTAATTTGTATCCCTAGTATAATTTTTATGGTATATGGTCTCTCATAATGCAGATATTTTATCCTCGTTATTAATATACCGTGAGGAGCATTTTGTGTCTGAGAGAGTAGACCGTTCGGATAGTGTGTATTAGATAGCTCCGTCCGTGGCTACTAGTGTGAGGAAGAGAGACAGAGATAGACCGCTCTGTTGATGTTTGGGTCTACGGTGCGTAGGCCTTGAACGCAGCACCAACTCAGCTGCTTCCCGTCAAATGTACGTCAGGTACCACAGCTGGGCTCTCTTGGTACCAGTGCGGCTGCACCTAGCGAGGGTTGGTTGCTCTTCCTTCCTGGTAGCTGGACTTCTGCGTTGGCGGGACCTGCGAACAAAACTGTTCCCCGAATGCCGAAATTCTGGTCTTTTTATACCAGAATCCCCTCCAGCTGGCCCATGCTTTTGGTATCACTATAGTTGGTGGCGGTCCTGTAGCCCATGTCCTGTAGCCCACTGGTACGTCATTTAAAAATCGTCGTTGGTTTTTAATATTCCGTTTCTTGTATTTTTCGAACGGAATAACGGGACTTGGTCACCGATATGCCGGCCTAGCTGGTGTGAGTGACGCTCGGTAGCCGGGTTCCGTTGTGTATGTACCGAGCGTCGCGAGTTGCCGAGTACTAGCTTGTGTGCGCGACGCGCGGTAGCGATGCTTTATTGTGTGCGTAACGAGCGTCGTGAGCTGTTTAGTAGAGGCCGGTCTTACCCTGTGTGCGTAACGCGCGGTAGCGATGCCTTAGTGTGTGCACCGCGCGTTCTCAGATAGTTCGGATGTCTCAATAGACCTAATATAGCCAGTCTGCCTCCATTTCTAAGTACCTTGTGTCTTGTGGGGTGTCGTCCGTACTTCACACCTATCCATTCTTCCGAGAAGGCTACAAATAGCAACTTTCCTGAATGCTGCACCATTATGAGTAATGTACGGGTTAGATTCATAACCCGTGTCGCATAGTCTCGGTCATGATCGATGTCAATTTTTGCATATATTAAAATTTCCCAAGGGGCATCCTTTATCAGTGCCATCGATAAATGTGCAGGTGAGCAGATATACAGCTCAGCGACCTTTTATGCAGTTTAAGTTCGTCGGTGGTTAATCATTGAAAATATTGATTCTCGCTGTTTGTTATAACATAATCCTCTGTCGTTTCGAGGAAATAATAACCACTGTTGCTAGAACGCGTGGATTTAGGATAGACCTCGTGGACGCCATAGTTTTGCTGACCGATTAAATTACAGCGACTGGGAAACTGCTGCCCGGTGGTAGGTGTGGTAAGGCAGCGGTGAGGTATCGTATGAGTGTTCGCGCTACAATACTACTGCGCTCACTCCTTTATTCATGACATCTACTACGAGCCATGCTAGCTCATTTACGTCGCGGAGTAGAACAAACATTACCATACTTATAGCATTCCAACTATCGTCCAAGTGTTGGCGCCTGTCCACTCAGCGTGCGTTGCTGTTTAGCGTCTCGTTGACTCGGCATATGAGCATCAGCAGTCATATCCTTACTTCAGCACGTGATGTGAAGCCTGCATGACTGAAATTTCCTCATGCAACTCATTTGTGTCTGCGGCGTCCATGTTGCCCGTAATTGACTTGATTATCGTTCCTAGGCCGTCGATTAGGCCTCTGCATCCATGCAGGGGGCGAGTTCCGAGGAGGTCAAATATCTTCAGCAAACCTGAATCTACTTTCCGTGACATCCTCGATACCTGGTCGGCGATGACGGGGTATAGGCTGTTGTTGGTGGTTTCCTTCTCGCATATATCTTTCAGGCCGTATAGATTCGAGCTGACTGCTGTCTCTCTTTGTAGTAGAGCTGTAAGACTGTGGCAGCAATCTATTTTAATGGCCATTTTAAAGGTCCATTTTAATGGCCCTCCGCCAGTTCGACCTCCTCACGGAGACGGATCCAATCTTCTCGTAGTAGATGCCTGGATTGTCCGCGAAGGTGACCACCTCATAATCTTGCTGATGCGAAAAAATTGTCGCTAGCGATGGGCTATATTTTGAATGATTCATTTGTAAACATTTTTTCACAATAAAGTTGCATTTTCATTAAAAAAAAAATAGCGAGAACTTAGTTGCGCACCTAATAATTCGCAGCACAACACCGGGTTGCGTTACGATATACGAATATGAGATAAAATTGATAAAATTGATATCATTTATCAAATGGTGATATCCAATTCCATTATATTATCCCAAGGCTGTTGATGCAAAGATAAAATCGATGCTCGAATATGATATTATTGAGCATTCGACGAGCTCTTACGTAAATCTCTTATGAATCGTAAAAAAATCTGATGGAAATGTTCGCGTTTGTCTTGACGCGAGATATTCAAATGGTGTAATATACTATTTACCCTCTATTATATAGTATATCTAATAGAGGGGAATAATGAGTACCCTCCGCAAATAGAAGAATTGTTACAAAAATACCGTGGCAAGAAGATTCTATCGACATTGGATTTGATTTATCGTTATTGGCAAATCCCATTAACTCCCGACTCACAAAAATATACAGCTTTTCTGCATGGTTCGACGCTCTATCATTTGAAAAGAATTCCTTTTGGATTAAAGACGCGGGAAGTGGTTTTATTCGTGCGCTGAATATGGCTTTGGATGATGAGACGAACAAATTTTTTATTTCTTATATCGATATCTTGTTGATAACCTCGGAAAATTTTAACGATCATTTAAAACATTTCGGAAAAGTGTTCAGGAAATTGCAAGGGTTCCAACTTATATAAGGCAAAACTATGTCGGGAATCAGTAAAATTTTTAGGGTTTGTCGTCTCACTGCGGGGAATTAGTCCTGATCCTTCGAAACTCGCAGTAATACAAGATTTCGAGGTACCCAAATCGCTAAAAGACCTCCAACGGTTTTTAGGTGTTTGCATACACTACAAACACTTTAGTATATGTGAGGTACCTGGATCCCTTTAGAATCCTCCTAAAAAGGATACTCCTTGGTATTGGAACGAGAATTTAGGTAAGGCGTTCCGATAACTGAAGGAAAATTTTTAAAAGGTGGTGCACCTCTCATATTATTATACTAATCGTCCTTTTAAAATTTATACCGATGCATTAGATAAAGGCATAAGTGGCGTATTGCATCTAATCGACGATGAATGAAATTTTAGGCCGATATCAGCCGTCAGTCGTTGTTTAATACCGGCTGAGCTGCACTATACAACTACGGAGAAAAAGTTACACGCGATAGTGTATGCGCTAAATAAATTTCGGGTATACTTAATAGGAAAACCCTTTGAAGTTATAACCGATCACCAGAGCTTAATATTTCTCGATGGAACTCCATTTCATACGAATCCATTGTCCCGATGGAGTCTTCTTTTGCAAGAATATTGTTTGAAAACACTACATATTAAAGCGTGGATAAAGATGTTGCGGATTAACTAAGTCGAAATCCCAACATAACTTACACTCGACGAAAGCCTGACACAATCATGATTTCAAAGAGGATATCGAGTAACACCACTGTACATGGTGATTGTGAAATTCACTTTTTATCTATGATTTGTCTACTCGAAGTGTGTCCTGTTTTGAAAAGCAAATGAAGATCATGTGCCGCCTACAAAGAGAAGATGAAAAGCCTATGGCAATCGTGACCCGGCCAAATGAAAATCATGAATTCCAACAGCACAATGAAGTTTGGTTTTATGGGAGTTCTTTTTCGAATTCTTGAGGCGTCGTAAATCCCGAAATGCTTATTATAATATTAGTAGAGATGGGACACTGTAAAAAAAGATATTTCTAATGGCGTGAAATGTCAGAATATGTCAAAAGGTACGCGGTACTATGCGATTTGTGCCAAAGCGTGAAACACTTGAATAGATCCGTTGAAGGCCGGTACAATTTTGTCAGTTCCGAATGTTTGAATGATTTGCTTAAGGTCAACTTATATGGTCCTCTGCCACGCTCAGTGGGTGGGGTTCAGTATATTTTTATAGTAATGGATGCGTTTTCCAAATTGGTTCGGCTCTACCCAGTAAAGAAAGCTACTCGTATTGGGTTGAAGAAAATTCTAGAAGACTATGTTCCACTTATTGGTAAGCCTAAGCGTATTTGGTCCAATAATGCGTCTCAATTTACCTCTGCCGCATGGAGATATACGTTTGAAAAAGCCTTAGTTATTACAAGCGGGACTACCCCTGTTGAGAAATCCTGTGGTGTTCTTGGATTGAATCTGAAATATATCGAAAAAGGATGAGTTTTCACTCAAGGCAGGTTTGACATAATCAGACCGAAAGATGCAGGTAGAAAAAGTGGTTTATATAAAGTGGTTTTCACGTAAATGTCTAAATTTCTCAAGATGGCTATGTAGTACAAAAGCGTCGTTGTGCGACGCTGAAGTCAAGCGAGAGAGACAGCCTCTCGCTTGAGAGGCATGACTGCGAGGCGCTGCCACGGCGATCTTCGCGACAGCCGAGCGCAGCACATCACCCAGTAGCAACAGGTCGACACACAGCGAATATCAATCGCCGTGCGTCAGCTGATTTTCCAACAACCCCGCATATGTAATTATTAGGAAATGGTGTAAACTTCAATACTATAGGGTCTCGTAACATTGCGCGTAATTGCAGAACGTCAACTCCAGGGCGTAGATAAAATTAAACTCATTGTCAGTGACAACCATCAAACGTTATAATCAATTTAACTAGCATAGGTTTCTGATTTTCATGCATTGCGTCGTGACGGTCAGTCACCTCGTATAAATACCAATAAAGTCAGCAATCACATCAACTGTTATCATCCTGAAAAGCCTAATCACGATCCCAAAAACAAGACCAATGATGAACAGGTAACTTAACGCTCGTCCGCCAAGGATAATTGCGACAAATAAACCTAAACTAAGGTCTCTTCCCAAAAACAAATATAATAAAACCAGTACCAAGCCCGTAGCTCAGCCCAGTGTACGATCGATTCCCCTGCATTGCGCTTGGCCGTCGTTTGACCGAACGAACCGATAAATAATAATAACTAACAGTTTGGGACACACCATGATAGAACCAGTGTTCTTTTTCTCAACTGATTCCCCTGCATTGCGCTTGGCTGTCAGTTGAGTAAACGAACTCATCAGGATACTCTGTGAGGAGTAAGGCTCCCCAGCACTGCGCTTGGCCACCCCTACTCACAGCGTTAGGGCACACTCTACTAACGGGTCCCCACGCACGGCGTCGTGGCTATCCGTCTCTTGGAGTGTGAAGAAACACGAGTGACACAAGGTCAAGGGAGTGGCATCCCAACTAAGTGCACCGCGCACTAGATTCGTAGGGTGTACCTGCGTGGGTGGGACCACGTCAGGGCCAGCACCAGCTACCACCTGTAACCTACGAATACCTCGGCTGCACAATCATTAAGAAACCGAATCGTAAGCCTCTCAATGGCACGATAAGGTGGCTTAATTGATCGTGAATAAAGGCTTCAGTATCCGGGATACAGGAAGAGTTAGCTCGTCATAGCTGCGAACCCGGTGTCTTGTGCGAACAGCGAAGCTATAGCCAGGGACCCAAACAATAACAAAGACGAGTAAGATAGGTAGGTAAATTCACACACACACACACTACTTCACGGTACGACACTCGCGATTCCCCTATAAGCTCACCGCATAAACATCAGTAGGGCGGAGCCTCTAAAGGCAAGTCACACGGTTACTCCTATCTATGGAGTGTCGAAATAATCAATCACCAGTTAAAACGTCCGATGACTTAAACAAAGGCCGACCGGTACGTCTTACGACGGTACCACGGAACGCCCCATATGAGGACAAGCACAGGTAATAGTAACTAAGCAGGCCCCACGCCCTTGAAGATCAAATAGACACAGGTGGAAACGAATACACCAATGAATGGAAAGCTCCGCATAGAGTATATCCTGAACGCAAATAATTAACCGATCAAATCCAAGTACGTAGTCTTAAGAAAGTTGCGCATTAGCAAACGCGATGACCGAAGAATTAGATAAATTGAGTGTTAAGCTCCGTAAAGGTGATATCTATTCACTTTACGAACAATCGAGTCAAAACGCGCAATAACTTGGAATTATTCCACATACGTAGTTTTAAGAAAATCGCGCATTAACAAACGCGATCACCCCAGAATTAGATAAATTGAGTGTTAAGCTCCGTAAAGGTGATATCTAATCCCTTTACGAACAATCGAGTCAAAACCCGAAATAACTTGGAATTATTCCACATACGTAGTTTTAAGAATATCGCGCATTCGCAAACGCGATGACCCAAGAATGAGATAAATTGAGTGTTAAGCTCCGCAAATACGATATCTCATCGCTTTACGAATAATAGAGTCGCATCCCTAAAAAACCGGAAATCAATCCGCATACGTAATTTCAAAGTATCACGTAGAAACGCGACAACCCGAAATTAAATAAATTGAGTGTTAAGCTCCGTATGCACAAGACCTCATCGTCATACGAATATTAGAGTCCAAACCAAACCACTGGAATTTATTCCATCTCTGGAATTACAGTTGAGAGTAGGATAGCGCTAGGACGCGATTCTTAGGAAAATCCGTACAAACAATACGAGATCATCATCCTGAACCATCAATCTCCATTCCAGTCTCCTTACAAAATATCGCAAACAACTAACGCCTTAAGCACAAGAAAAAGAAAGAAAGACAGAGAATTACTCTACAAGTATAAAAGACCGATGATGAAAGGGTAACGAACCGCATGTCCACCAGGGACCGATGCAATACAAAAAATCCAACCTGAGGTCGCTTACACAAACAATAAAGAGGATAAACCATAATAGAATCTACTATACACACTCATAATTCAATAAGCACCACTCTTTACATCCGGCCCAGAGCACGAACCTACCTCGAGCCATCAGTCCTCACCGATGGTTTAGGATAACCCACGCTCGAAATAAAAATAAAAATTACGCGATTTCACTCCACCGCCTAAAAGACGCGCAGCATAGCGAAAAATTAAAGTGCCTAAAATCGCGAAACGTTACAGTAGGTAGTGGGTCCCTTTTCCTCTACAATCAGGTAAGGTTCAACCCATTGCGGAGTTAGTTTGAAGGATCTGCCCTGATACACCGTCAGGTCATGTAGCAGCGTCCGGTCGCCAACGTGATACTCTCGTATCGTGGTGCCGTGGTCGTAAGCTTCTTTTTTTTTGGCAAGCTGCAACTCGCAGCAGGCGATAGTCTATGTTACGCGTAGCCGTTCGCGTAATTCTTGCGGGTAGTCATCGGAGGTGTAAGTCCTGAGCGGCTCCTTTTTCGTTGCTGTCGCTAACTCGGCATCGCGTGCAAATACCAGCGTGTGAGGTAATTCCCGTTCTCATATACAGTGTGTTATAAGTAAACATAGCGTAGGGCACCCATTCGTCCCAGTTTCCGTGATCCTTTTGTATATCACTTTTCATGGCGAGCGTACGGTGCGACCGTTACAATATACCATTGGACTGTGGATGGTAAGCGATGATCCGGTTCTGATTAATTCGCAGGAACCAGCATATCATTTTATAGCTCTTGCTCAAGTTCGGCACAAGTATTGCTGCGCTATTATTGGTCAAGGCGTCCTGGAAGCTGAATATGTATTTATGTCCATTATCGGTTTTGGGTAGCCATCGTACTATATCGACTGCTACCTTTGTAAACGACCTTCATGGGGTGTCTATGAGGTCTATTGGTACCCGTTCTTTCCTCCTCAATTTATTCTTTCTACAGCTTACGCAAGCGGCTACGTACCGTTCTACGTCCCTTCTGATGCCGGGCTAATCGTACTTGGTGCAGTCCCCTCAAGCTTACGCTTCATCCGTTGATGTCCATCAAGGGGGATGTCGTGATATTCTTTGAGTATGTTCAGCCGGTCAACGACCGCAGGACAGGCAACGCCACTGCGGCAGCGGCTCGTATCACCAGTACCACTGTCCTCTTCTATGTACCGCTGGAAAAACGAGATTCGGTCCCATCTGAGCCTTGCTTTCTAAGCACCGCTGTGTTTTGAGCTGGCCGGGGTTTCCTGCTCCGGACCGCCCACTATTTGCTGCGCTGCTAGCTCAGTCACTCTCTCAACCGGCCTTGCGGTTTTCTCCTTCTTTGGCTTTCCTCGCCTAGATGGTCGACTATACTGCACTGCCATGCTGTCGCCGTCTCTTTTCACGGAGGTCTCCGTTTCCTCGGTGCCTCGCTTTGCGCGAAAATCCTCGCTTCCTCTACCCCAACCGAATGGCTCCGCAACGAGGCATCGCGCATCTGTAGAGTGTTCTGCAGGCACACTGCGAGTCTTTCCGTCTCGCTCTCGCTGACGTGCTGCTTCGCCCTCTTTCAGCCGCGCTTTCTGTCTACTCGGCTCTCCCTTTTGTGCAATTGTCAGTATAACCTGCGTGCTTTCACAGACTGTCCTTTTTCCTCTCGTTGGTGTCGCTTGATCTTGCCACTTACGCTCGTGTAGATATATTAATGCGCACTTAAAGCATCGGCATTCGCATTCCTATTTCCGGCCTTCTACTCTAGATCTAACTCATGATCGGACAATTTCATTTTCCGGCACATGAGTCTTGAGCCAGTGTCTTTTACGCCGAACAGCAAGGTAAATGGCTGGTCACGACTTTATATCGTGTTCCAGATATCTATGGCTTGAATTGAGATATGGCCCATACCACTGCGAGCAATCCCTTTTTCGTTGTTGTATAGTTATCTTCGGCTTAGTAGGTGGCTCGCCTAGCATACGGGCAAATCCGTACCTACTTTGTGAGAAGATTGCGTCGATGGGCTTGTCCGAGGTGTCGGTGGTAAACACAAATGGTTTTCCGAAGTCCGGATATTGCAGTACCAGTGCCGTTGTTAAAACTGTTTTTAGGTCCTCGAAGGGCGCGTCCCTCACTGCTGTCAACTTAAACTTTGTATTTTCTGTACCAGTTCGGTGAGCGGTTTGGCAATTGAAAAATCTTGAATGTATTTTTCATAGTACCCTGCCAAACCTAGGAACGACTGGACCTCCTTCGCGTTCCTGGGCACCGGAAACGCTTTAACTGCCTCGAGCTTCGTGGGATCCGGTCGCACTTCTTTTTTCGAAATCATATGGCTTAGATACTGTGTCTCTTTGTACAGGAATTGGCATTCACTAGGCTGCACCGACTGATTGGCTTCTCGTATTAGCTGCAACAATGGTCGCAGCCCTTGGTTATGCTCTTTGAAGCTTCTTCTGTGTACTATGATGTCATTTAGGTATACGTAGCATTTCGCACCCTGGTAGCGGGGATCACGGAGTTCGTCAAACGCTGAACAGTCGGCGGAGCATTTTTCAATCCGAAAGGCATTCTGTTGTATTAAAAATGTCCTTGCTGAGTCGAGAACGCAGTTTGTCCTTGTCCTCTTGCGTCATCGAGATTTGATGAAATCGAAATTTGATGAAATCTCGAGACGAGGTCCAGCGTTGAGTAGTACTGTGCCTTGCCCAACTGGTCTAATATTTCCGTAATATTTAGGTGTTTGCATGGAAATTATTCAAATCATTTGCACCACACCACTAGTAATGATTTTGTTGCAGGTTCTATAGTTAACTTGCTTTATAGTATCGTTTGAGAATTCCGTCCGATTGTGTTTGACAGACCTGTGAATATATTAAAACTAATGAAGCTTCACTCAACATAGGGTGAAAATAGAACCAGACTTGTAGATGGTATTTTGAGAAAGCGGTTTATTATACCTTCCGCCACTTAGTATACAAAATAATATAATTTGGAGAGATATAAAAGTTATAAATAAATGAGAAAATAGGTTAAATTTAGAAAGAATAAAAATGATATAAATAAATACACCAAAAAAAAACGAATAATTGACAAATATATAAATAAACAAACTGAATTTAATTTTGTCTGTGAGACTTGAGCAGCACACAATTCTATTAATGGTGTGTAGTATGTACTGAGAGTGGTGTGCGTGCAGCAGTCAGTGCTGCGTAGCACGCCACGCTAGAGAGAATGAGTGCGTAAGGAGTTATAACAATTCACAGCAAGCTCTCAGCAGCTTAATGAAGAGAGGTTGCAGTGAACAAATGAGAGCACTTGCAATTGAAATTGCTTGAGTGCTCTACATGCATGAGACAAGCTATGCAGGCAGCACTGCATAGCACAATACAACATATAATGAGGATGCACAAAATGAGCAGTGTATAGTCGCTGTACTCTCCCAGCAGATGTCCTGGGGGAAAGTACAGCGAATATAGAACACCTGCATAATTATATTAATTATACCGGCAAATTAAGCTGAGAGGAAACGTGGCGCGACATGTGCTGCGATGCCCGCCATAAAGTGAGACCAAAAAATGTTGATGTACCGATGAGAATCCAACTCCTCATTGCCATTGAATTTATGGTAAATTATAACAATGCACTCGTACATGATTTTGAGTTCTGGTGAGCAAACGAAGGTTGAGATAATCCGGTTGAGAGATGTGAAAATTGTCCGAGCCTTCCAAATGCTTGTGCTGTTCCGTGCGGATTTTCACGTGAGTGTCGAAATATCCAATATGGCTGCGGAATCTGAAAGCGTCGTTCGGCGCTGAAGTCAATTGAGAGAGATAGCCAGTGAGCGAAGCCGAAGTCAAGCGAGAGAGACATCCTCTCGCTCGACGCGGCATGCCTACGAGGCACAACCTCGGCTCCGCGAAGCCCTGCCTCGGCTATCTCGGCCCAACCGAACGCTGCGTGCTCGAGCACAGCAACAGGTCAACGCACGGCGAATATCGATCGCCGTGCGCCAGCTGATTATCCAACAAGTATGCAACAAGTATGATTTTTGGGTTAGACTCTTATTAGTATGAATATTTTTGTTAAATTGTGGCTTATTCTAGTCGTTATTGGTTGTTCGTTTATTTAGTAATTACTTTACTTATAGTTACGTCCTTTTTCTTAAATAACCTGTTTTTTTTTCTTTCCTTTTTTTCGAGGGGTGGTGAAAAATCTTCAAAAAGACAGAGAGGAGGGACCGCACTCCTTAAAGTGTGAGATTTGTACCCACTAAAAACCACCAAGCCTTTTTCCAGATGTTGTGTAACGACCCCGGAAACGCTTCCGCATTTCGTCAGGGTTGTTCTGTTTCTTTGACGTGAGGAGCTTGATGGATACAACTCCAGCAATGAACAGAGCTGCCGGTCCTGATACCGTTCGGTATGCACAGGCCATCCTCAGGCCTTCGGCTTTCCGCTTCCAGTGCGTCCGCCCAGATATCTGCTCCATACAGGAGAATCGAGTGCGTCACTGACATTAGCAGCCGGCGTTTGCTGGTCATTGGTTCTCTCACGTTCGCCATGAGACGGCTCAGCGCTGCTACCATAGTCGCTGCTTTGTCTGTCGCTTTCCTGATGTGTTCCCAGAAGGTTCGTTTTGTGTCCAGGGTGACGACAAGATACCTCACTGCGTCCTTCGTTTCCACTTCTTCGGTTCCGACCCGCATGCGCAGTATGTTCGGGATCCTTTTCCGAGTGAGAACTACTATCTTTGTCTTCTGCGTGGCTGGGCTAAGGCCGTAGTCCCCCATCCCCTGGTGCGTCCGCTTCACGACCTGGTTGAGACGCCTTTGTGCCGCTTCGGGGTCTCTTGCTGTGATGACCGCGGCGACGTCGTCGACGTATCCTATCAGGTACGTGTCATCTGGCATTTCCATCCGTAGAATTCCATAGTAAGAGATGTTCCAGAGATCTGGCCCGGGGATCGATCCCTGGGCTGCGCCTGAGGTGATGACCTTCCTCTGTTGGCCTTCTCGTGTGTCGCAGAGCAGTACTCGGTCCTTCAAGTAGTCGTCTACCATCGCCAGGAGGTACGCTAGTACCTGGAAGTGTACTTTTAGCGCCCGCATCATGTTGCACCATCTTGCTGAATTGAAGCCATTCTTCACGTCGAGCGCAGCCAATACCACGATCTCGCGTGAGTAGTGTTTGCTCTCTCGCGTTGCCTCAACTGTTCTCATGACCTCTTGAATTGCATCTACCGTTGATCGTCTTTTCCTGAAACCGAATTGTCTAACCGACAGGTCACCTGCTTCCCGTATTGCTGTCTGCAGACGCGGCTTGATCATCCTCTCCAGTAATTTCCTGGCCGTGTCCAGCATGCACAGTGGCCTGTAGGCTGACGGGAAGTTAGAGTCTCCTTTGCCTTTGTGGATTAATATCAGACGCTGCGTCTTCCAGCGTTTGGGAATAACTCCGTTTTTCAGGCAGCGGTTGTACATGTCGAGAAGCAGTTTCGGGCGGACGTCTGCCACCGCCTTAAGCACTTCTGCCGGTACGCCGTCGGGTCCTGGGGCCTTCTTGTTCTGAAGGGATTTCCATCAGCTCCTCCTCGTTAAATGACGTGATGTCCTCAACCCTGATGTCGAAATCCTCCTCGCTCCTCGGTGGGTGAGTCGGGAATAGAGTATCTACGATGTTTTTCATCCTATTCAGGTCCATGCCCTCTCCTTCCGAGAAAGCTTCCAGCTTTCGCGTTACTATCCTGTAGCATAATCCCCACGAGTCGTTGATCACGTCTTGTATGATGGAATTCCAGCGCTCCGACTTGCTGTGGCCAATTTGGCGCTGTAGGATCTACTTGGCGCCTTTGTATTGAGGCGCGATGATCGCTGCCTCATCAGGATTCCTTCTTTGAGCTCGAGTTGCTTTCCTCCGCAGTCGGAGGCATCATTTTCGCTGACTGGCGATCTCGTCGGTCTACCAGTATGCTGCCTGCTTGTTCGCTGGTCGCTGCTTTCTCGGCATTGACGCTCTACAGGCTTGCAATACTAGCTGCATCGTTTCGTCCACCAATTCTTCTGCACTTGGGTTTTCAACGTGCGTCGAGATTCTCCGTCCGTTGAGTATCGCTGTTCCCAATTTCCTCTCGTCCATTTTGGCTACGTTCCATCTTATTAGTAGGTCCCTTTTTATCCTTGGTGCGTTTCCTCCTTCAAATAATTCGAACGTGATGTATTGGTGGTCGCTGCTGGTGAAGTCCTCAATCACGGTCCATTTTCTCACACATGGCACTCCGCGTTCCGATGCAAACGAAATGTCTGGTATCGTTCCCCCGTAGCCTGGACGTCGGAAAGTCGCAGTCGAACCAGTGTTGAGCACTGTGAGGCTTAATCTTGAAACCATTTCCATTATTCGCCTGCCTCTGCCGTCCGGATGCGGCATGCCCCATTCGATCGCTCGCGCATTAAAATCTCCAGCCACGACGATTTTTCCTTCCATGTCCCGTAGTTGGTCTTCCAGGCTGTTGAGCTTCTCTTCAAATTGCCCGATGCCTCCATTGGGCGTGAAGTAGCAGCTCACGTAGTAAACGTCCCTCTGTTCAATCCAGACAAAGCCGTTTTCTCTTCCGTGATCTTCTACTCGGCCTTTTCCGGGATTCAGGACCCAAATGGCTGCAATGCCCAGGTTGTCCGCGTACCAGTTCGCATTCACTTCATCACGATATTGTTCACTGATAATAATCACATCACATGTTTTTTCGCGCACCAGTTGTGTAAGGAGGTCGTCGGCCGTCTTGCTCCTGTTGAGATTTCTTTGAAGTACCCTCGTCATTTCGGGGTTCTGTTTTTAGCACTTTCCAACGCTCTCCGAAAAGCGGCACGTTTCCCTGTTCCCGGCACGTGGGACGATTGCGCTTTGTCCGCGCACAAAACACACCGCGCTTCCCTATCGCACTTAGCGCCTTTATGACCGGTTTCACCACACTTATAACAGAGTTTACTTCTATCCGGGCCACTACAGTTTTTGGCTTGATGCCCATACCCCAAGCACCTGAAGCACCGGATTACAGATATCCGTTTCCGAATTCTACAGCTGACCCAGCCAACTTTGATCTTGCCCTTGTGGATGAGTTCGGTTGCCTTTATTTCATCTATCTCGATAAGAGCGATTTTCTGGCCGCTGTAAATCGTTTTGGGCACTCGGACTTAAACATTATCTACTTGACCCGGGTACTCGCGTGCCAAGGCGTCAAGCACATCTTCTTCTTCAGTTATTCCGTCAAGGTCTCTAATCTCGAGGGTCATCTTCGGGATGAGTTCGGTGACTTTGCCCGTACTTCCCAGTGCATCTCTCAGGGCCTTGGTGAAGACGTCCTTATTCTTCTGGTTGCTGCCTAGCTTCAGCAGAATTTCACCCTTATGATTCTGACGGATGGCTTTGATGTCCGTCTCCGTGTCTGCAGGGTTCACTTTGGCGCAGATGTCCTTCAGTATCTCTGCGTAGGTTTTCCCCGTTTCCGGCCTGATAAGAACGGCTTCGCCGCGCGGCCTATCCCGGATGCGTTTGTTCCGCTCTCTTTGGCGTTCCGGTGGAGTTGTTTTCATCCTCGTCGCCGGTGTTTCCTCGTCATTCCTTGCAGCTCTTCTGGCTTCTTCAGGTTCTTGCCACTCACCTTCCGTTTCTCCATGCTTAGATCTTTTATCCGCCTGTTGTACAGGAGATCCTCCTCCTGGGCTGGTTAGGTGTTGTGACCTCTGGATTCCTCCATTCGAAGATTGTGCGACTAGTCGTCTGCCTCCCGCTGGAGTTTTCCGCAATTCTGCTTCAATCTTCTTCCTCTCTAATTTGGATGCTGAAATGGCCTCCAAGGATTCCTGCAGCTTCTGCAATCCTTGTTTGATGTCCATGAGAACATAGTTGAACTGTTGGTATGCCCCGCGAGGCACAGTCAGCTGGATTACTTGTGCCTGTCACGTGACGCCATCGAGCACTGGGTGTGAGTTCCTGTATTTGAGCAACTCTATTTCGGACATAGTCCTTCCATCGAGAGGGATGTGCTTTGATCCAGGTGAGAGTTACCGATGAGTCCGTCTACAGGTGAGTAGATGAAATTTTAACTTTAAGTGTGGCTTGAACGTATGCAACCAGCTTAGGTAACAACAAAGCTGCAGTCAATTCAAGCCTTGGTATGGTGAGCTTCTTGAGTGGTGCCACGCGCGTTTTTGAGCAGACAAGTGAAGCCACCTTTCCTGTGAAATTTGAGTTAACAGTGATATAAATCGCTGCGGCCATGGCCAGTTGAGATGCATCAGAGAAGCCATGTAATTCCACTGTTGAGTTGCTCCATGTGTTAAACCACCGAGGAATTGAGAGTCTGGCCAGACTTTTGAGATCTTCTCTGATTGCAGTCCATCGTGTGGAGACCTGGGATGGCAGTGGTTCATCCCAGCTGAGCTTGTGAAGCCAAAGCTCTTGTAAAAGAATCTTGGCTCTTATCACAACCGGTGAGACGAAACCGAGTGGATCAAAGAGTTGAGCCACCTCAGAGAGAATGAGGCGTTTCGTAAACCTTTCTTGAGCTGAGTTGAACCGGGATGCGAACTTGAACTTGTCTTCACTAGGAAGCCAAGTCAAACCAAGAATCTTTGTCTCGCAGTCGTCCATTGAGATAGCTGAGCTTGACCTTGATGATGAGATATTGGCAAATACTTTGAGGCCTGACGAGTGCCACTTGGCGAGTGGAAAACCGCCCGCCATGCACAAGTCCTTGAGCTGTTGAGCTATTTCAATGAGCTGGTGAGTTCAATCCGCCCCACCGAAGATGTCATCCACGTATCGACCAAATTTGACAGCTGGCACAGCAAGCGGAAACCGATGGCCTTCATCTTCGGCGAGCTGCATGAGTGTCCGAACTGCTAAGTATGGCGCAGCCTTTGTACCATATGTAACCGTAGTTAGTTGAAAAGGTACAGGATTGAGTTGACCATCTTTTCATAGAATCCGTTGAAGATTCCAATTCTCAGGATGTACTCGGATCTGACGATACATTTTGTTATGTCAGTGGCGAAGATGTGGCTATGTTGACGGATCCAAATGAGCACGTCCGAAATGTTGAGCAATAAATTCGGTCCGGTGTGCATGATGTCGTTGAGAGATTTTCCAGATGTGGTCGAACTAGACCTATTAAACACCACACGTAATTTCCTGGTAGCGCTATCTGGTCTGAGAACATCGTGGTGAGGCAAGTAATATTGTTTTCCAAATTGAGATGACTTTAACGCCTTCACCATGTCACCGAGTTGCTCATATTCGTCCATGAACGTTGTATAGAGCTGACCGTATTCAGCATTTCTTGAGATTTTCCGTAGCGTGTGTTGCAGACACTGAAGTGCTCGTGAGTGTGAGTTTCCAAGATTCGCAGGCGATGATATGAGCGGAAGCCGAACGATGTACCGGCCTGTAGAATCACGCTGATGCGTGTCGCGAAAATGATCCTCGCATGCCTGCTCCTCTGGTGTGAGTTGACTTACTGTGTCCTTTGGTGGCTCTTCCTGAATCCAAAATTTCGTTAGCACATTTTGTAATTCCTGATCGTCATGTTGCACCGCAGCATGATGAACAGTGAGTGCGTCAGATTGGCATGAGTTTGTTGGTCCAATGATGAGCCACCCAAATATCGATAATTGTGCAATAGGTGCAGATGATGTGCCCTTGAGAATATTTGGTTTAATAACCTGTCCATAAATATCTGCTCTAATTATGATATCGATTGGTCGTGGCGTGAGAAAGTCAGGGTCAGCCAGTTTCAGCTTCACTATGTGAGGCCATGTACGAACTGATGACTCAAAGGATGGCAAGTGAGTAGTAACCGTGTTGAGAGTGTGAGCCAGTACCGTAACTTTCTTTTTGGTGTATGTGGAACACCGTGTGAGCTGTACCGAGCCATATGGCTGCGTTGAGCGCCTTCCACCGACCCCTGTGATCGGAATTGATGAGTGCTTGCGTGTTGCGTTGAGCTTACGAAAGAGTTCTTCCGTAATGAAAGTCAATGCCGACCCAGGATCGATGAGAAATCTTGCTTGATGAGCTGAGACCGATGTGTGTGTGTCTGCTAATGCAGTTGCCAATAATGTTGAGCAGTTACGTGTGAGCTGTACCGATGAGAGAACGACCGCGACGACATCCTATTGAGCTGAAGCCTGTGATTGAGCCGGTTGCACGTCGGAAGCTGTTGCAGGGGGCGCTGCCGGATGCAGCATCGTGTGGTGCTGCCCTGAACACTTCTTGCACTTCCAGCTCGATCGACAGGCTGACGCGTTATGCCGACCAAGGCAGTTGTAGTACAGCCGTGCTTTCTCTGCCATCTTGCGACGATCACCCACAGTGAGCCGCCAGAACTCAGGACACATAACAATAGAGTGCCCACGAGCCCGACAGCAATCACAGGGGTAATCATTCGCGCTGAAGGTTGATGACGGAGCGCCACGTGCTGAGCTACCTGCGTGATGCGCCGCGGCGCTATGCGTCCCGGCCTTCGCCGGGGGAGGGTTCGCAGAAGACGTTCGGTTTGAGGTTTTCCCGGTCTTGGGAGTGGCCTTCGCCATCTCCAACGCTCTCACCTTGGTTTCCGCAAACTCCTGGAGCTCAGCAAAAGCCGGGAAGCCTGATGTGCGTCCTAGCTTCGTCTCCCAGGCCTCACGTGTGGTTTGGTCAAGCTGTTGTCCCAGCAACCTCACCATCACGCAATCCCAGAGCTCTTCCCTCGTTGCCAGCGAATAAAGAGCTCTGTAAGCCTCGGAGAACGAAGCCAGGATTGATGCGAGTGATTTCGCATCGGATGAGCAGGACTTGAGTGCGAAGAGCCTGTCCAGGCGCTCCTGCACCAACAGCCGCTTGTTCTCGTAACGGGAGACCAGTGTCTCCCATGCCAGGTTAAACGATTCGCAGGTGACTGCAAACCCTTGAATGAGCTGCGCCGCCGTGCCCGACACGCAGCCACGCAGATATAACAGCCGGTCGACATCAGCACGCCGGGCATTTCGGATGACCAGCGACGTGAACACGTCACGGAACGCCGGCCATCCGGAATAGTCCCCTCCAAACGTCGGCAGCTTTATCTCCGGCAGCCTTGTGTGGGGGCGCGGCGACGCTACGGGTGCTGGTGGAGGAAGGCGCCCTGGCTTCCCGAGCTGCGACCTTGGCCTTGAGGGCGACCTGCACCTCAAGGCTCTGCAAATCGTCTGCAAAGTATTCATGGTCCACACAGCTCGGAGGGCACGAAGACTCCAACAGCTCGTGTTCCTTCCGGAAGTCGCTGTGGATCTCCGCAACCTGCTCGACACACGCGTCGAGCGTAGCTATGGTGAGGGTATCCCCGCCCTCGTTCAGCAGAGCAATTACCGTTTGCATATGAGCAATCCGGCGAGGTTGGGATTGGACCTTCAACGCCATCTCGGTTGTAAGCCGAGTTGGCGATCGGGTCTTCTTCGGAACGACGCCGGCCCCAGGAACCAACAATGTCCTTTTTTCCTCAAGATCTCCAGGCGCCACCCCGGAGTCTGTCGGATTGCCCTCAGACATTGCTAGTCCTGTTGCAAACGATACAAGTAGAGAAAGTGAAGATAGCAACGAAGATTCTTCGCAGAGATGTACTTTACCCTACTTGCTGCTCCGCTTGACGAGGTGATGAGCCGATGAGGATCCTGCGATGGTCTTCGCAGAGTCCTACCCCAGATAAGCCGATGAACTTATAGAGATGAGAGCGGAAGGTAGAAAACCCTGGTCTCTCTTGCTCAAGTCGAGTATCCGGCTGGAAGGACCAAAATTGTTTAGAATTCCTTCCGGTGATGCTTGACCGATCTGTGAATTAGGTGAACAAATGTGAGAACTCACTTGAAGCAAAAAGGAAAATAAAACCAGACACAAAGATGTTATGTTGAGAAAGTGGTTTTATTCCACCTTCCGACAGGTAGCCCAAAATACAATTTACATATGAGTGCGTGAACACTCCAACTAAAATTTATGCATTGAATTTATATTATTTAGAAAGTTGTAAAAAATATAAATTTTGAAAAACAAATACAAATTATGAAATACATAAACAAATTGAGTTATAATATGACATAATGTGAGCAGCACACAATTATATTAATTGTGTGCTGAATGCAAACTTAAGACAGCGGTGCATGCAACGTAGTAACAATAATAATAATAATAATAATAATAATAATAATAATAATAATAATAATAATAATAATAATAATAATAATAATAATAATAATAATAATAATAATAATAATAATAATAATAATAATAATAATAATAATAATAATAATAATAATAATAATAATAATAATAATAATAATAATAATAATAATAATAATAATAATAATAATAATAATAATAATAATAATAATAATAATAATAATAATAATAATAATAATAACAATAATCCCTCCCAAGTGTGTCGCCTTGCCGCGGCGGGGGGGCTTGCGTTTCTGCAATGAACTTTGGAGCTCAGCCGGCGGGGGCTCTGGCCCCTGGCAGGTCTAACCTTGCCGGACAGGTCCATGGGGAGCAGGCAGACTAAGAACACACAACATCAAAAGCTACGGTGGAAGGCATCGTGCCTACGGCTGCATGGCCGCAATGATGTAAACTAAAGCGGTCGCGAACGATCCCTGCCGGGCACCGGGTGGAACCCTGCAGTATTTACACCTTACCTAGACAAGGCGGCTCTGCCTAGGCAGACCTACATTCCGACCTACTCGTGGGATTAGTATGGATAAACTTTTAAAAGAAATAAAACCTAAGCAGAAGAAGGAGTTGGAAAAAACATCGACCGAGGAAGAACTCAAGACAATCGGAGAACTCGCGACGAACAATATTGAGGGAGAGTCGAACGATGATAGCTTGGCGAACGTGACTGAAAGTGTCAACCTGAGAAAGAGAAGTATACTTCAGTCATGTTCGTCAACAGGCACGGAAGATCGATCTCTACATCAAAAGAAAAAGAAATTAAGATACAGAAAGAGAGAAACGACACCGCCACCCATGGAAGAGGGTAAAACGGTTCCACCTGTCGTCGGAAATATAAGGAAGCATCGAGAAAAACCTGGAACCTCCTCATTCGACGATTACAATAAGAACCAACCCGATTTGACAGAATTATTACAACTCATTCATGAGACCGCGACGAAAATGGAAGAGGCAGCGGCAATACAGAAAAATATGAATATGGCGGTAAAAACCGGCATTAAGACGATTCTTGAGGCCGCCGACTCTGCGCTAAACATGCAAAGCAGGACAGCCTCGAAGGGACAAATGATGGCAGACGACCTGACAGAGACAGAAACGGAGACAACGGAACCGGCGACGCGACCGACGAAACGGAAACGGGAGACGACGAAGACCCCACCAGAGGCCCGACAGAAGATACCCCCAAGAACGGAGGAGGCCGAAACCTGGACAACCGTGAGGAAACGAAAAAAGAAGAAAAAAACGACGGAACCGAAAAACAAAACGGACGAGACGAACGTACCGACCCAGGCTGAAAAGCGCAGACCGACCCCCAAACATAGGGGAACGGCTGTACTGGTCAAACCTGGGAAAGACAACACGTACTCGGACATCGTACGGAAGATAAGGACGACGGTCGACCCGACGAGCAGTCATGTACAGGTGATGGCTCTAAGGAAGACCAAGGACGGACGGTGTCTCATCAAGATACAGACAGACACGGACGGACGAGAACAGTTTGAGCGCGCACTACAGGACGCGGTTGGGGACACGGGCAGTGTAAGGATCGTGACTTCTAGGACACAACTGGAGATCATGGACCTGGACTGCGTTACCACCGCGGAGGACGTGATACGGGCACTGAGACGAGAAACGCGACGAGACGGCGACCTTGGTGTCCACATCTTCGGCCCGAACCGGGCCGAGCAGTACATGGCAGTCTGCGACCTCGAGACGCGGGAAGCCGAGGTGCTGCTGGACCGGGGCCGGATCGGAATAGGATAGGTGCGATGCTGACTACGACAACGATTGACGGTGACCAAATGCTACAAGTGCCTGGGCTACGGACATACAAGGACGAGCTGCACGAACGCGGATCGGACAAAGGACTGCAGGAAATGCGGCGAGACGGGACATTACGCGACGGACTGTAAAAACAGACCGGCTTGCCCACTGTGCTCTGAGACGGGACACGGAGACGTAGCGCACCTTGCGGGAACCGGAATGTGTGCGGTATTCCGGGCTGCGCTGGAGGAGTGCAGGAAGCAGGCCGGAAGACGGACAGAATAATTCAGGGAAACCTGAACAGGAGTAGGACAGCAGACATGCTACTACCACAGATAGCTGACGAACATGACGCCGACATTCTGATCCTGTGCGAACCGTACAGGAGAAGAACGACACAAACGTACATTACGAACGAGACAGAGACCACAGCTATCTGGGTAAGGGGCGCTGCCCAATCTCGAATAATTAACTGCGGTGTCGGGGACGATTACGTCTGGGCAAGGGTCGGCGCTGTCACTTACGTCAGCGTTTACCTGACACCCAACTGCGCCGCGACGGATTTCGAGAGGAAAGTGGCGCTCCTTGAAGACGGAATCAGGAATCTGCCTGGAGACGTTATCATCGGGGGAGACCTCAACGCGCGGGCGATCGAGTGGGGAATGACAACAACGAACAAACGTGGACGGCTGCTGCTGGAGATGGCCGCAAGACTAGACCTGGTGGTAGCAAATACGGGAAACGTACCGACGTACAGACGACCAGGGTTTGGAAACTCGATCCCTGACGTCACAATGACATCGGACAGAATATCACCACGGATAGGACAGTGGCGGGTTTTCGACGGCTATACGGCCAGCGATCACCAGTACATTGTCTTCGAAGTGGCAGGACAAACGGCGACGAGACGGACGAGGACCCAATACCCCCCGAGGTGGAACCTCAACAAACTCGACTTACGAAAATTTTCGGAGGAGCTGGCGGCAGCACCAGCACCAATGACGAAAGTCCCCCCTGAACTGACTGGCCGGCAAAGGGCGGAAAGACTCACGGACGAGACGGCCAAACTGACGGACCGGCTGTGCAACAGCACAATGCCGAAACGACGACATAGACCAAACAGGCAACCACACTACTGGTGGACGTACGAAATAGCCGAGCTGCGCAGGCTCTGCTTGGCAAACCGCCGACGAGTTACGAGGGCTGGGGGAAGACCCGAAAGGGAAAACCTCCAAGCCACTTACAAGACGTCACGAAAAACACTTACGAACGCCATAAGGGACAGCAAAACGCGATGCTGGAAGCAGCTCTGCGAGGAGGTGAACGAAGACCCCTGGGGAACCGGTTACAAAATTGTGACTGGCAAACTAGGGGCCCGAGTTCCACTTGAACTCAAAGATGCCGAAACCGCAGAATGGATTGTTGACGGACTGTTTCCGACTCACCCGATACGGACGAACGTGACAGACGACACGGAAGCCCCGGCGGCCCCCATATTTACCGCGGAGGAGCTCTCCAAAGCGACTGCCGCGATGAAGACTGGCAAGGCGCCGGGACCAGACGGAGTGCCGGCGGAGATTCTCCGGCTGATGGTTCGCCCGAGGCCGGAGATATTTCTTGACCTGTACAACACGAGCTTGACGACGGGAACGTTCAGTGACCGGTGGAAGACGGCAAGGCTAGTTCTTATCCCTAAGAGTAAGGGCGACCCCAATACGCCGTCAGCCTACCGGCCGCTGAGTTTACTCGACACAACGGGTAAACTCTATGAACAACTACTAAAACCGAGACTGACGGACGCGATACAGACCAGCGGAGGCCTCTCAGACCGGCAGTTCGGCTTCAGGAGGGGACGATCAACGATTGGAGCGATTCAAAAAGTGGTCGATTCCTTCCTGGATTTGGAGAGACATTGCCATGCAGCGCGACCAATCGTTCTGCTGGCGACCTTGGACATCAGGAACGCCTTTAACTCGGCCAGGTGGGTTGACATCCTGGAGGCGCTTGAAGGCAACTTCGGGGTTCCGGCTTACCTGGCTCGGGTGGTGGGCGACTACCTAAGAAACAGACGGATCACGTACGAGACGACTGAAGGACCGGTGACGAGACAAATCACCGCGGGGGTTGCACAGGGGTCCATACTGGGACCAGACTTTTGGAACGGACTCTACGACAGCTTACTCAGGCTGGAATTGCCGCTTGGCGTTTTCCTTGTCGCCTACGCTGGCGACGTGGCGGCGGTGATCACCGAGCGGTCTCCAGACCTGGCACAGCAAAAACTGAACCAGACGATGCGGCGAGTGGGCCGTTGGATGACGGACCACGGACTACAACTCGCGACAGAAAAGACAGAACTGACTTTCCTTAGCAGAAGACGCATACAGACGAGACTACCCATGTGGGTCGGGACGGACGAAATCGAGGCCGGAGGTGAAGTCAAGTACTTGGGAGTGACCCTAGATACGAAGATGACCTTCTGGCCTCATATACAAAAAACATGCCAGAAGGCGGCTAAGAGGATAGCATCCTTAAGCCGCCTAATGGCCAACACAAACGGGCCAAGACCGGGAAAACGACGACTCCTAATGACGACAGCCCACTCGATCCTCCTGTACGGCGCGGAGATCTGGGCGGATGCCCTGAAGACAAAGAAGTACTGCCACGCCATGACAACGGTACAAAGACAGGGTGCGCTGAGGATCGCCTGCTCCTACCGAACTGTCTCTGCACAAGCAGTCTTGGTGGTTGCGGGCGTGATCCCCGTGGACCTCCTAGCTTTCGAGCGAAAGAGGATCTACGGGAGAAGCGCGGACATAAGACGGGAAGATGCGGCGGTCGCGGAACGCGACAAGACGATACAGACTTGGCACGAACAATGGACAGAAAGAGCGACAGGCAACTGGACAAGACGACTAATAAAGGACCTGAGACCGTGGATCGAAAGGGATTTTGGGGACGTAAATTTTTACGTCACCCAGTTCCTGACGGGACACGGTTACTTTAGACGGTACCTTTATAACATGGACAGAGTACGGACGCCAGACTGTAAGTACTGTGGACACGAACGAGACGACGCGGAACACACATTTTTTGTGTGCGACCGCTGGACAGGACTCCGACTGGAACTGGAGACGATTGTTGGCAGCATCACCCCGGACAACATTGTTCAGGTGATGCTCCACTCGACAGAATGGTGGCAACTAGTTGCCACCTATACAGAGACGATACTGCGACGAAAAAACGTAGACGGCTGCCTCACCTAACTGGGCAGACAGACTGACGTGACGCGACAGGTTACAGACAGCAAGACGAACGAACAAACACGGACAGAACCCCCAGCCAGAAGTAATACCAAAATAGTTCCTGGTCTGGGGGAGGGCAACAAGGAGAGGGCGGTTTAGTGGGTAGGCCTACTTTTTTGGGAGTCCCACATACCCCCCCAGTTTAAAAGACTGGAGGATATCCGTAAAAAGGATTCCGCAACTCCTTGTATAAAATAATAATAATAATAATAATAATAATAATAATAATAATAATAATAATAATAATAATAATAATAATAATAATAATAATAATAATAATAATAATAATAATAATAATAATAATAATAATAATAATAATAATAATAATAATAATAATAATAATAATAATAATAATAATAATAATAATAATAATAATAATAATAATAATAATAATAATAATAATAATAATAATAATAATAATAATAATAATAATAATAATAATAATAATAATAATAATAATAATAATAATAATAATAATAATAATAATAATAATAATAATAATAATAATAATAATAATAATAATAATAATAATAATCCCGTGTCGGGTTGCTGGTCCCGCATCGGGCGCCTCCCCAGGTCGCGGATAGGGAGACGCCTTCCAGATATGGAAGGTACCGAGAACTCTCGGGGTGGACGAAAACCAGCACTTTCCCCTGCGGGATGGGGGCTAGAATGTACCCGAGGTAGGGGGTGCCTGTCGTAAGAGGCGACTAAAACCTAGGAGCTGCCCGCGTCAGGGCCGGGGAACGAGGTGGCCTGACCGATTATCATCGGAATAGCCGCGGAGTTCTCCGGTTAACGGGCGCCATAAGGAACCTGGGCGGGCGTAAAAACCAGCTTCGGGGGACAAAAACCCCGTCGCGGACCAGCTCCACCCAAGCCAAGGTGGGAGCCGGCGTGCCGAGGGCTGAATGGCACCGGGGTTACAGTGTCGCGCACGATGCCTATGGGGAACCGGGCGAAACCTCATAGTATGAAGCCTTGCCCCCGCAATCAGGCTCTGCGGGGGTCGACGCTCGCTTCCTAGCTACTCGTGGGAACAAAAATGAACACAAACCAAAACAAAACAGAACAAAACGGACAAACACTTAGCGCTGACGCTGTAGCTCCGTCAGGGGCATCAGGGTCGGCAAACGGGGACAGGACAACACTGCGTCTCCCCAGACGGGGCAGAACAGACAGCGCGTCGAGCGGAGGGAGCGGAATAAACTTTATTTCTGTTTCCTCTGCTAGCGACAACGACAACGGGGATAAACGCACACAGACAGACCAGAAGAAAAAAGTACCAGTCAAACCCACAATACAACAACAGAACGAACCTGAGTTGACGGATCTACTGGAACTTATCTAAAGGACAGCGACAAAAATGGATGAGGCAGTCGCTAAACAGAAAAACATAAACATGACTGTCAAACTCGGGATCAAGACGATTCTCGAGGCCGCCGACATAGCGCTAAATAAGCGCACCGAGTTGGCCCCTACAGGACCCCTAAAGACACACGAACGGACGGACACAGAAACGGAGACGAAAGTACAGGGAACACCACGGACGAAACGAAAACGGGAGGCGACCGGAACTACCCCGGAGAGTGCTCCGAAGCGTCCCCCGAAGACGAAAACAACTGCAGTCTGGCAGACAATACAAAAAAAAGAAAACAAGAACAACAGAACGGAAGGACAGAACGCACGATACGAAAACGAACACCCAGACTCAAAGGCACAGAGCGGTCCCCAAACACAGGGGGACGGCTGTCCTGGTAAAGCCGGGAACGGACAACTCGTACTCGGACATCGTACGGAAAATACGGACGACGGTCGATCCGAAGAAAAGTCACGTGCAGGTGACGACACTGAGGAAGACCAAAAACGGCCTGTGTCTTCTTAAGATACAGGCAGACGGGAACGGACCCGACGGACGAGACGACTTCCGACGCGTCTTACAAGACGCGATCGGGGACGCGGGCAGCGTCAGGGCCATGACCTCCAAAGTTCAATTGGAGATCATGGATCTGGACTGTGTAACAACCACAGGGGGACCACGGCCTCAGCCTAGCCACGCAGAAGACGGAGATAGTAGTTCTCACTCGAAAGAGGATCCCAAACATACTGCGCATGCGCGTCGGAAACGAAGAAGTGGAAACGAAGGGCGCAGTGAGGTATCTCGGCATGACCCTGGACACCAAACTAACCTTCTGGGAACACATCAGGGAAGAGACAGACAAAGCGGCGACTATGGTAGCAGCACTGAGACGTCTCATGGCGAACGTGAGAGAACCAATGACCAGCAAACGCCGGCTTCTAATGTCGGTGACGCACTCGATTCTCCTGTATGGAGCAGAGATCTGGGCGGACGCACTGGAAGCGGATAGCCGAAGGAAGCGTATGGCCGCGGTACAAAGAAGAGGAGCCCTGAGAGTGGCCTGTGCATACCGAACGGTATCAGGACCGGCGGCCCTGGTCATTGCTGGAGTGGTACCCATTGAGCTCCTCGCGAGAGAGAAGAAACAAGTCTACTTACGACGAGCTGAACACGATCGAAAACAGACGAAGAACCAGGAGAGGGATCGCACCATGTAGTTTTGGCAGGGCATGTGGTACAGTGACGCAAGAGGGAGATGGACAGCCAGACTCATCAAACATCTGGCTCTATGGACAGATCGTAAACATGGGGAAGTGACTTTCTACCTGGCCCAACTATTGAGCGGGCATGGCTTCTTCAGCGCATATTTTCACAAGATTGGGAAAGTGGAAAACCCGCGATGTATCTACGGGGATTCTGAACGTGACGACGCTCATCACACCTTCTTCGAGTGTAATCGATGGAGGGATGAGAGGGAAAGGATGGAGGAGTCACTAGGTCTTATCACCCCAGAGAACATAGTGGCATCGATGCTGATCAGTGCGGAGAAGTGGGATGCGGTTACAAATTTTGCCGAAACAGTTCTACGCCAGAAGAAACAAGAAGAAAACAACAGAGTAATAGTCGGAGCAGACAACAACTAGTTGGACATCGTAAACATAGTGAACAGTGTAGTGCGAGAAAATAGTGCCGAGTCCAGTGAAACACAGTGAAGTGACACAGTGAAAACAGTTAGGACATTAGCGTGTCAGCATTTGGAATTGGGCAGAGAATCACAGCTTGCGCCAGACCGCGGCCATAAGCAAGCAGGAAAGAATGATGAGGCCTGGAAGGCAAAGGAACAGAACGACCGTGACGAAATGCGGAAGCGGTTCTGGGGTCGTTACACAACATCTGGAGGAAAGGTTGGTGGTTTTTAGTGGGTATAAATCCTACACTATTGATGAATGCGGTCCCTCCTCTCTGTCTTCCTGAAGATTTTCCACCACCCCTCGAAAAAAAACATCATCATCATCATCATCATCATAATCATAATCATAATCATAATCATAATCATAATCATAATCATAATCATAATCATAATCATAATCATAATCATCATCATCATCATCATCATCATCATCATCATCATCATCATCATCATCATCATCATCATCATCATCATCATCATCATCATCATCATCATCATCATCATCATCATCATCATCATCATCATCATCATCATCATCATCATCATCATCATCATCATCATCATCATCATCATCATCATCATCATCATCATCATCATCATCATCATCATCATCATCATCATCATCATCATCATCATCATCATCATCATCATCATCATCATCATCATCATCATCATCATCATCATCATCATCATCATCATCATCATCATCATCATCATCATCATCATCATCATCATCATCATCATCATCATCATCATCATCATCATTATTATTATTATTATCATTATTATCATTATTATTATTATTATTATTATTATTATTATTATTATTATTATTATTATTATTATTATTATTATTATTATTATTATTATTATTATTATTATTATTATTATTATTATTATTATTATTATTATTATTATTATTATTATTATTATTATTATTATTATTATTATTATTATTATTATTATTATTATTATTGTTATTATTATTATTATTATTATTATTATTATTATTATTATTATTATTATTATTATTATTATTATTATTATTATTATTATTATTATTATTATTATTATTATTATTATTATTATTATTATTATTATTATTATTATTATTATTATTATTATTATTATTATTATTATTATTATTATTATTATTATTATTATTATTATTATTATTATTATTATTATTATTATTATTATTATTATTATTATTATTATTATTATTATTATTATTATTATTATTATTATTATTAATATTATTATTATTATTATTATTATTATTATTATTATTATTATTATTATTATTATTATTATTATTATTATTATTATTATTATTATTATTATTATTATTATTATTATTATTATTATTATTATTATTATGATATTATTATTATTATTATTATTATTATTATTATTATTATTATTATTATTATTATTATTATTATTATTATTATTATTATTATTATTATTATTATTATTATTATTATTATTATTATTATTATTATTATTATTATTATTATTATTATTATTATTATTATTATTATTATTATTATTATTATTATTATTATTATTATTATTATTATTATTCCTATTATTTTTTTTTTTTTTATACAAGGAGTTGCGGAATCCTTTTTACGGATATCCTCCAGTCTTTTGAACTGGGGGGGTATGTGGGACTCCCAAAAAAGTAGGCCTACCCACTAAACCGCCCTCTCCTTGTTGCCCTCCCCCAGACCAGGAACTATTTTGGTATTACTTCTGGCTGGGGGTTCTGTCCGTGTTCGTTCGTTCGTCTTGCTGTCTGTTACCTGTCGCGTCACGTCAGTCTGTCTGCTCGGTTAGGTGAGGCAGCCGTCTACGTTTTTTTCGTCGCAGTATCGTCTCTGTATAGGTGGCAACTAGTTGCCACCATTCTGTCGAGTGGAGCATCACCTGAACAATGTTGTCCGGGGTGATGCTGTCAACAATCGTCTCCAGTTCCAGTCGGAGTCCTGTCCAGCGGTCGCACACAAAAAATGTGTGTTCCGCGTCGTCTCGTTCGTGTCCACAGTACTTACAGTCTGGCGTCCGTACTCTGTCCATGTTATAAAGGTACCGTCTGAAGTAACCGTGTCCCGTCAGGAACTGGGTGATGTAAAAATTTACGTCCCCAAAATCTCTTTCGATCCACGGTCTCAGGTCCTTTATTAGTCGTCTTGTCCAGTTGCCTGTCGCTCTTTCTGTCCATTGTTCGTGCCAAGTCTGTATCGTCTTGTCGCGTTCCGCGACCGCCGCATCTTCCCGTCTTATGTCCGCGCTTCTCCCGTAGATCCTCTTTCGCTCGAAAGCTAGGAGGTCCACGGGGATCACGCCCGCAACCACCAAGACTGCTTCTGCAGAGACAGTTCGGTAGGAGCAGGCGATCCTCAGCGCACCCTGTCTTTGTACCGTTGTCATGGCGTAGCAGTACTTCTTTGTCTTCAGGGCATCTGCCCAGATCTCCGCGCCGTACAGGAGGATCGAGTGGGCTGTCGTCATTAGGAGTCGTCGTTTTCCCGGTCTTGGCCCGTTTGTGTTGGCCATTAGGCGGCTTAAGGATGCTATCCTCTTAGCCGCCTTCTGGCATGTTTTTTGTATATGAGGCCAGAAGGTCATCTTCGTATCTAGGGTCACTCCCAAGTACTTGACTTCACCTCCGGCCTCGATTTCGTCCGTCCCGACCCACATGGGTAGTCTCGTCTGTATGCGTCTTCTGCTAAGGAAAGTCAGTTCTGTCTTTTCTGTCGCGAGTTGTAGTCCGTGGTCCGTCATCCAACGGCCCACTCGCCGCATCGTCTGGTTCAGTTTTTGCTGTGCCAGGTCTGGAGACCGCTCGGTGATCACCGCCGCCACGTCGTCAGCGTAGGCGACAAGGAAAACGCCAAGCGGCAATTCCAGCCTGAGTAAGCTGTCGTAGAGTCCGTTCCAAAAGTCTGGTCCCAGTATGGACCCCTGTGCAACCCCCGCGGTGATTTGTCTCGTCGCCGGTCCTTCAGTCGTCTCGTACGTGATCCGTCTGTTTCTTAGGTAGTCGCCCACCACCCGAGCCAGGTAAGCCGGAACCCCGAAGTTGCCTTCAAGCGCCTCCAGGATGTCAACCCACCTGGCCGAGTTAAAGGCGTTCCTGATGTCCAAGGTCGCCAGCAGAACGATTGGTCGCGCTGCATGGCAATGTCTCTCCAAATCCAGGAAGGAATCGACCACTTTTTGAATCGCTTCAATCGTTGATCGTCCCCTCCTGAAGCCGAACTGCCGGTCTGAGAGGCCCCCGCTGGTCTGTATCGCGTCCGTCAGTCTCGGTTTTAGTAGTTGTTCATAGAGTTTACCCGTTGTGTCGAGTAAACTCAGCGGCCGGTAGGCTGACGGCGTATTGGGGTCGCCCTTACCCTTAGGGATAAGAACTAGCCTTGCCGTCTTCCACCGGTCACTGAACGTTCCCGTCGTCAAGCTCGTGTTGTACAGGTCAAGAAATATCTCCGGCCTCAGGCGAACCATCAGCCGGAGAATCTCCGCCGGCACTCCGTCTGGTCCCGGCGCCTTGCCAGTCTTCATCGCGGCAGTCGCTTTGAAGAGCTCCTCCGCGGTAAATATGGGGGCCGCCGGGGCCTCCGTGTCGTCTGTCACGTTCGTCCGTATCGGGTGGGTCGGAAACAGTCCGTCAACAATCCGTTCTGCGGTTTCGGCATCTTTGAGTTCAAGTGGAACTCGGGCCCCTAGTTTGCCAGTCACAATTTTGTAACCGGTTTCCCAGGGGTCTTCGTTCACCTCCTCGCAGAGCTGCTTCCAGCATCGCGTTTTGCTGTCCCTTATGGCGTTCGTAAGTGTTTTTCGTGACGTCTTGTTAGTGGCTTGGAGGTTTTCCCTTTCGGGTCTTCCCCCAGCCCTCGTAACTCGTCGGCGGTTTGCCAAGCAGAGCCTGCGCAGCTCGGCTATTTCGTCCGTCCACCAGTATTGTGGTTGCCTGTTTGGTCTATGTCGTCGTTTCGGCATTGTGCTGTTGCACAGCCGGTCCGTCAGTTTGGCCGTCTCATCCGTGAGTCTTTCCGCCCTTCGCCGGCCAGTCAGTTCAGGGGGGACTTTCGTCATTGGTGCTGGTGCTGCCGCCAGCTCCTCCGAAAATTTTCGTAAGTCGAGTTTGTTGAGGTTCCACCTCGGGGGGTCCTGGGTCCTCGTCCGTCTCGTCGCCGTTTGTCCTGCCACTTCGAAGACAATGTACTGGTGATCGCTGGCCGTATAGCCGTCGAAAACCCGCCACTGTCCTATCCGTGGCGATATTCTGTCCGATGTCATTGTGACGTCAGGGATAGAGTTTCCAAACCCTGATCGTCTGTATGTCGGTACGTTTCCCGTATTTGCTACTACCAGGTCTAGCCTTGCGGCCATCTCCAGCAGCAGCCGTCCACGTTTGTTCGTTGTTGTCATTCCCAACTCGATCGCCCGCGCGTTGAGGTCTCCCCCGATGATAACGTCTCCAGGCAGATTCCTGATTCCGTCTTCAAGGAGCGCCACTTTCCTCTCGAAATCCGCCGCGGTGCAGTTGGGTGTCAGGTAAACGCTGACGTAAGTGACAGCGCCGACCCTTGCCCAGACGTAATCGTCCCCGACACCGCAGTTAATTATTCGAGATTGGGCAGCGCCCCTCACCCAGATAGCTGTGGTCTCTGTCTCGTTCGTAATGTACGTTTGTGTCGTTCTTCTCCTGTACGGTTCGCACAGGATCAGAATGTCGGCGTCATGTTTGTCAGCTATCTGTGGTAGTAGCATGTCTGCTGTCCTACTCCTGTTCAGGTTTCCCTGAACTATTCTGTCCGTCTTCCGGCCTGCCTCCTGCACTCCTCCAGCACAGCCCGGAATACCGCACACCTTCCGGTTCCCGCAAGGTGCGCTACGTCCCCGTGTCCCGCTTCAGAGCACAGTGGGCAAGCCGGTCTGTTTTTACAGTCCGTCGCGTAATGTCCCGTCTCGCCGCATTTCCTGCAGTTCTTTGTCCGATCCGCGTTCGTGCAGCTCGTCCTTGTATGTCCGTAGCCCAGGCATTTGTAGCATTTGGTCACCGTCAATCGTTTTCGTAGTCGGCATCGCACCCATCCTATCCCGATCCGGCCCCGGTCCAGCAGCACCTCGGCTTCCCGCGTCTCGAGGTCGCAGACCGCCATGTACTGCTCGGCCCGGTTCGGGCCGAAGATGTGGACACCAAAGTCGCCGTCTCGTCCCGTTTCTCGTCTCAGCGCCCGTATCACGTCCTCCGCGGTGGTAACGCAGTCCAGGTCCATGATCTCCAGTTGCACCCTAGAAGTCACGGTCCTTACACTGCCCGTGTCCCTAATCGCGTCCTGTAGTGCGCGCTCGAACTGTTCTCGTCCGTCCGTGTCTGTCTGTATCTTGATGAGACACCGTCCGTCCTTGGTCTTCTTTAGAGCCATCACCTGTACATGACTGCTCGTCGGGTCGACCGTCGTCCTTATCTTCCGTACGATGTCCGAGTACGTGTTGTCTTTCCCAGGCTTGACCAGTACAGCCGTTCCCCTATGTTTGGGGGTCGGTCTGCGCTTTTCAGCCTGGGTCGGTACGTTCGTCTCGTCCGTTTTGTTTTTCGGTTCCGTCGTTTTTTTCTTCTTTTTTCGTTTCCTCACGGTTGTCCAGGTTGCGGCCTCCTCCGTTCTTGGGGGTGTCTTCTGTCGGGCCTCTGGTGGGGTCTTCGTCGTCTCCCGTTTCCGTTTCGTCGGTCGCGTCGCCGGTTCCGTTGTCTCCGTTTCTGTCTCTGTCAGGTCGTCTGCCATCATTTGTCCCTTCGAGGCTGTCCTGCTTTGCATGTTTAGCGCAGCGTCGGCGGCCTCAAGAATCGTCTTAATGCCGGTTTTTACCGCCATATTCATATTTTTCTGTATTGCCGCTGCCTCTTCCATTTTCGTCGCGGTCTCATGAATGAGTTGTAATAACTCTGTCAAATCGGGCTCGTTCCCACTGTCATCGTCGAATGAGGAGGTTCCAGGTTTTTCTCGATGCCTCCTTATATTTCCGACGACAGGTGGAACCGTTTTACCCTCTTCCATGGGTGGCGGTGTCGTTTCTCTCTTTCTGTATCTTAATTTCTTTTTCTTCTGATGTAGAGATCGATCTTCCGTGCCTGTTGACGAACATGACTGAAGTATACTTCTCTTTCTCAGGTTGACACTTTCGGTCACGTTCGCCAAGCTATCATCGTTCGACTCTCCCCCGATATTGTTCGTCGCGAGTTCTCCGATTGTCCTGAGCTCTTCCTCGGTCGATGTTTTTTCCAACTCCTTCTTCTGCTTAGGTTTTATTTCTTTTAAAAGTTTCTCCATATTAATCCCACGAGTAGGTCGGAATGTAGGTCTGCCTAGGGAGAGCCGCCTTGTCTAGGTAAGGTGTAAATACTGCAGGGTTCCACCCGGTGCCCTGCAGGGATCGGTCGCGACCGCTTTAGTTTACATCATTGCGGCCATGCAGCCGTAGGCACGATGCCTTCCACCGTAGCTTTTGATGTTGTGTGTTCTTAGTCTGCCTGCTCCCCATGGACCTGTCCGGCAAGGTTAGACCTGCCAGGGGCTAGAGCCCCCGCCGGCCGAGCTCCAAAGTTCATTGCAGAAACGCAAGCCCCCCCGCCGCGGCAAGGCGACACACTTGGGAGGGATTATTATTGTTATTATTATTATTATTATTATTATTATTATTATTATTATTATTATTATTATTATTATTATTATTATTATTATTATTATTATTATTATTATTATTATTATTATTATTATTATTATTATTATTATTATTATTATTATTATTATTATTATTATTATTATTATTATTATTATTATTATTATTATTATTATTATTATTATTATTATTATTATTATTATTATTATTATTATTATTTTCCTAATGACAGAGGAGGAAAATGCGTTAAGCACCGTAGGAGAGTCACACGGACTTCCCCGTGTGTCGGACTCTCCTTGGTTGGCCTACCGACTAAAAACCTCCTCTGTCCCGTCTCCGCGGGGTGGAAACACGTTAGTATAACTTCACCTCCGCGGCACCTGTCCATCGTCTCGTTCGTTTCAGGTCTCAGTCCAAGTTCCCTGTCGATACCCGTCTGTCGTTCAGTCTATGCTCATTCATACTCCAAGCATCCATCCTCTTTCTTACCTCTCAGCACGGTCTCCACGAATACTGCGAAACGCGTCCACTGTTCCTTGTTCCGTAACATCAGTCCGATAATGTTGTCCGGTGTAATGTCCCCGGTCGTTCGTTCTAAGTCTCGTCTCTGTATCGTCTATCTGTCACACATGAAAAACGTGTGTTCAGCGTCGTCTTGTGCATGTCCGCAGTATTTCGAGTCCGCTGTCCGTACTTTTCCCATGTCACGTAGATATTGCCGGAAATACCCATGGCCTGTGAGGAATTGAGTAAGGTAGAAAGTTACCTCCCCAAACTCCCGTTCAGTCCACAGTTTCAGGTCAAGTATCAGGCGTCTTCTCCAGCGTCCGGTTGTCTCCGTCGTCCATCGTGCGTGCCAGTCCGTCAAAGTCTTTTCCTTCTCCCGTCTTGCCGCGCCATCCCTTTCGGTCCCTTCGTCGCATTCGTAAATCCGTTTCCGTTCAGTCGCCAGTAAGTCGATGGGAATCACGCCCGCCACTACGAGTACCGCCTCCGCTGAGACGGTCCTATAGGCGCACGCTATCCTCAGTGCTCTTCGTCTTTGTACGTCCGTCATCGCTTTCCGGTATTTTTTGACTGCGAGCGCATCAGCCTATATCTCCGCCCCGTACAGGAGGATGGAGTGGGTTGTCGTCATGAGCAGTCTGCGTGTTGACGGTCTCGGTCCGTGCGTATTTGCCATCAGGCGGCTGAGCAAAGCTACCTTCGCCGCCGCCTTCTCGGCCGTCCCTTTGATATGAGCCCCGAAGGTCAGCTTCGTATCGAGGATCACCCCTAGATACTTCACCTCTCCTCTGGTCTCAATCTGTTCCGTTCCGACTGTCATCGGTATGATCGTCGGAGTCCGTCGTCTAGTCAGCATGACAATTTCCGTCTTGTGCAGTGCTAGGCTCAGTCCGTGTTTCGTCATCTATCTGTCCACACGTCTCATCACCTGATTCAACGTAAGCTGGGCCAGGTCTGCAGTGCGTTCCACGATCACTACCGCCACGTCATCGGCGTAGGCAACCAGTGATGCGTTACGCGGCAGTAGTATGTGTACACCTTTGCTCCATCCCACTCCTATTCCCACTCCTTCCCCCACCACGCGGCTACCCCCACCACCTCACTTTTCCACCGCCGCGCTACCCACTCTGCTTGACCAGTGTCGGTAACATGGAGATTGTAAAGTGAGGTGGTGTGGGTACCTTGGTGAACAAGGAAGAGTAGAGATAAGAGCAGGATGGAGCAAAGGTGTACACATACTAAATAAATAAATTCATGCACTCACCACTTCTGCTGTTGTTGACCGCTGCTGCTGTACTATCCTTCTCCTTCTACGGCGGTTTTAACTCTCTCTCTCTCTCTTTCTCTCACTTTCACACACACATATACGCGAGCACGCACCCACTCACACCCACACACACACGCACGCACGCATACGCTCACGCACACACTTTTTCTACCTAGCACCGTCCATGTCAGGAGACTCGGGGTCCTCGAAGCCTTCGTCCACGTCGCCGCTATCGAAGCCGATTGCTATGTCCTCTCCGAGAACCCCGAATACGTGTTCCACCACGTCCACATTGTCCAACGTCGTTAGCCTAACACTGGGAGTACGACTCTCGCCTCTCACCACAACACCGTGCAATGATGCGGCGGAACCACACATTGACTCCAGCAGCGGCATTAAGCCAGAGTCGTCAACCCGTTCCAATCCATGCAGATGGCACCCCATGCATAAGGCAGGTATCATACCGGTAAGGGTATCAGGATAATATAAGTTATCCCAATTGACGAATATTGGGTACCCCTCATCGATTAGGAGTACCTCCGAATATCCGTCACCATCTGCATAGATCAGCTCACCGCGATCCGCACGACCGTTTTCCACAACCACGCACCGCATCCCCTCGTAAAGGTCCTCCAGGGCGATACTAAACGATGTGCGATCCCACTCGTAAAAACACGATGGAGAATTTTCGCCATCTCCTCGTACGCGTCCCACACTTCATCGGTTCGCAGATGAACCACCATGTCCAAGTCTATATATAAAACACTGCACCAAAACGCGACACCCAGAATACTTGCATCATAACGAGAATACGTAGCGGAAAAACGTTTTAGACTACACGATCACAAAGTTAAAGACAGACTGAATGCTCCGGATGAGGCTGGCGGTGATCACAGTGTTTGAAGATAACAAACCCCCTCTGAGTCATAACTAGGTGTGCAGCGCTTTGAATGCAATGTCAGCAGTTTTGCACGTGCGTACCGCTTTGCGCTGTGCTTCTCGTGAAGCGAATGCTCTGCAGTAAAAAACGCAGAATATGATACCGTGCCGCGAGAGACCTCGATTATAATATTATATTATGAAAGAAGAGACACAGTAAACCGATGTATTTGTTTTTGATTAATCAATATTTTATTTAAATCACTTTACAGATATTTACGTCGTATGCAACATCCCTGCAAACACGGTAATCTTCGCTCGGAGACTCCTCTGCCGTTAAATTTATTTTTATCACTGTCTGATCGTCGAAAGGCAAAAGCATTGTAATATTCACGCACTAATCTGTCGTTTTTCGTTACATTATCGCTAAAGATATTATTAAATCGCGACATGGTGAAGCCGCACGACATAAGGTGTAGGAATACAATGCAAAATTGTCCACACACATCCGACGTATTACTCTGTAACTGCTTGAGGCCGTACCGATAGAACTTGCAGTTTCTTCGTAGTCGGGCGAGATGTTGCGGTATAACCGGTGGTAGCCCGTAGCTATCAAAGTACATTCCTTTTCCATGATGGTTAACGTACATGGCGATCCAATGCTTTCCAGGTCCGTTGTGGTTATCCGTGTTAACTACGAGTCCGGCTGGTAACGACCATACACGAGGAATTCTGTCAGCCGGGTATACGCCAACGGTTGAAAGTGTTAGATACTGCAGACTCTCGTAGATTTGTCTAGTGTTCATGCTGAACACATAGTCAATGATTAAATGATGACCGATACGCTTTGAAAGACGTATTTCACAGCGTCGTCGATCGTGTCACGACCACATGATGAAGATTTCTCCTCTTTTTTATTCTCTTCCTCTTCGTCTGCTGACCAAACATCCATGTATGATTCTCCTTTAAATAGATGCTCACGAAGCCAATTTTTTATTTGGAAAGCCTGGCGCATTGCACAATGCGAAGACGCTGTATCGTTTATCATAGCGTGTCTGAAGCATTTTCGCAAAGATTTCGGCATAAATGTGTACGATGGGGCGCCCTCCTCATCCTCCAGGTTTGAAATTTCACGACTCGTGATATCGCAAAGAAGTATAGCCTTCTTGTGACCGCGCGTATAGATGCGTCTTGATTTTCGCGAAATTTCACGCAAGTTAGCGTATACCTGTTTACAGCTCATATAGCCCTCGTACCACTCCATACCGTAAAAATATTTCGAGAGAAAATTATTCTGGCTTCTCGATTGCTGTGGTAATTCGGCAAAGTGACACGGCGGTGCAACGATCTAATGAGCAGAGTACGGTCTATCCACTGCTACCACGGCAATTTCTTTCGGAATAAATTCCGAGTCTTTACCACGCATTCCCTGTATATCCACGACGATATCCATTTTCACGTCTAATCCGTACAGATGACCGAGTTCAACTGATTAGTTACTCGCGGACACGCTTCTACGTGTCTTAACACGAAATAATTTTATGCCGACATCAGCACATTTTTCGCTTATCCGGTAAAATCCACCATTACCTGCCGAGAGGCATCAATTTCAAGGACATTATCATATTCCGCGTAGACTACACAATTTATCGTTGAAGCAAGCGCATTCTCAAATCGTACCTCTATTCTCACACTACCGTGCTTTATTAAATTCCAATGTGTATTGCTGTTCGTCGAAATATCGGGTGTCAAATCAAAAGCAAACAGACAGTATCCATCGCGAAAATTATCGCGATCGATCGAATTACCGTCGTTCAAGAAATGTATTCCAGTTCCCGAAAACAACGTTTGAAAAGCATCCACATATAGATGATTTTTCGTGAAATCAAGTTGTAACGGTTTCGAAGGTATTTGAACACCATCTATATACAACGAGAGATAATTTACCTTGTAATTTTGGAAATTGAACGGATTCATACTGAAGTCACCGTTAAACGCTTTGTTATCGACAAAACCGATAATTATACGCTTCAGCAACTGACCTAACACGATATTATGGATAGTCTCTCCATGAACACCCGAGTGTATTGAAACGGCTTTTACCTCGACTCTCGTAAGAGGATATTTAGCCGTAGGTTTTGCCAGAGTTCTAGCATGTGAGAGCAGCACACCAGGAGCTATTTTTGTTCTGCGAACGAGAAGCGATGCCTCGAGAATCTTTAAGCCGCATTGACCATTCTTCGTATCGCCCACAATACAAAATGAATCTCTAGACCGCACCAACCATAGTCGCATCTCGACACCGTTTAATAGGAACCGCTCCTGATTGAATATATCGCAATGCAGATGACCAAGCAAGTCTACAGTTTTTTCGACATTTAAAAATTGTTTTCTCTTCACAAGACCCGAATTTTCCGATGTTATATTATCCATTTTTCCAGGTGTATCGTCGTACCAGAGAACGCTCGTGAGATGCGAATTTTTTGCTGCTGGACCGTAATTCAAAAGTATTTCTATGTACGCTCGATAAGCGTAGGCATTATTTGGAGGTGAAACTAATTTTTGATTCAGGTATACATCCACCTGAATAAACATAGAATGCAAGAGAATGTTTACAGGGCCGGCACTTACTTTCGACGCTGTACCCGCGGCAATTTCTGTAGTAGGAGACGTTATTTTCACTCTCAGACTAAGCATAGTATGCGCCAGATCAATATACTCATCACCCTGTCCAGGAATAACAAATTCAATCGGTGAATCATCCGTTAGCAAAGATATTGGTTTGTAATACACCCAATTGGAGCCTTCGATAGTAGTTTGCGTCGGTGGGAGTGAAAATAATTCAAGTTCCGATTTAAGACACTCGCACGAGTGCGCATGTAGAAAAGCCATCTTGTTTCAGCTATCGAAAAATATCTGCAACTGTTCGTTGACGAGTCTTCTTCTTCTTATTGTTCTTATTATTCTTCTTCTTTATTGTTTTTCTCTTTATTACACTTTTATTTTTACGGGAGATACGTCGTGGTTTACGTTCGTTCGATGAATGAGGAGTACGTGAAATTTTGCGCTTTTTATAATGTTACGTCAAATCCGCGCGGTGTTTTTACAGGAACCGACAAATTTAAGACGTGTGAGGCGTTTCGGCGTGAGTTTTCCGTACTCTGGTCAAGGAGAATAAATTCTCCCTTTACCACACCTGACGAGAAACACCGAAGACGCAAGCCCCCTTTTGAGTCTAACCTTTCGGAAAATTACTCGGGACAGGGCTAAGAATGCTCGTTGATTATTCGCGTTAACCCGTCACTCGTCTCGATAAACTAAATTGATAAATTACCCCGCGGAGGAAGGGATTTTAGGTGGGAAGGGAAGTGGTAGGTTACTTTCACTTGGGGAAAAATTTACGGAAATGTCAGATAAAATAAATTAGAAAAAAATTGGGTTTGTACTTACGCTTGGTTTTCCTGGTGAAGTTGTTTCGCTGGTAACTGATGCGTGGAAGGGAAAATTAATGGCAATCGTTTGTAAAAGAAATCGTTATACTCGATGAATCGTGAAGCTGTTAGATTTTATTCAAATAACCGAATAATTGATACACGTACGTTCGCTATTACCGTGCGCGAGCGATCGTTATTTCTCGATACAATATACTTAACGCGATACTTGTTGTTCGATAAAACAGTAAAACGAAATAAACAGTGTGGACTTGAACAAAAACGGCAGAAAACAATTAAATTCAATTTCTTCTAAGCTTTAGATAAATTCCGTATGGTTAAAAATGAGAAAAAGTACATTCAAACCGAACTTAGACCGTTCGACCGTTTTTATTTTCAGTACTCACTCTGGACTTTGGCTGACTCTACAGGGTGGGGTTCCTCCGCGGTAATTATCGCCAACGGGCTGTCTACTGACTGCTCGGCGACTGACTACTATGAACTATCAACTATTAACTGTTAACTACAACTGCCTTTTTTCGGGCTTTTTCCCGTCCTTATATAGGTCCTGGAGGGCTTAATTTTCTATGCGGGGATTATAATAGAACTCGGACTTTGGACTTTATCGATGATTCATTTTTTCTCCTTCTAGCTGTGACGTCATCGTCGTTTTGATTCTTTTCTTGAGCTGCATGCGAGGCGATACCACATGTCGCGAAGTGGTTGAAGGATTATTCCTTGCTTCGGTGGCACGCGTAGAGATAGAGAAAGAGAGAGAGAAAAGCGCCTCGGTCAGGCAGCTAGGTGTCGAGGGTTTCGGGCCACGCTGCGCTGTAGATCCGAGTCGCTTCCGCTGTCCCTTTTTTGACTAATACCGAATATAGTTCTTCGATAATGTTAAACTTATTTTAATTCTTAATAATGTGTAACGTAAATGGGCATATATAACTACTATAGTAACAAACTGTCTATGGTTTTCATATCCTCTCATGATCCTAATTGTTTAGTTAAAACAATATATTGGCTTTTCAATTTCCTATAATGTTAAATTTTCATATTGGCAATTATTTCTTGTATCCTTTTAAGTAAGCATTTCTCTTCTGAGTTCCTATCATAATTTTAGCTCAAAATTGTTCATTAGTATAAATGATTTTATATCAAAAGGCTGCTTACTGTCACACTGGGTCACAAAGTAGGTGTTCTATAGATATGTATTGTTGCGAGGGAACACTCCTCGTCTTATAGTGTTAACACAGAGAGAGACGGGAAAGACGGCATCGTCTCGGGTGCGACCCGAGCTTCGAGTCATCTTTACCATCTACAATATGAATCGTTTTTTTCTTATTCTATCCTATTTTAACGCTGATTATCTGTATGATATTATTGTTTAGCTCTTATATCGAACTCCCGTTTAAATGGTTTGTTCCTTTTAAATTATTGATTTACTTATTAAATATATATATATATATATATATATAACATAGTTTAAATATTTACTTCATAAAAAGTCCAAATCTTTGCTACGATTGTGTTTAAATTTATATTTAAACGTTCAGAGATTCTGAAGAAATGCCTTTTGGGCTTTTGGTGTTCTGTAATCAAAAACAAATTCCAATTTCCTATCAATACCATTAATGAGACATAGGTCTTCGTGTAATATTTTTGTTCATTGCATTATTCGTCATCGGATATAAGAACTTCCGAAGCAACGAAAACGCTGCTACGTCAGTTAGTCTATCTTCGTGTAATATTCCTGTTTATTGCATCATTCGTTGTAGCATCTAGGGACTCTCAAAGCAACGAAAACGTTGCCACGGCAGTTAGTCTATCTTTGTGTAATATTTTTGTTTATTGCATCATTCGTCATAGCATCTAGGGACCTCTAAAGCAACGAAAAGGTTGCCCCACCAGTTAGTCTATCTTCGTGAGCCAGATACGGTATATGACGGGGGAAGGAAGCGACCACCCGACAGTCACCAATAGAACACGCGGACATGAATCAATTAAAGATTTCGATGACACGCGCCGCCAATGATATCCACCGGCCGTAGAGGGAAAACTCTTGATACGAGATTCAAGTCCCTCTTCGCTGGCCGTTTAGAGTGGGGCAGTGGCCTACCAACTCTTGGTTTTTCGTTGTCAAGTACAGTGATGAACCTGGCCGTCCATTCCTGGCGCGCACCATGTGTCCCCACTGCCTTGCCTCGGCGTACCTGCAGGCCTCACCCCTCCCGCCGTCATTATACCTGTATAATCTCTGGTAGCTGTAGGACTCGACAACGATGCAGGTTTATGATCTTCTTTAAAAGAAAGATAGATATTGGAGCATGGTTACGTCAGGACGTAACAATAACCAGACCCCCGCATGAGAGTGTCAATTTTTTCAGAGGCTTTGCGTTTAAGATTACTGCCTAATTCTCGCGCTCTCTCGCGAATAGCATCTTTCACAGCTATATTTTTATCGAGGATATCACCGGCTACGTTTACACCTACGCGCAACGCCTCTTTTCCAACTGCTTTAGCACCCTTCTTTAAAAGTGGTAACAATCGACGAAACAGGCCCCCGAGAAAGCTACCGATACCGTGTCCTCGCTGATTAGGTGTTCCGATATAAACATGGCTAATACCACCGTACCCGCGACGACCCCATCCGTCCTGCACACTGTCAATATCATCCATAGTGGTGTAATCAATCGTGGGACCTTTTAAAATGTAGTGTCACAGTCAACGTTCCCTGCTCGAATGGTATAGGATCCCCAAATTCGTCTTTTATATCGATCTCGATAGTGTGTAAATTATTGCGCAAAAGAGGTATATATCGGGGCGTTGAAAACGATTTAATTTTTATCGAGCCATACGGACAGTCATCAGTATCAATGGGAACAACTCGTAAGAGGGGTGTTTGTACATCGCCTGTAATATAGCTCTCGCAGATATCTGTGTATAAAAACATGCTGCCCGGTATAGCACCGGTGAGAGATGCAGGCCTCGACCCTGTGTATTCGCAATGCGGTTGTATTATTACGGGCCTACAAGCCTCTTCCGAGAATCCTAGTAGCCTTGCGATAGCAAGCGATACGCGAAAGTCGTGGTAGCGTAGATCGTCGCATACGCGTGCCACTTCGACCTGCCCGCTCGGAAGCGATTTAAAGCGCAAATGATCGGCCACGTGAGGTAACTGATTTATATTCTCCAAAAGAGCGTCTATAGAGCGATATACACCAGGTGCTACTTGGTCTCTATCAGCGCTCCTCCGTGTTAAAAGATTTAAACCCGATAAATCATAATCACCATCCTCAAAAGTTACGAGATTTTCTACAGTAGGAACATGTAAAAGAGTCATCGGATAAGCAATTTCCACAAGAGAAACAGACTATTCTCCGTGCAGGCGTATCTGACGCGGTAGTTTTGTAATAAATTTCGTCGTCGTATTATCCGGAAAATACTGCATACTACTGTTGCTCGGTAGTACAACAAAGAAAGAGCTATCCTTGGAGCTCATATTTATCACGGACGATGATCCCGAGCGTTCTTCTTCTTCTTTGTCCTCTTCTTCTCTTTCGTCTTCTCAGATGACGGAGGCACTCGTACTCGTGATAATTCTGCCTCGTAGAAAATACCGTCGATAGTCTCGTTATTCAAATCGTGGAAAATATACACGAATGTTTCTCGATTCACCGATATTCATTGAATCTTGAATAATTCGTTACTCCAACCACGCTCATATCCTTTCACGAAAGCTGCTTTAGCTGCACTGATACGTACCAGGTCACCGACGCTGTATTTAGGCTTTTTTTCGCGTTACGCTCGTAACGCCGTGCTAAATTGTCTCGGGCTATAGAGGCATTTTCGAGGGTTACTTCGCTCGGAGGAATACGCGTTCCGCTGTGTCTAGTGTGATTATAAGCATATAGAAAATTTTGTAAAACATCGATGTAACGCTTATTTCGCGTGTATGTAAAGTAGCGCCACATTCGCTCTTTTATTGTTCGATTAAAGCGTTCGGCAATCGAGGCTTTTATATCAGGGTTACGAGCAGCGCGAAAATCGATATTCTTTTTCTTGAGAATTTGCTGAAACGGTGCGCCGATAAATTCTTTGCCTCGATCAGTTTGCAATTGTTGCGGGCGACGATTGTTACTGCGCGCGAGTATGCGTGTGAGACCGCGGGCCACGTTTGCACTCGCTTTGTCACGCAAAGCCTCGACCCACGCGTATTTGCTCAACACATCGATAACAACAAGCAGATACGCGTACCCATCGTTGTACGTGGCTATCGAGCGAAGATCAGCTAAATCAGCCTCCCATACATCGTCTATATTACTCACGCTATACGTACGACGGGGAAATCATCGTCGTACTAGGCGATGCATGTTATATAAATCCTGTGTCTCGAGCCATGGCGAAACATTTTTTCGCGCTACTCTTCGATCCACCTGGGCCAAATTTTTTGCTCGAGAATAGGAAGCAGGATGAGTGGTGTCATAATAGATTTTTTGAAGAATTTTTATAATTTTAGCGATGACCAGTTAAATGGATTCTTTTTCTTTTTCTTTTCTAACTGTGCGGGGGGTCGATATTCTGCTTGTGCGAAGTTTTGCAATTGTTCATCCTCTTCTTCATTCCCCTCCTCCCCCTCGATGATGTCGTTTTCAGCCGTAAGCATTAAATCTCTGTTTGAGTGTGCGGTCTCGGCCTCGTCGTCGTTGTTGTTGTTGCTACCGTTGCTGCTGTTACTGCTGCCACTATCGTTTTCGCGCGGTAAAAAAAGACGCCGCTGTGGTGTCGAGGATGATCTAGGTGTAGGCTCGTGTAGTAACGCGGGATTACCGATAAATTCACGCGGCATCTGTATCGCTTGCAGGAGTTTGGCAAAGTGAGATCGTCTGATGGGTTTCTCGCGTTTTCTAGCTCGCATAGCATCGTTAACAAGATCAACGATATTGGAATTTGAAATTCTTCTGCCGTCTATGGAAACAACGCCGTTACGATCGCATGTCATTTTTTTACCAACGGCGCTGCGATGCAAATAGCGAAGCAACGATATTGCTTTAGATTTAAATTTTTTTGGTACGCTATCGATAATAAGTGTGTTATTGAGCCGAGATTTAACTTTGTTTATTGAAACGTCGTCGGATTTATTCCCGTGGCTATCGAGTATTGCTACTTTTCGTTTTGATGAAATATTCGGTATAGCATTATCGTACTCGACCATGTGAAGATAACGCTGTAAAACCTGTTGGTACGCTATCCACTTCTCTCTCTCGCTCTTGTACGAGTGAGCGTTTAGAATTTCACTCAGCTCAGAGTCGAGGCGCGATATTGGCGTACCGGTAGTCTGTACGGAAGGCAGCGGGTCTGCACTAGTAGTAGTAGTAGTAGTAGTAGCAGCAGCAGCAGTAGTAGCGAGTCCAGCGAAACGATGTATGTTATCATGAGGATTAAGTACCATCTTTCTGCCATATTCCATGTCTCGCGTAGGCCAAGACAGGCGCAAGAAGCAACTTGAGAAATCCAACACAGTGCTCGACGATGATCTTCCTCTTACCGCTCCAATTTCCCCTTTTGGCGGCTAGTCGTCGAAGAATTGTCTCGTGCCTCCGAAGATGATTCTTTTGCACGCTGTTCAGACTCACGTTTCCCTGTAAAACGTTTAGAGCACACTCGCATATACAGCGTACAAGCGCTACATCTGCTTTGCGCAAAATTGCACGTCGTTGCTCTTGCTTCAGATAACACAACGCTTGCAATATAATGATCTGCTTTTTATCGAGAGGTCCGCGCAACGCCATTACAAGCGCATTACTGGTACATCGCGCGACGCATCGCGAACTTTTATTGCTTTTTGAGGCACGTAAACGTAATGGTATTGGTCATCGGGAAATATACAGGCGCGAAATCGACAATTATCAGGCGTCGATTGTTTCAAGTCGAATAATAGATAGCCGTGCGGTGCGGCTGTTGCATCAAAATATATCAGGGGTACAAATTGAAAATGCGGGTTTGATAACAGATGGCGTTACTAACGCTATACGCATCAGGCAGTACTGTGACTATGTTCATGTCAAAGCTACGTCTTATAGCTTTAATTTTCAGTATGTGTCAATTTGTCGCAGTGTCAAATTCATAGTTTTTTTGAGCTCTCAATATGTCGAGTTTCGTGCCAACAAAACAGCATTTGCGGGAAGTTTTAATTTACTTCTTTAATTTGAAGAAAAGTGCTGCTGAAGCACATCGATTGGTCTCCGAGGCTTATCCGAGTCATGTTCCATCGGTTTCAACGTGCGAGAGATGGTTTGTGCGGTTTAGAAGTGGTGATTTTGACGTTGAGGACAAAGAGCGGCCGGGCCAAGTGAAAAAGTTTGAGAATGCTGAATTGGAGGCAATACTCAATGAAGACTCGTGTCAAACTCAACAAGAGCTCGCAGATTCATTGGGAGTGACACAACAAGCCATTTCCCATCGTATAAAAGCCCTCGGAATGATCCAAAAGCAAGGACATTGGGTGCCGTATGAGCTGAAGCCGAGAGACGTCGAGCGCCGTTTTTTTGCATGCGAACTGCTGCTCGAACGGCAAAAACGGAAGGGTTTTTTGCATCGCATTGTCACTGGTGATGAAAAGTGGATCCATTACGATAACCCGAAGCGCAAAAAATCATATGGTTACCCCGGCCATGCATCATCATCGACGGCCAAATCAAATATTCACGGCGCCAAGCTCATGCTCTGTATTTGGTGGGACCAGCTGGGTGTGGTGTATTATGAGCTATTGAAATCGAACGAAACCATCACAGGAGCACTATACCGAACTCAATTGATGCGTTTGAGCCGCGCACTCAAAGAAAAACGGCCACAATACGAGCAAAGACACGACAAAGTAATTTTGCAACATGACAACGCTCGGCCACATGTTGCAGCGCCGGTCAAAACATACCTACAAACGCTGAAATGGGAAGTCTTACCCCACCCGCCGTATAGCCCAGATATTGCTCCTTCCGATTACCACCTTTTCCGATCGATGACACATGGCCTAGCTGACCAGCGCTTCCATTCTTACGAAGAAGCCCAAAAATGGGTCGATGACTGGATAGCAGCCAAGCCGGCCGAATTTTTTCGCGACGGTATCCGTAAATTGCCAGAAAGATGAGAAAAAGTTGTGGCTAGCGATGGACAATACTTTGAATAATTCATTTGTTACCATTTTTTCAGAATAAACGTTCAAAAATAGAAAAAAATCCCGCATTTTCAATTTGTACTCCTGATACTTCCTGCAGAAATCGCGGATTCTCGGGACATACCTGGCGGGCTAGGTGCTGAATTTGCGCGCGATCTCGCGGATTTTTGCAGACAACGATATAATTAGCGTTTAAGGAGATATCGCGCTGCCCGTGACCCTGATGGAAGAGATTTTGCGTGATGAAAATGACACTAAAATTTTTATGATGGCTACCCTTGGTGAAAAGATCGACCACAGTATTGTTGGATGCCTCGCGCATTAGATCGTCAATGACCACAAGTTTAGGTCTTGCGTCATTCGAGTAGTCTACTGCTTGCGGTAAACCCTCGCGAAATTCGATTTTATCACTGTACTCTGAATACCGGAACTGCCACTCTGAGTAATAAAAAAGTATACGCTCGAACGGGACATCCGTAATTTCGCGCATGTATATAAAGAATTTTTTTATAAAATATGTTTTACCACATCCCGTAGGACCGCTTATCACAGCTGTCCACGGATGTTTCCAACGTGTATCCATATCGACGAGTGTCTATCAAAACCAATCAGCAGACTCTTAAATAAGCTTATACCGCGGCGGCGGCTGCGGCGGCGGCGGCGGCGACCCCGCGGCATCAGCTATTTTCGCATCCTTAAAGAGCTGATAGGATGCGGCGCGCCGGCACTAGCTGATGAGGCGCGGGCCCGCGGTATAAGCCGGTGTTTACGCTGTATGTAAATTAAATAACGATAATTTTTATATTTCTTACAAATAAAGCATAATTTTTATTTCACTATGCATACATCTCTATATACAAATTTTACGAATCATCAAATTCTAAACAGCAATATTATATCCAGGGATGTAGCACGAGAAAGTCAGAACAAAAGGAAACACTCGATAAGAAAGACAGAACAAAAGGAATCAACGATGAGAAAGTCAGAACAAAAGGGAAAGGTAGAGAGATGGCAGCTACTGCTACGAATAGCAGCACAAAAATAACAAGCCGACAACGGTTTTATACATAATAAATCAATTTTTTTCAATGTGTTGTACACAGTAAATATGTTACATGAAATTAGCCAAAAAGATTATTTTTAAATATCGCGAATTCAACCGTAAAACTATATACTTTTTTGCGTTATACTAATTAGCGTATTTCACAATAGCCATACGGTACAGTAGAGTACAGCCCGAGCCGTTTTCGGTTCGTGTTAACAGGTTCGCATGATTTCGTTTCTTTACGCGTTACTACATGATGAAATTCCGTACGTCGAATAGCGTCGAATTTTTAAATAATAGGTACGCTCCTTGCTCCTGTCACGAAAGATCGTAATGCGTTAGAATTTACGTGACGGCTATTCGCAAAGTTTAGCGTGATACCCTTCACTTTACATTTTTCAATAATCGTACCGTCGGGTTTACGAACAAGGTATGCGTAAAATTTTGATCCACCCGAAACGAACGAAGTTATATAACTACCAGGCCCGTATTCACTTAATTCATCCGTAAGATCTCCTAGAAATTGACCGATTGGCGGCTCATACTCGTTACCACCGGGATGGCTCACGTAAATACAGGAGTCCGTATCGCAGTACAATATTCGTCGACCGAGCCCCTCAAGATAACTGTATTATTTTAGGCGTGCCTGTGCCGTCGTGTATGCTGCAATCACGGCGTTTGATGTCGGTGATGGTTGGATAGCATCGCGGCTGCTCACATAGTTTACATACATAATCTTGTGATTAACCGGTAGCATCCCCGTCACCTCAATCTCCGGACTCGTTAGTAAATTCATTAGCTCCGCTCGCGTGAAAACGATAACGGTTTTCGTGAGATTCTCTCGTTGACCAAACTTTCCCCAGAATAAATTAAGAGTCAATTTCGCTAGTGAACGTAAACCCGGATTTGGCTGCAAAGCACTTCGCTCGAGATATACACCCTCAGACTCCTTGTACAATGCTATAAAACGCTCTATTGCTTCCTCGTCATCGTTACACTCTGTTGGCGGACCACTCGCCTCCTGTTTTATTTTTAGGAATGTATCGATGTACTCGGCAAAATGACCGCCTCGTCGCGTTGTCGAGTCATACTGCGTAACAACGTATTGCCAAATTTCATAGATACGCGTCACTTCATATCCGAGCGACACAGCTTTTCTCAGTTCGTCCACGACCCATGTGCCGTCAAACGCTCGCTCAGTCGTGTCATCGTGTGTACAAACCTCGGATGTGTCCATATCTGTACAGCACGTTCTACACAGGGGAAACAGTAGTTTCCCATGCAGGCGAACAGGCAGTACGGGTATATACAAATCGCGCGGTGCCAGCACGGTACACTTCACGAGACCCTCGACGACACTTAGATCGTTTTCAAGTCCTACGAGTTCTCGACACTCGTCACCTACGTACAATTTCGGGTGTCCAACGGGATATTTTCGATTCTTACATACCCACGGATACAGCGAGCAAACACCCACATAGCGTATCTGCTCCACATTCGCGACGTCGTACAAGCTTACAAAATTTTCCGTTCGACCGCCAAAGAATGCATCGCGTGGTTCGAGAGGCGCCTGCTTGACCATGGCGTGATTTTTCACGTATATCGACATTTCCTCATTATTCTCGAGTAATCTGTCAAAATCGCATTCCCATATTTCGGTTAGAGTGTACCCTTTCGATCTGATTCGCCCGGAAATAAGAACGGTACGCTCGTATCGCTCATCCATTGTATCGCCGAATTTAGTTCGAGCATCTCTATTCACGCGATAACATCGCGGACAACCGTGCCAAAAGCAGCCGTGAAATTGAAGAACGTGGTGGACCCCCGCATCCACGTAGTAACCGTCCACAGCCGGTAGGCCGGCCGGAGGGCGATACTCTCTCGTGCGTCCAGCATGAGCGATAACGCAGTTGAGCTCACGCTCGAGCCATACGAGCCATACGACGGCCTTGCACGATTGCTTATCGCCCCAGCGATATCCTCCTGGTGGTAACACCGCAATGCGATCTTTCTGTAGAAAATTCTTTCGAAATACTCTCATACATGCTGATGCTATCGTGCATACTTCTGTAAAGGGGCACACGCTCCCACAACGTATAAGTAACTCTCGAAAAGCTAAACACGCTCGTCTCAAAACCGTAACATCTGTACGACAATATTGCACAAATTGCGTCGCAAAATCAAATTTATAATCTACGCGACTCGATTCTTCCTCATACCATTTTAAAAAGCGCTCGCGATCCGCTGAGAACATGGTATCAAGTGAGTAAAAATGCAAAGCCGGCAGAGGACCTGAGTAATTCTGATATAGCGGTGTGTTGAATAAATGGGGAAATGTACCTTTTGCCACCTCATCAGCGAAACCAAAGGCCTTAGGTAAAGCACTAAGAGCCATGGGTAAATAGTTTAGACTATCGAGAAAAACGACATCGCCAATTTTCATCGAGACAATCTTCGTACCATTCATAATCAGAGAGGGCAGCTGTGTTTTTTGCACCTCGATTAAGTACCGTAGAATAAATTGTCTGTCGAAACCTCTAGCATTATGGGCGATGCAGATGGTCTTTTTAAATTTTTGCGATAATGCCAATTTTACGACATCCCCAACAGGATCATCGATAAACACGAATTCACGTTTACCACAGTTAGCACAATCGGTCTCTATATCTGTGATATCCAGACATGCTATACATACGCATTGTGCGACACATTAAATCGTCTCGTGAATTCGTGTCGATTTATCATCATGCAATTGCTCGTGTTGCTGCGTCTCAAAATCATAAAATGAAAATCTCGTGGAAGACTTGTCTTTTTTCTTCTCCTTTTGCACATCTGATTTCTTAAGAGGTGTTATAAAACATGCATGCGTAGTCGGTCGCGTTTGTTTGCATGTAGTACAAAACGATATACCACATACATGCATCTTTTTATCTGTGATTTTAATCATACGCGAGCAGCCTCTACAGATTTTCAATGCGTTACAGACGCTGTACTGTCTATATTTACGAGACGTGATACCCATGGAGCCCTCACTCTTGTGATGAGCGAGGCAAAAAGCACCAAAGAACGAACGATTACAGTCTGCGCAATACTCAGGCTGAGAGTGTCTATTACCGTTGCAATAAGTGGATTTACATCGAGCACATTGATAGCTACATCGATGCTCGAGTACTCGAATATACTTGGAATTACATTGCGTGCAAAACCCCCGACTACCTAGCGCACCAGCGAGATTTAATATCGGTTGATAGTGATGAGAACGCTCGTAATAGAGAATAAAGAGTGTATGATTAATTTTACCTGTTGCGTTGAGTACGTATTTTCGCCCATCGTACAGGGCCGGAACGCGTTTTCCGAAGGTGAGAAATTCATAAACAACAATCGCTATACCCTCGTGAACCAAGTGCTCCTGAAAGAGCTGAATTTCGCGCGCACTACACCCCCTAGGCGGTGTCGTTACCCCTGCATTACGTGTGAGCTCTATCGTTGCTGTATATTGCGCACCTCGAAGCCCGTTCCGAATTTGACACCATCGTCTGTGTAGCACACCCGCACGTATTTGACCGCGTTCGGCATGCGCTCGGGCAGTGACAAGGGATCGTTGTAGACACAAATTATCGCGATTACTTATGCGTAAAATTGACTTTTTTGCTATAGACTCGTGTGTAAGCCTAGTGCCCACACCAGCTCCTTCGACGCCTCGTACTATACATGTCGTCATTCTACATGTACCAGCATCTATTCGAAATTCGCGCGCGCTCTGAGCTACACTATTAATTAGTCGCTATATATCGTCGAGAACGATGTCACGAGCTGGTCGAAATGATAACCATACAGGTCCTTGCGCAAAAGACGGTACGCTCAGAGTCATACCCACATAATTATGTCCTTCGCATGATTCTGTAAGACGTGTGAGAACATCTCGTACACCTCCCTCGAACCATGTCAGATGATCGATACCGACCGGTGGCTGACGAAAATAAAAATCTGTCTCTCGACCCTGCATCCTAAAGCGTGAAAAATAACGTCTCTGCTCGTTGTCGATACCAAAACGTTCACCAGGAGGCAAAATATCACCACCCCGTGCAGCAGTCCTTCCATCGCCAGTCTGTCCACCTGCAGGCATAATTAAACCATTTATTAGAATTTTTATTTAATTTATTTAAAATTTTTGTTTGTCGCTGGCTATATACTATGCATATAATTCGTGTAACGTAAGAATTACAAACTTATATTTGCTTCTAGTCCTCGAATCCGTCGACTGCACCCGGGAACCGCCGACGCATTTCGTAAACCAACTCGATTGTCGGCGGTCTCGGCACAGTGAATCGTGCAAAGCGGAAAACGTTTGGGTCCGTCTCGTACCCTGCTTTTTTATTTTACTATTATTATCCGCGTAATTTTTTTATTTTTGACAGCGTAGTTGTATTATTAAAAGCTTACCTGAATCTACAGGGTCCTTTTCCTCTTCCTCCTCCTCCTCGTCGTCATCATCTACGTCTTGCTCCTCCGCCTCCTCCTCCTCTTCTTCTGCTTCTTTTTCTTCTTCTTCTTCTTCTTCTTCTTCTTCTTCTTCTTCCTCGCTGTCTGTATTCCTGTTGGCATCATCGTTTGAACTGTATTGTCGCGATGGGTCTGCGACGGATTCATCTGGTTCTCTCGAGGGACCTGCCATGAAAAGACCGTTTGTAGGTTTATAACCGCAGAATGGCTGGGTAAAATTTATTCAGCGATTCCCTACGGTGCTGTCGCCATCGTTGTCCCTGCTATGATCATCTGAATCGGTTCGACCCTCCTCATCAAAATCATAGGTGTCGGATCATTTCTGCGTCCTCATACCGTCGAACTATATAAAAATCTTATGACATAAAGGAAATAAAATAAAAGTAATTAGCGCTGTATATTACTTACGTCTTTCATTGAGTATGGGTTGCAGAGCAGTCTCATTCAGCCAACCTCGTCGACGAATAACACGCACCACCGAATCAATAAATATTTGATTACCAAACAATCCAATATTATACGCGTCAACAAAATCGCGTTGATGACACTCGCACAGCATACCGCGAATTTTACAATCAACCGCCTGTGTCGGAAGTTGCCATAGGGTGATCTGTGAATTTCTTCTACCCCAGCGCGAACGCAACGACGGTCTACGCTTCAATATAAACTCTATCAATTTTCTTATCAATGAGCGCTTTACCACTCTGACCATGATTGTGCTGTTAGAGTAGTAGTAGTAGTAGTAGTAACCACAGTAAATCAGACAATTAACTAGAGAATTTTCAAAGCGGCTCACTTTTATATATATTCCTTTAACGCGCTCTCTCTCTCTCTCTCTCTCTTTCTCTCTCTGCATATACTGCAACGATGTAATGAATACGACTAACCAAGAAGATGGCCGCACGCGATCGCTCTACAAAAGCAAGACCTAGGGAAATATTTAGCGATGGTGATGTACTTAGTTATCGAGTTTCGCTGATGAAAGTCATATTGTTTTCATCTCATTTCAGGGCACTCGGCCATGAGGAAAATCATCAAATTTCACCGACGAATATTATTTAGTTTTCATAGTACATATTATCTGTATGTCAATGTGTGCGTGTGCGCATAAGTGTGCGAGAGTATGCAAGAGTTTTGGGATATATCTGCTGCTGTTACTAGGCTGTTGAGGAGAATGCGACAAATATCAAAGGATATTGGCTAGCAATTTTCAGGCGTATGATTTGCAGTATCAAAAGAAGAGGCAATGCAGTTAGGTTGTGGGGGAAATCTGTATATAACGGAGTATGAACACCACCGACGATTCATTCGAAAAGTTACAGTCTACACGAAAGCAATAAAAATGGCAAATAACGGTGCTAAGCCTCATGCGATATCGCTGTATATAGCGAACCCCGTTATGTACGGTTTAAATGAATCATTTGGTAAAATAATCCTAGCCGGGTTCGAGTTGAACTCTACGTGTACGCTTACACCAGTGGTGAAAATATTGTCGAATACTTTTACCGGAATTACACTCGGTGCGGACGAATATCGAGTGTTTAAAAGTGATTTTTCTCGCGTACAACAATATTTCGAAGCTCATGGGACTGATGCCGAGAAAACGTGTAATACCCGCATAGAGCACACAACGCATTACACACTTTTAACCTCGTGTTACCAGCACAGAGCTGTGTCATTTGGTAAAATAAGCGGTAGCGCTGATGAGGAATACGAGAATCAAGAGGAATCTGGAGAATCGAAACGGAAACGCTTCCGAAAATACTCTCCAAACATTGTTCTTCAGCGGTCTACATTTGATATGCTCGTCGAAATAAGTAGAAGAATTGATATTCATATGCAGGCTCTAGAGAGCAAAAGTGAAACGATTCAGAGGTGTATGAACGAGGTGGTATCATATGTCCGTGAAAAGATAGTTGCCAGTGAAATGCCTCGTGCAGTAGCGTATGAGATCATCGGTTCCAAGGACTTCTTTGAAGAAGCGCTCGAACACATCGCGATCTTGCTAACGCCAGAGGATACGGAGTTTATGAAAATTATTTTGTCCGAAATAATTGTGCTGTTTCGTGGTCATATCGCTGATCATGCATCGGGTGTTGCGTTGCGAACGCAATAATTCTACGTATGTGCAGCTATTTGTGATAAAGAAACTGTTGTAAATAATTGTATATAGTGTACATTTCGCTCAAAATATTATAAAGTATAAACCGATGTCAGTCACAGTGAGAGAGAGAGAGAGAGAAAGAGAGAGAGAGAGAGACAGTCGTAAAACCGAAGCATCAGCAAAGGTCTGCGCAAGAAAGAAGACGGATCGCTCGTCTCTGTTTCATTAACACAGCAGATCATGGAATACGTGTCAATGTCGATTAGCAGCAAAGCAGCAGAGCTTGGTAAGTAAAAAATATAAAATAATTTTAAATCATGTGATATTTATTTTTAATTACAAAAATAATGTTTTGCAGAGCGAGCAGCCCCCGCATATGAGCCGACACCGAGGGTTCGTTATTCGTGTCATGGAGAGCGAGAGGAAGATACATATACTGTACAGATAGAGCTTACTTCGGGAAAGAAAAGTGCCACCCGACATCCTCATCCAGAGTTGTCGTCGGTGGCAGAAGATCATCAACGCTGCCAACTTTGTATAATGAGGCGTGGCATATCAGGTAAGACAATATCGATTATTCTGTACACGATGTTTTTTATTGATCAGTGCGCTCAATTAAATAGTTGTTTCGTTCTTTTTTCAGAAGTACACTATGATGACAACGTCCACAGTAAAAAATAATTTAAAAGCAATATTACGAGTGATAATACAAATTAATTCCATATGGCGATAAAAATAAAATTAACGGCGAAGGAATCTCCGAGCGTGGCTGACCGTGTTTGCAGGGCTGTTGCATACGACGGTGAATGTATAAAGTGCTTTCCATAAAATATTGGTTAATTAAAAAATATCTGATCTTACTGTGTCTCTTATTTTTATAGCATAATAATTGAAGTCTTTCTCTCTCTCTCTCTCTCTCTCTCTCTCTCTCTCTCTCTCTCTTTCTCTCTCTCTCTGTGAGGGATCATATTCTATATCTTTTACTGCAGAGCAAGCATTTTGCGAGGAGCATAGCGCAGGGCTATGCATGCTCGAAAACCTCTTTCGTTGCATTCAAAGTGATGGATACCTAGTTATGATTCATAGGAGGCTGTTATTTTTATGCCCGTGATACTCTCTAGTAGCATCTCGAGCATTTAATCTGTCTTTGGCATCCTACTTGGAAACAATAAAAAGGAATATGTATCCACGATACGGCAAGGAGATTTTAAGCGACGCGTTTTGGTGCCGATTAATGTTTGTCGAGAGTGTAATGAGTGTGTTTCTGCGTACGCAGGAAATGTGCGATGCATACGACGAGCTGGAAGAGCTCCTACGTAGTGTGTATTTAGTGGAACGTCGTGGAAGACCCATTGAACTTGGGGAGTCGCATATCGGCATGTCCTGTATTGTGCCTCATTTCAATAACGTTGTCCGCGGCGAAGTGGTTTACCCGGACTTTGATGGGTACTGCGAGGTGTTAATAGTCGATTTCGGCGAAACTATTTACATCGACTGTTCTCACCTATTTCATCCGGAGCCTCTAGCAAATATGCTGCCGGTTCTTGTCATGGAGTTTTCCATATACGGACTCGAACGCGTGGATGTTGCAGGTATCGAGCAGCTCGTCGAAGAAGCGTGCGGTGGAGATGACTTGATCGCTGTCATGATGCGACCTCTTGCCGGCGATAGCGTGCTGCGGGTTCGCTTATCGAACGGTGAACGCGTGGATCTGGCGGCGTTTATTATAGAAGCCCTCGGTGATGAGATAGATATCGGCTACGATATCGATGCCGTGGACGAGGGCTTTGACGAGAACATAGTAATGAATTAAAGGCGCTGTGCATGTGTATGTGTGTGTGTGTGTGTGAGAGAGAGTACATCCGAGAGACAGGAGTTTAAAATCGCTTTGACAGGAGGGTGGATGCCTACAACAGCTGCGGTGGTGGTGAGTACATAATTTTATTCATTTTTCCAAGTAATTGTACACCTTTGCTCCATCCTACTCTTATCTCTACTCTTCCTTGTTCACCAAGGTACCCACACCACCTCACCTTACCATCTCCACGTTACTAACACTGGTCAAGCAGAGTGGGTCGCGCGGCGGTGGAAAAGTGAGGTGGTGGGGGTAGCCGCGTGGTGGGGGAAAGAGTGGGGATAGGAGTGGGGATAGGAGTGGGATGGAGCAAAGGTGTACACATACTACTCGCGGCATCTCCAGCCTCAGCAGGCTGTCGTACGTCACGTTGCATAAGTCAGGTCCCAGTATAGAACCCTGAGCGACCCCCGCGGTTATTTTTCTTGTTCTCTGTCCTTCCTGCGTCTCGTACGTTATGTATCTGTCGCTGAGGTGGTCCTCCATTACCCGGAAAAGGTAGTAAGGGATCCGGAGATCGTCCTGCAACGCTCTCAGGATGTCCCCCCACCTCGCCGAGCTAAAGGCGTTCCTCACGTCCAGAGTCACCAGTACCGTGATGGGTCTTGCTGCGTGGCAAGACTCGTCCGTCTTCCGAAAGGTCTCAAGGACCTCTCGGATTGCTCCTATGGTCGATCGCCCTTTGCGGAAACCGTGCTGCTTATCAGACAGACCTCCGGCCGCCTGTATCGCGTACGTTAGTCGCGGTCGCAGTAACAGTTCGTACAGTTTTCCCGTCGTGTCCAACAGACTCAGTGGTCTGTAGGAAGACGGCACGTCAGGATCTCCCTTGCCTTTGCTCAGAAGAACCAATCTCGCCGTCTTCCAGCGCATGCTGAATGTCCCAGTCTTAAGGCATTGATTGTACATCTTGAGGAGTATGCCTGGCCTGGAGCAAGCTATCGGTCGCAGGACCTCCCCGGGCATGCCGTCTGGTCCCGGTGCTTTTCCCATCTTCATAGAGGACGTAGCTTTAATAAGCTCCTCCTTAGTGAAGACAGGAACGTCGAGTCCCTTGTCTGCGTCCGTCACTTCTTCCCTCCTCGGATGAGTCGGGAAGAGTTCGTCAACAATTTGTTCCATTGTCGTCGCATCCTTGAGTTCGGGCGGACCGTAAACCCCGAGCCTTTGGGTCACAATCCTGTAACCCAAGCCCCAAGGGTCCCGGTCCACCTCCTCGCATAACTGTCTCCAGCAGCGCTTCTTACTGTCCTTAATAGCGTAAGTCAACGTCTTCCGTGCCGTTTTGTACTGTACAGTAAGAGCGGCCGTGGACGGTTGGTGTTTTTCCCGTGCTCGATACATTCTTCTCTTTGCCGCAATGCACAGTCGCCACAGTTGAGCGATCTCGTCCGTCCACCAGTACGTCGTTCATCTGGGGTGTCGGGTGGTCTTGCGCGGCATTGAAGCCTTGCATAGACGTCCCATCAGTCCCATCGTCTTGTCAACGCGTCGTTCGGTTCGTCTCTGTCCCGTCAGTTCGTCAGGTATGGCCTCTGCAGGGTCTGCTGCTTCCAGCAGCTCCCTCGAGAACCTGTCTCTGTCCAGTTTACGTACGTTCCACCGCGGTGTCTGCTCAGGTCCGTCGCGTTGCGTCTGTGTACGTCTCGCCACTTCAAAGACGAGGTATTGGTGATCGCTGGACGTGTAGTCATCGGTCACCCGCCATCGCCTCATCCGCGACAAGATGCTGTCCGAGATCATAGTCACGTCCGGTATCGAGGAGCCTACCCCCGGTCGGGTGTACGTTGGTTTCCGTCCCGTGTTTGCAACCGTCAGACCTGTTCGAGCTGCCATCTCCAATAGCAGCCGTTCGCGTTTGTCAGTCCGTGTCATGCCCCACTTCACCGCCCTAGAGTTGAGGTCGCCCGCGACCACCAGATCTCCTGGCAGCTCTCGCAGGGCGTCCTCGAGTCTACTTACCCGGTCCTCGAACGCTCCAGCGGAGCAGTTCGGGGTCAGGTAAACGCTGACGTAGGTCAGATCGTTCACCCTCACCCAGACGTAATCGTCTCCCGCTCCACTGTCGAGAACGTGGACATCGGTGTTTTTGACCCAAATAGCTGATGTGTCCACGTCATTTGCGAACCACGTCAGGGTCGTCGTGTTCTTGTACTGTTCGCTCAGTATCAATATGTCGACGTCGTGTTCAGTCGCGATTTGAGGAAGCAGGAGATGTGCTTTCTCGCATCTGTGCATGTTGCCCTGTAAGACAATCATGCCCTCGTCTCAGTCTTGGTTTTGCACTCCTCCAGTGCGGCCCTGAAAACCGCGAACGACCCAGTGCCCGGTATGTGCGCGGTGTTTTTGTGCCCCGCCTCGGTGCACAGGTAACACGTCGGGTCCTGTTGGCAGTCCTTACCGACGTGGTTCGTCTTGCCGCACTTCCAGCAGCATAGTCGTCTGTCCGGTCCTTTGCAGTCTGTCCTTGTATGACCGTATCCAAGGCACTTGTAGCACCTGGTCACGGTTGTCCTCGGTCTGACGCGGCAGTTTACCCACCCTATTCTAATCCGTCCTTTCTTGAGCAAGGCATTTGCGGCGCCTTCCTCAAGTTCACAGACCGCCATACATTGTCTGTGTCTGTTGGGCCCGAAAATGTGAACTTTCGGGTCCCTCTCGTCCTTAGTCTCCTGTTGGAGTGCCGTCGTCACTTCGTCTTTGTCCGTAACGCAGTCCAGATCAAGTATGTCCAGTCGCACGTTCGTTGTCATGTCTCGTACTTGAGCGTCTTCTCCGAGGACTTGCCTGAGCTTGTTCTCGAAGGCCTGTCTATCCCCTGCTCCGTTTTTTACGCGAAGCAGGACACCCCCGTCCTTGGTCATTCGATAGCCGTTGACCTGCACCTTGTCGGCGGTTGGGTCAACGGCTTTCATTCGTCGCAGTGTGTCGGCGTACGTTTGTCCGTCTTTTGGCTTGATCCAGACCACACCAACACCGGGTCTCCGGGTTGTGCGGCCCTTCTTGCCTGTCTTCACCGTGCCTGTGGGCGTCGTTGCAATGTCGACGTCGATGTCGTTGGCTTTTTTGTCGTCTGTTGCCGTACGTCCGTCGTCGTCGTCCGCTTTTGTTTTCGAGCGACAGTTACCCACGAGGTGCGCCCGGTCCCGTCCGCAGGCCTTTTCGCCGGCGTTAGTTCCGGGCTCAGACTCGTAATCTCTCGTTTGCGTTTCGTCTGTAGTGTCCCAGTCCCACTGTCCACATCGCTTCGTCCAGCCATACCGAGCACATGCATTCGGTCACACTTATGCCATGCCTCGTCCACGGCTTCCCTGATCTTTGCCATGTTTATTGTGATCACGGTGCTGATGTTTCTCTGCACGCGTGTCTTCTCCATTTTCACAAGATACTCGCGAATCAACTGGAGTTGTCCCTGAATGTTGGTCTCGGTCCGTTCCGCTACGGACGAGACATGTCTCGCCTTTTGTTCTGTATGTCTGTCTATCGTCTCGTATTTTTGTTGTGAGGTTGGGAGCCTCGGGTTTTTTGATGCGTTTAAGGGATCATCTCAGTGTGGCCGCCCGAAAAATCACTGATTTTCGCGACTTTTTTTTCATGGTTGGGATATTCTAATCGGTCTGGGTTTTTTTCAAATAAATTGAAGCAGCGATGAAGAATACAAAATGATTTTTGTTGCGGTGATTTTTTAGTTTTTTATTATTGTTATTAATTATCAAAAATGTTGTAAAAAAAAAGAGTCCTAATCGGTGTCCACTTTTCCGGGCTCAATTTTAATCTGAAACAAAAATTTCGAAAAGATTATAAATCTGTAGGAAAGCCGCTATCGTCCTATGGAGGCTTTAAATAAAAAAAAATATTTTTGACAAAATGGCGGCAATTTGAACAAAAAGTAGTGAATTTGGCCTTTTTTTTCGACAGTTTTTCGAGAAAAAAAATAGGAAGTTTAAAAAAAAAAAAGCTTCCATAGGACGATAGAGAGAGACAAGAAGAATGTTCTGTAAAACTTTGAAATCGATAGCTTGAAAACTCTTGTCTCGGCAGCGGACACCGTTTTGAAAAACACCATTCCGAGAAACACGCGCTTAAACTTTGAGATCAGGAATTTTCAGATAAATCATTCACTTACGATCAATCGGCGATGCCAGGTCCATACAATATCCCTTCGGCTTCTTCGAACTCCTCATTTTCGGCGGACATTTCTTGTCGACGAGCTGTTCTTGCCTCTTTACTGTCCAAAGAGCTTCGCCGTTCCGCGGTTGCGATGCGCTCTGCCTTGTACTTCGCAGCGAAGTCAGCCGCTATCGGTCCTATGGTGCAACCCATTGCCTCCATGATTTTAAGAATAGCATCGTACCCTTTATTAAAGGTGCAAGCTGCACAATATGTAGCAATTTCCAAAGTTTGTTTTCCGCAGAAAATGTGTTTCGGAACGAGTTGCCACACGCAATGATTGAAACTTTCATTGTTATTCTGCGTGTTGGCGCCCGTACATCTTTCCAACAAATCGTCTGTAGTTAAATCTTCGTAAATCGGCTTCAGAACTTCTTAAACATCATCATCGAGCGCTGGTGGATGAGAATATTTTTCTTGAAATCCACTGGCCTCAGCTTTGCGCCATTCGCACCACGAATGGCGCAACAAAAGGACAACAAAAGGAATAACGGTTGAACGACCGGACGGACGTGGCAGATGTGACGCTATGTTCCCTTTCTCTAAGAAATGCTGTAGTGACGAAAATAATTCGAATTTCGATTAAAAAATTTAACAGCATGTTTGTAACCGTGTATACTATCCGATAATATAAAAAAAAAAACGATTTTTTGAAAATTTCACACTGAGATGATCCCTTAAACTATTTCCTGTATTTTGTGCAATCATTTTGTTCTTAACCTCCCGTTCTTCCCTTTGTATGTGTATGTGTACATGTGTAGTTTGAAAATAGACTGCAATCTCCTCTTCCGTCGCCCTGCTTCCGTCGCCGACGGCCCCACGGCGAGACCCCAGTGGCCTCACCAAGGCCCCCCCGCTGCTGCTGCATGGCCCTATCCGGGTGCCACCCGGCACTACAACAGCATGGAGATTATACACTGGCTGATAGGGCAGCTAGGTCCACCTGGCTAAGCGGACCCGGGCCCCTGTACTATCCAGCGGCCCAGGAGCATCGAGCCTGGTTTACTTGGGGTACCCTCTAATGCCTCGCGCCAAGACCGCCCTCAACGGAGAGCGACGGTCCCGGTTCTACAGCCATTACTCCGTGTTGAGTGTGCGTGTTGTGAGTATCCTATTTTTGCCGATTCATTCATTCAGGGAGAGCCCGTTCATAGGGATCCCACTCACTCGATTTTTCAGGCGTGCCCGTTTATAGGGCACCCTGAACATTCGCTTTCTCGTGGTAACCCGTTCATAGAGTTCCCGATCATTTGCATCCCCAGCATGTCATTCGGATATGTTTGAGTAGGTGTTTGTGAATAGTGTATATGTGTGTGTAAACTTGTTTTGGTCCACCCCGAACAAGTCGGTACTCTTCATATCTGAAGAGCTTTCCCCCATCCGCCACCCGGGGAGGCGCCCGATGCGGGACCAGCAAACCCGACATGGAATTATTATTATTATTATTATTATTGTTATTATTATTATTATTATTTTTTTTATACAAGGAGTTGCGGAATCCTTTTTACGGATATCCTCCAGTCTTTTGAACTGGGGGGGTATGTGGGACTCCCAAAAAAGTAGGCCTACCCACTAAACCGCCCTCTCCTTGTTGCCCTCCCCCAGACCAGGAACTATTTTGGTATTACTTCTGGCTGGGGGTACTGTCCGTGTTCGTTCGTTCGTCTTGCTGTCTGTAACCTGTCGCGTCACGTCAGTCTGTCTGCTCGGTTAGGTGAGGCAGCCGTCTACGTTTTTTCGTCGCAGTATCGTCTCTGTATAGGTGGCAACTAGTTGCCACCATTCTGTCGAGTGGAGCATCACCTGAACAATGTTGTCCGGGGTGATGCTGCCAACAATCGTCTCCAGTTCCATTCGGAGTCCTGTCCAGCGGTCGCACACAAAAAATGTGTGTTCCGCGTCGTCTCGTTCGTGTCCACAGTACTTACAGTCTGGCGTCCGTACTCTGTCCATGTTATAAAGGTACCGTCTAAAGTAACCGTGTCCCGTCAGGAACTGGGTGATGTAAAAATTTACGTCCCCAAAATCTCTTTCGATCCACGGTCTCAGGTCCTTTATTAGTCGTCTTGTCCAGTTGCCTGTCGCTCTTTCTGTCCATTGTTCGTGCCAAGTCTGTATCGTCTTGTCGCGTTCCGCGACCGCCGCATCTTCCCGTCTTATGTCCGCGCTTCTCCCGTAGATCCTCTTTCGCTCGAAAGCTAGGAGGTCCACGGGGATCACGCCCGCAACCACCAAGACTGCTTCTGCAGAGACAGTTCGGTAGGAGCAGGCGATCCTCAGCGCACCCTGTCTTTGTACCGTTGTCATGGCGTGGCAGTACTTCTTTGTCTTCAGGGCATCTGCCCAGATCTCCGCGCCGTACAGGAGGATCGAGTGGGCTGTCGTCATTAGGAGTCGTCGTTTTCCCGGTCTTGGCCCGTTTGTGTTGGCCATTAGGCGGCTTAAGGATGCTATCCTCTTAGCCGCCTTCTGGCATGTTTTTTGTATATGAGGCCAGAAGGTCATCTTCGTATCTAGGGTCACTCCCAAGTACTTGACTTCACCTCCGGCCTCGATTTCGTCCGTCCCGACCCACATGGGTAGTCTCGTCTGTATGCGTCTTCTGCTAAGGAAAGTCAGTTCTGTCTTTTCTGTCGCGAGTTGTAGTCCGTGGTCCGTCATCCAACGGCCCACTCGCCGCATCGTCTGGTTCAGTTTTTGCTGTGCCAGGTCTGGAGACCGCTCGGTGATCACCGCCGCCACGTCGTCAGCGTAGGCGACAAGGAAAACGCCAAGCGGCAATTCCAGCCTGAGTAAGCTGTCGTAGAGTCCGTTCCAAAAGTCTGGTCCCAGTATGGACCCCTGTGCAACCCCCGCGGTGATTTGTCTCGTCACCGGTCCTTCAGTCGTCTCGTACGTGATCCGTCTGTTTCTTAGGTAGTCGCCCACCACCCGAGCCAGGTAAGCCGGAACCCCGAAGTTGCCTTCAAGCGCCTCCAGGATGTCAACCCACCTGGCCGAGTTAAAGGCGTTCCTGATGTCCAAGGTCGCCAGCAGAACGATTGGTCGCGCTGCATGGCAATGTCTCTCCAAATCCAGGAAGGAATCGACCACTTTTTGAATCGCTCCAATCGTTGATCGTCCCCTCCTGAAGCCGAACTGCCGGTCTGAGAGGCCTCCGCTGGTCTGTATCGCGTCCGTCAGTCTCGGTTTTAGTAGTTGTTCATAGAGTTTACCCGTTGTGTCGAGTAAACTCAGCGGCCGGTAGGCTGACGGCGTATTCGGGTCGCCCTTACCCTTAGGGATAAGAACTAGCCTTGCCGTCTTCCACCGGTCACTGAACGTTCCCGTCGTCAAGCTCGTGTTGTACAGGTCAAGAAATATCTCCGGCCTCAGGCGAACCATCAGCCGGAGAATCTCCGCCGGCACTCCGTCTGGTCCCGGCGCCTTGCCAGTCTTCATCGCGGCAGTCGCTTTGAAGAGCTCCTCCGCGGTAAATATGGGGGCCGCCGGGGCCTCCGTGTCGTCTGTCACGTTCGTCCGTATCGGGTGGGTCGGAAACAGTCCGTCAACAATCCGTTCTGCGGTTTCGGCATCTTTGAGTTCAAGTGGAACTCGGGCCCCTAGTTTGCCAGTCACAATTTTGTAACCGGTTCCCCAGGGGTCTTCGTTCACCTCCTCGCAGAGCTGCTTCCAGCATCGCGTTTTGCTGTCCCTTATGGCGTTCGTAAGTGTTTTTCGTGACGTCTTGTAAGTGGCTTGGAGGTTTTCCCTTTCGGGTCTTCCCCCAGCCCTCGTAACTCGTCGGCGGTTCGCCAAGCAGAGCCTGCGCAGCTCGGCTATTTCGTCCGTCCACCAGTATTGTGGTTGCCTGTTTGGTCTATGTCGTCGTTTCGGCATTGTGCTGTTGCACAGCCGGTCCGTCAGTTTGGCCGTCTCATCCGTGAGTCTTTCCGCCCTTCGCCGGCCAGTCAGTTCAGGGGGGACTTTCGTCATCGGTGCTGGTGCTGCCGCCAGCTCCTCCGAAAATTTTCGTAAGTCGAGTTTGTTGAGGTTCCACCTCGGGGGGTACTGGGTCCTCGTCCGTCTCGTCGCCGTTTGTCCTGCCACTTCGAAGACAATGTACTGGTGATCGCTGGCCGTATAGCCGTCGAAAACCCGCCACTGTCCTATCCGTGGCGATATTCTGTCCGATGTCATTGTGACGTCAGGGATAGAGTTTCCAAACCCTGGTCGTCTGTATGTCGGTACGTTTCCCGTATTTGCTACTACCAGGTCTAGCCTTGCGGCCATCTCCAGCAGCAGCCGTCCACGTTTGTTCGTTGTTGTCATTCCCCACTCGATCGCCCGCGCGTTGAGGTCTCCCCCGATGATAACGTCTCCAGGCAGATTCCTGATTCCGTCTTCAAGGAGCGCCACTTTCCTCTCGAAATCCGCCGCGGTGCAGTTGGGTGTCAGGTAAACGCTGACGTAAGTGACAGCGCCGACCCTTGCCCAGACGTAATCGTCCCTGACACCGCAGTTAATTATTCGAGATTGGGCAGCGCCCCTCACCCAGATAGCTGTGGTCTCTGTCTCGTTCGTAATGTACGTTTGTGTCGTTCTTCTCCTGTACGGTTCGCACAGGATCAGAATGTCGGCGTCATGTTCGTCAGCTATCTGTGGTAGTAGCATGTCTGCTGTCCTACTCCTGTTCAGGTTTCCCTGAACTATTCTGTCCGTCTTCCGGCCTGCCTCCTGCACTCCTCCAGCGCAGCCCGGAATACCGCACACCTTCCGGTTCCCGTAAGGTGCGCTACGTCCCCGTGTCCCGCCTCAGAGCACAGTGGGCAAGCCGGTCTGTTTTTACAGTCCGTCGCGTAATGTCCCGTCTCGCCGCATTTCCTGCAGTTCTTTGTCCGATCCGCGTTCGTGCAGCTCGTCCTTGTATGTCCGTAGCCCAGGCATTTGTAGCATTTGGTCACCGTCAATCGTTGTCGTAGTCGGCATCGCACCCATCCTATCCCGATCCGGCCCCGGTCCAGCAGCACCTCGGCTTCCCGCGTCTCGAGGTCGCAGACCGCCATGTACTGCTCGGCCCGGTTCGGGCCGAATATGTGGACACCAAAGTCGCCGTCTCGTCCCGTTTCTCGTCTCAGCGCCCGTATCACGTCCTCCGCGGTGGTAACGCAGTCCAGGTCCATGATCTCCAGTTGCACCCTAGAAGTCACGGTCCTTACACTGCCCGTGTCCCCAACCGCGTCCTGTAGTGCGCGCTCAAACTGTTCTCGTCCGTCCGTGTCTGTCTGTATCTTGATGAGACACCGTCCGTCCTTGGTCTTCTTTAGAGCCATCACCTGTACATGACTGCTCGTCGGGTCGACCGTCGTCCTTATCTTCCGTACGATGTCCGAGTACGTGTTGTCTTTCCCAGGCTTGACCAGTACAGCCGTTCCCCTATGTTTGGGGGTCGGTCTGCGCTTTTCAGCCTGGGTCGGTACGTTCGTCTCGTCCGTTTTGTTTTTCGGTTCCGTCGTTTTTTTCTTCTTTTTTCGTTTCCTCACGGTTGTCCAGGTTGCGGCCTCCTCCGTTCTTGGGGGTGTCTTCTGTCGGGCCTCTGGTGGGGTCTTCGTCGTCTCCCGTTTCCGTTTCGTCGGTCGCGTCGCCGGTTCCGTTGTCTCCGTTTCTGTCTCTGTCAGGTCGTCTGCCATCATTTGTCCCTTCGAGTCTGTCCTGCTTTGCATGTTTAGCGCAGCGTCGGCGGCCTCAAGAATCGTCTTAATGCCGGTTTTTACCGCCATATTCATATTTTTCTGTATTGCCGCTGCCTCTTCCATTTTCGTCGCGGTCTCATGAATGAGTTGTAATAACTCTGTCAAATCGGGCTCGTTCCCACTGTCATCGTCGAATGAGGAGGTTCCAGGTTTTTCTCGATGCCTCCTTATATTTCCGACGACAGGTGGAACCGTTTTACCCTCTTCCATGGGTGGCGGTGTCGTTTCTCTCTTTCTGTATCTTAATTTCTTTTTCTTCTGATGTAGAGATCGATCTTCCGTGCCTGTTGATGAACATGACTGAAGTATACTTCTCTTTCTCAGGTTGACACTTTCGGTCACGTTCGCCAAGCTATCATCGTTCGACTCTCCCCCGATATTGTTCGTCGCGAGTTCTCCGATTGTCCTGAGCTCTTCCTCGGTCGATGTTTTTTCCAACTCCTTCTTCTGCTTAGGTTTTATTTCTTTTAAAAGTTTCTCCATATTAATCCCACGAGTAGGTCGGAATGTAGGTCTGCCTAGGCAGAGCCGCCTTGTCTAGGTAAGGTGTAAATACTGCAGGGTTCCACCCGGTGCCCTGCAGGGATCGTTCACGACCGCTTTAGTTTACATCATTGCGGCCATGCAGCCGTAGGCACGATGCCTTCCACCGTAGCTTTTGATGTTGTGTGTTCTTAGTCTGCCTGCTCCCCATGGACCTGTCCGGCAAGGTTAGACCTGCCAGGGGCTAGAGCCCCCGCCGGCCGAGCTCCAAAGTTCATTGCAGAAACGCAAGCCCCCCCGCCGCGGCAAGGCGACACACTTGGGAGGGATTATTATTATCATTATCATTATCATTATCATTATCATTATTATTATTATTATTATTATTATTATTATTATTATTATTATTATTATTATTATTATTATTATTATTATTATTATTATTATTATTATTATTATTATTATTATTATTATTATTATTATTATTATTATTATTATTATTATTATTATTATTATTATTATTATTATTATTATTATTATTATTATTATTATTATTATTATTATTATTATTATTATTATTATTATTATTATTATTATTATTATTATTATTATTATTATTATTATTATTATTATTATTATTATTATTATTATTATTATTATTATTATTATTATTGTTATTATTATTATTATTATTATTATTATTATTATTATTATTATTATTATTATTATTATTATTATTATTATTATTGTTGTTGTTGTTGTTGTTGTTGTTGTTGTTGTTGTTGTTGTTGTTGTTGTTGTTGTTGTTGTTGTTATTCACCCCTGCGGGATAGGGGTTAGAATATTCCCCAGGTAAGGTATGCCTGTCGTAAAAAGCGACTGAAATCCAGAGGAAGGAAAACCCCTACAACAAACCAATTATGAGTAACAACAATCAAGGAAAACAGTTTACGGTGCAGGGGGGGATACCCCAGTACCGGCGTCGACAGGGAGTGGGCAAGCGGGCTCCCCGGCGTCGAAAACAAGCGACCGCAGTGCTACATTGGTAGATGACTTGGCCAACGTAGCATACAAAGCAACAAGCGAGGAGAGCCGTCATCCTACTAGAACACGAGGGAACAAGGGTGAACAGATTAACAACGCACTGATGTTGATTCTCCCTTATAACGGGACGGATATCAGTGCAAATGAGGAGCAAGGCGGCTCGATAGAGCAACACCGAGCAGCTCTACAGCAGAAGATCTCGGAGGCTGACCTTGGCGAGGAAGAAGAGATACGGCGCCTTCAAAGCCTTGCAAAGAAGATGATCCAGGCGACCACCAAACAGCGAAATGTCAGCATGGACATCAAACAAGGATTACAGAAGCTGGAGGAATCCTTGGAAGCCATTTCAGCATCCAGATTAGACTGGAAGAAGATTGAAGCAGAATTGCGGAAAATACCAGCGGGAGGCAGACGACTAGCCTCACAATCTTCGAATGGAGGAATCCAGAGGTCACAATACCTAACCAGCCCAGGAGGAGGATCTCCTGTACAACGGGCGGATAAAAGACCTAAGCATTGAGAAACGGAAGGTTAGTGGCAAGAACCTCACCGCAGAAAAGAGAAAGGAGGCGCGGTCAAGGCCAACAATAGGAAAGCCAGAAGAGCTGCAAGGAATGACGAGGAAACACCGGCGACGAGGATGAAAACAACTCCACCGGAACGCCAAAGATAGCGGAAAAAACGCATCCGGGATACGCCGCGCGGCGAAGCCGTTCTTATCAGGCCGAAAACAGGAAAAACCTACGCAGAGATACTGAAGGACATCCGCGCCAAAGTGAACCCTGCAGACACGGAGACGGACATCAAAGCCATCCGTCAGACTCACAAGGGTGAAATTCTGCTGAAGCTAGGCAACAACCAGAAGAACAAGGACGTCTTCACCAAGGCCCTGAGAGACGCACAAGGAAATACGGGCAAAGTCACCAAACTCATACCAAAGATGACCCTCGAGATTAGGGACCTCGACGGAGCAACTGAAAGAGAAGATGTGCTCGACGCCTTGGCACGCGAGTACCCGGGACAAGTAGATAATGTTAAAGTCCAAGTGCCAAAAGCGATTTACAAGGGCCAGAAAATCGCTCTTATCGAGATGGATGAAATAAAGGCAACAGAACTCATCCACAAGAGCAAGATCAAAGTTGGCTGGGTCAACTGTAGAATTCGGAAACGGATATCTGTGATGCGATGCTTTAGGTGCTTAGGGTATAGGCATCAAGCTAAAAACTGTAGTGGCCCGGATAGAAGTAAACTGTGTTATAAGTGTGGTGAAACTTGTCATAAAGGCGCTAAGTGCGATAAGGAAGCGCGGTGTGTTTTGTGCGCGGACAAAGCGCAATCATCCCACGTGCCGGGAACAGGTAAATATGCCGCTTTTCGGAGAGCGTAGGATAGTGCTAAAAACAAAACCCCGGAATGACAAGGGTACTTCAAGGAAATTTGAACAGGAGCAGAACGGCCGACGAACTCCTGACACAACTGGGGCGCGAAAAAACATGTGATGTGATTATTATTAGTGAACAATATCGTGAAAAAGTAAATGCGAACTGGTACGCGGATAACCTGGGCACTGCAGCTATCTGGGTCCCAAACCCCGGGAAAGGCCGAGTAGAAGATCATGGAAAAGGAAACGGCTTTGTCTGGATTAAACAGAGGGACGTTTACTACGTGAGCTGCTACTTCACGCCCAATGAAGGCATCGGGCAATTTAAAGAGAAGCTCAACAGCCTGGAGAATCATCTACGGGACATGGAAAGAAAAATCATCGTGGATGGAGATTTTAATGCACGAGCGATCGAATGGGGTATGCCGCATCCGGATGGCAGAGGCAGGCGTGTAATGGAAATGGTTTCAAGATTTAGCCTCACAGTGCTCAACACCGGTTCGACTGCGACTTTCCGACGACCAGGCTACAGGAGAACGATACCGGACATTTCGTTTGCATCGGAACGCGCAGTGCCATGTGTGAGAAAATGGACGGTGATTGAAAACTTCACCAGCAGCGACCACCAATACATCACGTTCGAATTATTCGAAGGAGAAAACGCACCAAGGATCAGCAGGGACCTACCACCAAGATGAAACGTAGCCAAAATGGACGAGAGGAAACTGCGTATAGCGATACTTAACGGACGGAGAATCTCGATGCACGTTGAAAACCCAAGTGCAGAAGAATTGGTGGACGAAACGATGCAGCTAGTATTGCAAGCATGCAGAGCATCGATGCCGAGAAAGCAGCGACCAGCGAACAAGCAGGCAGCGTACTGCTGGACCGACGAGATCGCTATTCAGCGAAAACGATGCCTCCAACTGCGAAGGAAAGCAACCCGATTTCGAAGAAGGAATCCTGATGAGGCAGCAGTCATCGCGGCTCAATACAAAGATGCCAAGAAGATCCTACAGCTTCAAATTGGCCGCAGCAAGACGGAGCGCTGGAATTCCATTATACAGGACGTGAATAACGACCCGTGGGGATTGGGCTACAGGATAGTGACGCGGAAACTAGAAGCTTTCTCGGAAGGAGAGAGCATGGACCTCAATACGATGAAAAACATCGTAGATATCCTATTCCCGACTCACCCACCGAGGAGCAAGGAGGACCTCGACATCAGGGTTGAGGACATTACGTCATTTAATGAGGGGGAGCTGATGGACGCGGTCCAATCACTGCAGAACAGGAAGGGCACAGGTCCCGACGGCGTACCGGCAGAAGTGTTAAAGGCGGTGGCAGGCGCCTGCCCGAAATCGCTTCTCGACATGTACAACTGCTGCCTGAAGAGCGGAGTTTTTCCCAAACGCTGGAAGACGCAGCGTCTGGTGTTAATCAGCAAAGGCAAAGGAGACCCTAACTTCCCGTCAGCCTACAGGCCGCTGTGCATGTTGGACACGACCGGGAAATTGATGGAGAGGATAATCAAGCCGCGACTATATACAGCGAGACGGGAAGCAGGTGACCTGTCCGATAGACAATTCGGTTTCAGGAAAGGACGATCCACGGTAGACGCAGTTCAAGAGGTCATGAGGACAGTTGAGGCAACGCGGGAGAGCAACCATTACTCCCGAGAGATCGTGGTATTGGCTACGCTCGACGTGAAGAATGCCTTCAATTCATCAAGATGGTGCGACATGATGCGGGCGCTAAACGTACATTTCCAGGTACCAGCGTACCTACTTGCGATGGTGGACGACTACTTGAAGGACCGAGTACTGCTCTACGACACACGAGAAGGACAACAGAGAAAATTTATCACCTCAGGCGCAGCCCAGGTATCGATCCTCGGGCCGGATCTCTGGAACATCTTGTACGATGAAATTCTACGGATGGAAATGCCAAACGACACGTACCTGATAGGATACGCCGATGACGTCGCCGCGGGCATCACAGCAAGAGTCCCCGAAGCGGCACAAAGGCGTCTTAGCCAGGTCATGAGGCAGACGCACCAATGGAGGGGGACCACGGCCTCAGCCTAGCCACGCAGAAGACGGAGATAGTAGTTCTCACTCGGAAGAGGATCCCAAACATACTGCGCATGCACGTCGGAAACGAAGAAGTGGAAACGAAGAGCGCAGTGAGGTATCTCGGCATGACCCTGGACACCAAACTGACCTTCTGGGAACACATCAGGAAAGAGACAGACAAAGCGGCGACTATGGTAGCAGCGCTGAGACGTCTCATGGCGAACGTGAGAGGACCAATGACCAGCAAACGCCGGCTTCTAATGTCGGTGACGCACTCGATTCTCCTGTATGGAGCAGAGATCTGGGCGGACGCACTAGAAGCGGATAGCCGAAAGAAGCGTATAGCCGCGGTACGAAGAAGAGGAGCCCTGAGAGTAGCCTGTGCATACCAAACGGTAACAGGACCGGCGGCCCTGGTCATTGCTGGAATGGTACCCATGGAGTTCCTCTCGAGAGAGAAGAAACGAGTCTACCTACGACGAGCTGAACACGATTGAAAACAGACGAAGAACCAGGAAAGGGATCGCACCATGGAGCTTTGGCAGGGCATGTGGGATAGTGACGCAAGAGGAAGATGGACAGCCAGACTCATCAAGCATCTGGCCCTATGGACAAATCGTAAACATGGGGACGTGACTTTCTACCTGGCCCAACTATTGAGCGGGCATGGCTTCTTTAGCGCATACCTTCACAAGATCGGGAAAGTGGAAAATCCGCGATGTATCTACGGGGATTCTGAACGCGACGACGCTCATCACACCTTCTTCGAGTGTAATCGATGGAGGGATGAGAGGAAAAGGATGGAGGAGTCACTAGGTCTTATCACCCCAGAGAACATAGTGGCGTCGATGCTGATCAGCGCGGAGAAGTGGGGTGCGGTGACAATATTTGCCGAAACAGTTCTACGCCAGAAGAAACAAGAAGAAAACAACAGAGTAATAGCCGGAGCAGACAACAACTAGTTGGACATCGTAAGCATAGTGAACAGTGCAGTGCGAGAAAATAGTGCCGAGTCCAGTGAACCACAGTGAAGTGTCACAGTGGAAACAGTTAGGGCATTAGCGTGTCAGTTAATGGAATTGGGCAGAACATCACAGCTTGTGCCGGACCGCGGCCATAAGCAAGCAGGAAAGAGTGAAAAGGCCTGGAAGGCAAAGGAATAAAACGACCCTCACGAAATGCGGAAGCGGTTCCGGGGTCGTTACACAACATCTGGAAAAAGGGTTGGTGGTTTTTAGTGGGTATAAATCCTACACTATTGAAGAGTGCGGTCCCCCCTCTGTCTTTGCAAAGATTTTCCACCACCCCTTGAAAAAATAAAAAAAAATAAAAAAAATTTACAAGGAGTTGCGGAATCCTTTTTACGGATATCCTCCAGCCTTTCGAACTGAGGGGTTATGTGGGACTCCCATGGAGTGGTACCCATGGAACTAGTTGCCACCTTTCTGTTGAGTGGAGCATCACCCGGACAATGTTGTCCGGAGTGATGCTACCAACAATCGTCTCGAGTTCCAGTCGGGGTCCTGTCCAGCCGTCACACACAAAAAATGTGTGCTCCGCGTCGTCTCGTTCGTATCTGCAGTACTTACAGTCTGGCGTCCGTACTCTGTTCATGTTGTAAAGGTACCTTCGGAAGTAGCCGTGTCTGGTCAGGGGCTGGGTATCGTAAAATTTCACGTCCCCAAACTTTTTTCCGATCCGCGGTCTCAGGTCCTTTACAAGTCGTCTCGTCCAGTTACCCGTACGTTCTTCTGTCCATCGGTGTTGCCAAGTTTGTATCGTCTTGTTACGCTCCGCAACTGCCGCATCCTCCCGTCTTATGTCCGCGGTTTTCCCGTAGATCCTCTTTCGCTCGAAAGCTAGGAGGTCCACGGGGATTACACCGGCCACTACCAGAACTGCTTGTGCAGAGACAGTTCGATAGGGGCAGGCGATCCTCAGCGCACCCTGTCTTTGTACCGTCGTCATCGCGTGACAGTACTTTTTTGTCTTCAGGGCATCTGCCCAGATCTCCGCGCCGTAAATGAGGATCGAGTGAGCCGTCGCCATTAATAGTTGTTTTTCCCCGGTCTCGGTCCAGTCGTGTTTGCCATCAGGCGGTTTAAGGATGCTATCCTCGCGGCCGCCTTCTGGGCTGTCTTTTGAATATGAGGCCAGAAGGTCATCGTCATGTTTAGAGTTACCCCTAGATACTTGACTTCTCCCCCAGCCACGATTTCGTCCGTCCCGACCTACATGAGAAGTCTCGTCTGCATACGTCTTCTACTAAGGAACGTCAGTTCTGTTTTTTCTGTCGCGAGTTATAGTCCGTGGTCCGTCATCCATCGTCCTACTCGTCGCATCGTCTGGTTCAGTTTGAGCTGTGCCAGATCCGGAGATCGCTCGGGGATCACCGCCACCACGTCGTCAGCCTCAGCGTACTCCGAGCGGCATTTTCAGCCTAAGTAAGCTGTTGTACAATTCGTTCCGAAAATCTGGTCCCAGTATAGACCCATGTGCGGACCCGGCGGTGATTTGCCTCGCCACCAGTCCTTCAGTCGTCTCGTACGTAATCCGTCTGTTTTTAGGTAATCTCCCACGACCCGAGCCAAGTAGACCGCAACACCGAAGTTCCTTTCAAGCGCCTCCAGGATATCGATCCACCTAGCCGAGTTGAAGGCGTTCCTGACGTCGAGTGTCGCCAGCAGCACGTTTGGTCGCGCTGCGTGGCAATGTCTGTCTGTGTCTCGGAAGGAGTCTACCACCTTCTGGATGGCTCCAATCGTAGACCGGCCCTTCCTGAAGCCAAACTGTTGGTCGGATAGGCCTCCCCCGGTCTGTATCGCGTCAGTTAGTCTTGGTCTACGTAGCTGTTCCTAAAGTTTTCCTGTCATGACCAGTAGGCTCAGCTGCCGATAGGCTGACCGAGTGTTGGGGTCGCCCTTACCCTTGGGGATAAGGACAAGCCGCGCCGGTTTCCATCGGTCAATGGAGGTCCCCGTCGTCAAGCACGTGTTGTATAGGTCTAGAAATATATCCGGCCTCAGGTTGAACATCAGCCGGACAATCTCCGCCGGTACTCCGTCAGGTTCTAGCGCCTTACCCGTCTTCATCGCATTAGATGCTTTGGTGAGCACCTCCGCAGTGAATTTTGGGGGTGTCGGTGTCCCGTTGTCGTCCGTTGCATCCGTCCGTATAGGGTGTATCGGGAAAAGTCTGTCCACAATTCGTCGAGTGTTTTCAGCATCTTTGAATTCTGGCGAGACCCGGGCCCCTAGTTAACTGGTCACGTACTTGTAACCAGTTCTCCACGGGTCCCGATCCACCTCCTCGCAGAGCTTCCTCCAGCACTGCGTCTGGCTGTCTCTGATAGCGTTTATCAGTCGTTTCCGTGCTGTCTAGTATTCGGTCTGGAGGGTTTCCCTTTCAGGTCTCCCACCAGCTCTCGTGGCCCGTCTTCGGTTTGCCAGACAGATCTTCTGGAGTTCGGCGATCTCGTGCGTCCACCAATATTGTGGGTGTCTGCGTTGTCCGTAATGTCGTTTTGGCATAGTCTTATTGCATAGCCGTTCCTTCAGTTCGGCCGTTTCGTCTGCCAGTCTTTCCGCCCTTAACCGGCCTGTCAGCTCATGGGGGGCGTTCGTTATCGGCGCCGGCGCTGCCGCCAGCTCTTCCGAAAACTTCCGTACGTCAAGTTTGTTCGTATTCCACAGTGGGGGGCGCTGAATCCTCGTCCGTATCGTCATTGTCCGTTCTCTCACTTCGAAGACGATGTACTGGTGGTCGCTAGCCGTGTAGTCTTCTGCCACCCGCCATCGCCCTACCCGTGGCAGTATTCTGTCTGACGTTATCGTTACGTCTGGTATGGAGACCCCAAATCCTGGTCGTCTGTATGTCGGTGTGTTCCCCGTATTTGCTACCACTAGGTCTAGCCTTGCGGCCATCTCCAGTAATAGTCGTCCCCGTCTGTTCGTCACAGTCATGCCCCACTCGACCGCCCTCGCATTGAGGTCCCCGCGACCACGACGTCATCAGGCAGATCCCTAATTCCGTCTTCGAGGAGCGCCACCTTTCTATCAAACTCTGCCGCGACGCAGTTCGGGTCAGGTAGACGCTGACGTACGTGACAGCGCCGACCTTAGGCCATGCGGAGTCTTCGCCTGCGTCGCGGTCGGTCATCCGGGATCGACCGGCACCCCTCACCCAGATAGCAGCTGTCTTTTTCGTTTTCGTTTTCGTTTGTGATCCACATCTGTGCCGTCCGTTTCCTGTAGGGTTCGCACAGTATCAGTATGTCGGCGTCGTGTTCGTCGGCTATCTAAGGTAGAAGTATGTCCGCTGTCCTGCTCTGGTTTAGGTTCCCCTGAAATACGGTGTCCATCTACCGGCCTCCCTTTTGCGCTCCTCCAGCACAGCCCGGAACACCGCGCACCTCCTGGTTCCCGCGAGGTGCGTCACGTCCCCGCGCCCCGCCTCAGATCACAGAGGGCAAGCCGGTGTGTTTTTACAGTCCGTCGCGTAATGTCCCGTCTCGCAACATTTCCTGCAGCTTTTTGTCCGATCCGTGTTCGTGCAGTTCGTCTTTGTTTATCCGTAGCCCAGGCACTTGTGGTATTTGGTCACCATCAATCGCTGTCGTAGTCGGGATCGCACCCATCCTATCCCGATCCGGCCCCGGCCCAGCAGCACCTCGGCTCCCCGCGACTCGAGGTCGCAGACCGCCATGTACTGCTCAGCCCGGTTAGGGCCGAAGATGTGGACACTAAATAGGAAAGTGTGAAGAGTCCTGTAAGGCGAAGAAACAGAACGACCCTGACGAAATGCGGAAGCGGTTCCGGGGTCGTTATACAACATCTGGAAAAAGGGTTGGTGGTTTTTAGTGGGTACGAATCCTACACTTTGAGGAGTGCGGTCTTTCCTCTCTGCCTTTTTAAAGATTTTCCACCAACCCTCAAAAAAATATATTATTATTGTTATTATTATTATTAGGTGCGCAACTAAGTTCCCGCTGTTTTCTTTTTGATGAAAATGCAACTTTATTGTCAAAAAATGTTTACAAATGAATCATTCAAAATATTGCCCATCGCTAGCGACAACTTTTTCCCATCTTTCTAGCAGAGCTCGAATACCGTCACGGTAGAAGTGTTCGTCTTTTGAGGCTATCCACGAATCAAGCCATTTTGAGATGTTTTCATATGAGCTGAACTGCTGATTAGCCAGACCATGTGCCATCGAACGAAAGAAGTTATAATCGGACGGCGCAATATCTGGGGAATATGGCGGGTGGGTTAGGATTTCCCATTCGAGCGTTTCTAAGTTGGTTTTAACGGGTTTGGCAACGTGAGGCCGAGCGTTGTGATGCTGTAGAATCACTTTTTCGTGCCTCTGCTCGTATTGTGGCCGCTTTTTGCGCAGTGCTCGGCTCAATCGCATCAATTGAGTTCGATACCGTTCCCCAGTGATGGTTTCGTTTGGTTTCAACAGCTCATAATAAATAACACCCCCCTGGTCCCACCAAATACACAGCAAAATCTTCGCACCGTGAATATTCGGCCGGGCCGACGACATGAAGCCCGGGCAGTCCCCATGATTTTGTTCTCTTTGGGTTGCTGTAATGAATCCATTTTTTATCACCCGTAACGATGCGATGAAGAAAACCCTTCTTTTTTTGCCGCTGGAGCAGTTGTTCACCGGCGAAAAAACGACGCTCAACGTCTCTTGGCTTCAAATCATAACGAACCCAAGTTCCTTGTTCTTTAATCATTCCCAAGGCATGCAATCGCTTGGAAATGGTTTGGCAGGTAATTCCTAATGCTGAAGCAAGCTTTTTTTGCGTTTGGCACGGATCCTCATTGAGCAATGCCTCCAATACAGCGTCTTCGAAGATTTTTGGCCTTCCTTCACGCGAACGGTCGTCAACATCAAAATCGCCGTCTTTGAAGCGACGGAACCAATCACGGCATGTTGTTTCACTTAGAGCACCGTCTCCGTAAACTTTTTCGAGTTCGCGATGCGCTTCAGCCGCCGTTTTCTTCGAATGAAAGAAGAAAAGCAACACTTCCCGCAAATGACGATTATTTGGCACAAAATCAGACATTTTCACACAACCAAAAGTATATGACGCAAAAACAAAATCACTAATGTATCAAAGCGGTTTATTTACCATGTGTCTAAGCCTGGTTCATGACGTTTTGGTTATGTCCCAATCGACCAGCACTTACTACTGGAGCCATCTCTTGAAAAACAGCGGGAACTTAATGGCGCACCTAAGTATACGTCAGTATAATATCAGGGGTACAAATTGAAAATGCGGGTTTGATAACAGATGGCGTTACTAACGCTATACGCATCAGGCAGTACTGTGACTATGTTCATGTCAAAGCTACGTCTTATAGCTTTAATTTTCAGTATGTGTCAATTTGTCGCAGTGTCAAATTCATAGTTTTTTTGAGCTCTCAATATGTCGAGTTTCGTGCCAACAAAACAGCATTTGCGGGAAGTTTTAATTTACTTCTTTAATTTGAAGAAAAGTGCTGCTGAAGCACATCGATTGGTCTCCGAGGCTTATCCGAGTCATGTTCCATCGGTTTCAACGTGCGAGAGATGGTTTGTGCGGTTTAGAAGTGGTGATTTTGACGTTGAGGACAAAGAGCGGCCGGGCCAAGTGAAAAAGTTTGAGAATGCTGAATTGGAGGCAATACTCAATGAAGACTCGTGTCAAACTCAACAAGAGCTCGCAGATTCATTGGGAGTGACACAACAAGCCATTTCCCATCGTATAAAAGCCCTCGGAATGATCCAAAAGCAAGGACATTGGGTGCCGTATGAGCTGAAGCCGAGAGACGTCGAGCGCCGTTTTTTTGCATGCGAACTGCTGCTCGAACGGCAAAAACGGAAGGGTTTTTTGCATCGCATTGTCACTGGTGATGAAAAGTGGATCCATTACGATAACCCGAAGCGCAAAAAATCATATGGTTACCCCGGCCATGCATCATCATCGACGGCCAAATCAAATATTCACGGCGCCAAGCTCATGCTCTGTATTTGGTGGGACCAGCTGGGTGTGGTGTATTATGAGCTATTGAAATCGAACGAAACCATCACAGGAGCACTATACCGAACTCAATTGATGCGTTTGAGCCGCGCACTCAAAGAAAAACGGCCACAATACGAGCAAAGACACGACAAAGTAATTTTGCAACATGACAACGCTCGGCCACATGTTGCAGCGCCGGTCAAAACATACCTACAAACGCTGAAATGGGAAGTCTTACCCCACCCGCCGTATAGCCCAGATATTGCTCCTTCCGATTACCACCTTTTCCGATCGATGACACATGGCCTAGCTGACCAGCGCTTCCATTCTTACGAAGAAGCCCAAAAATGGGTCGATGACTGGATAGCAGCCAAGCCAGCCGAATTTTTTCGCGACGGTATCCGTAAATTGCCAGAAAGATGGGAAAAAGTTGTGGCTAGCGATGGACAATACTTTGAATAATTCATTTGTTACCTTTTTTTCAGAATAAACGTTCAAAAATAGAAAAAAATCCCGCATTTTCAATTTGTACTCCTGATAGTATCCGTCCTTTCTTCTACCTTGGAAATGCTGGTATCGACGTGTTCTTGCATATTCTCCTCGAGTGTCGCTGTTTTTGAAACACAAGAGTCGTTTCCGTCGTTCAATTTCGCCTGGCTCTTCTCGAGTTTTTCATCTTGGCATTCTTTCATGGTCTGTAAGAAGGCCATGATCTGACTCATGCCAACCGGATCAGGAAGTCATTTGACCCTCCCCTTGTATCTCTGACTCGTTCAATTCTATTGTTTGTGTTATACTATGGATCTCTGACAAGCGTGCAATCTCTTCACGGTCCTGCCTACGCTGCTGTCTTAGTAGACCGTCTGCTGTGGTGGATTCCCACGCGAGAGATCATTCTAACAGTGATGTACTAAGTTCCTGACTCGCAGCAGTGCCCTCTGGACTAATCGATTTGCGAACGTTGACTCGAAGCGCATAATTCCTCTACTTGGCACCCACTACCAGCCTTTTTTTCCTATGCTCGAGTCCCTGTTCGGGCGCCAAATGTAACGGTATCAATCGTTTACATTACTCTGAAAGGGTTTTGTTCAGACTCGAGCAGGGAGAAAAGTAATTTAGGCTTTTGTAATAGGTAAAAGTAGGGTTTATTCAAGAAACGTAGTGTAAATTTTGCAATACATTGAATGGAAATATGAATATAAAATCTAATTAACGATCTTGATCCCTTTTTCTTGGTATTATGGCTACCACGCACCTTACAATACATTATTCCCGGGCACATCAGTGCATTTATAATCGTGTACGCTGGTGAATCTAAAGAATTTATGAGAATCTTATATTGAACAGATACAGTAGCGGACAAAAGTTTAAGACGATGAATTACAATTTGGTTCATATATCTGTCATACAAGTACTAACGTTTCTTTCAGCTTGTTGTTCTTTTACAATACATGTGTACGTTTGACCTTCATAATGTAGAAGTCTCGGTCGTCAAATGTAAACAATATAGATTATACAATTTTTTTTTCTTCCAACCATCTGTAAACAGCGGACATTAGTTTAAGACGATCTGTCGAACAAGATACCCGTAGTCGATCCACGCAATAATTTGTATATTAATACTGTAAATAGTTTGTGGTATATCATCCAGTGTCTTAAGTTTAATTACGTACGAAAAGAGTATGGGTAAAGCCCGTAATTTGTCATCAACTGAACGAAAACTAATCGTGTCTCTACGGAAGCAAAATGAGACATTTTCTTCAATTGCAACTCGAATGAATCGATCAGAAACTTCTTGTAAGCAAGCGTGGTACAAGTTTGTGAAGACTGGGGACTATTTTGATCGACCAAAAAACGGTAGACCGCGGAAAACCACGCCAACGCTGGATCGTCGGATTCATCGATTAAGCGAGAGAGATCGTTTTCGTTCAGCAGTCGATATCAGAGCTGAAATATCCAGTAATAATAATGCACAAATTAGTGTAAGAACTGTCCGAAGACGATTAGACGAATTCAATTTGAAAGCACGAAAGCCACGGAAGAAGCCGATGCTCAGTAAAAAGAATAAAAAATTACGACTGCAATTTGCTAAGGCTCATCGGCATTGGACAAGTGAGGATTGGCAAAATGTGCTATTTTCGGACGAATCCAAATTCAACCGAATTTGTTCTGACGGGATACTGTATGTAAGACGTCGAATTGGCGAAGATTTAAATCCTCGATGTGTTTTACCGACAGTTAAGCATGGAGGTGGAAACGTAATGGTGTGGGCATGTTTTTCTCGCAATGGTCCTGGACCAATACGCCGAATTAATGAAATCATGGACCGTTTTCAATACTTGGATATATTGAAAAATACTATGTTACCGTATGCCTACGAAAATATGGGTGATAATTTTATTTATCAACAAGATAATGACCCAAAGCATACGGCTCGGGTAGTGAAAAGTTTTTCTCAAGATGAAAAAATCACTTTATTACCGTGGCCGTCGCAGTCGCCGGATTTAAATCCAATTGAAAACTTATGGTGTACCATAAAAAGAAGGGTTCAAAGAAATAAACCAAAAAATTTTGACGATTTGTACTCTTTGGTTGAAAAAACGTGGAATGAAACAACTGTGGACGACTGCAAAAAATTAATTGATTCAATGCCTCAAAGATGTGCTGATGTGATAAAAAAGAATGGACTGTGGACAAAGTATTGAAGGGAGGAATATATCTGTATATTTTCTACCAAAAAATATTTTTTTACGTATAGTCTTAAACTTTTATCCCCGAAGATATCAAACAAATTTATGTTTTCTTTGTTTATTGTATCTAATGTTGTTACGCGCAAAATTGAATTTATGTAATAAATATATGAATTAATGATTAATTAGCTAATACAAAAAAAAATCCACTGAGTCGATTCTTTTCATAAAAAAATCAACGATTACTTTTTTTTTTCCTCTCCGTCTTAAACTTTTGTCCGCTACTGTATGTTTTGGTCAATAATATGTTTTATAATGGAGATATAGCATTCGATCAATAATATGCTCTACGATGTGAAAATAGACGTTGATAAATAATATAATTTCTACTGTAAATATATTCGTTAATTAATAATATAATTTATAAAGTGAAGATAAGCGTCAGTCGATAATTTTTTCTACTCGTCGCGTTCCCTGGGTAAGTTACCGTAGCCCTCGTACCGTCGGTAAATGGCCGGCAGCTGCTTGTAGCACTTGGGTTAACCTCGGATCTCTACTGAGTTGATCAATACTCGCTTTTCACGTCACAGGACCGTTGGTGGGAGTGGAGCTCCCGCCTGATACTCTGTGAAGGCCGACCCGCTCGTCCACCTGACCGCCGCTGCGATCCGGCGTCAGTTGGATGCACTTTGGGTGCATCCGCAGCTATATCAGGGCCGTACCCTGTTGAGTTATCGCCTTTTTGTATTTTCCCTGAGATTTTCTGAGTTATATTTGAATTATTTTACGATCTTATTCCCTACACTGTCGTGAAATTTCTATCATCTTTATTATGGTGATATTATATCTTCGTTATTTAAAATATGTGGAGATTATTTTGGTCTGAGAGCATATTCTGTTGTATCGCTCTATCTTCGGCTACCAGAGAGAGAGAGAGAGAGACTGGTTTGTTGATGTTTGGATGGCTCTGCGGTGCGTTGGACTCGAGCGCAGCACCGGCTCAGCTGCTTCCCGTCTAGTATGTGTCTGGTACCATAGCTGGGCTCTCCGTGTATTAGTGCGGCTGCAGCTAGCGAGGGCTCGTTTGCTCTTCCTTCCTGGACTTCTGCGTTGGCGGGATCTGTGAACAAAACTGTTCCCCGAATGCCAAACTTCTGATCTTTTTATACCAGTATCCCCTCTGTCCGTCCCATGCTTCTGGTATTACGAGTACTATAGCTGGTGGCCGTTCTGTAGCCCATCTCCTGTAGCCCACTGATAGCGTTGGTCTTTTTGAAATTTGTCGGTCTTTTAATTCTCCACCGGTGCTTTTTCAAATAAGTAACGGCACTTGGTCTCCGACGTGCCGGCCTACCTGGTGTGAGTGACGCGCGATAGAGGTGCTTCATACTGTGCGCCGCGCGTCATGAGCTGACAAATACAGGCCGGTCTTACTCGGTGTGCGTAACGCGCAGTAACGATGCTTCGAGGTGTACATTACGCGTTGTTAGATGACCAGTACGTCGCAATATTTAATTGTGATGAAACTAGTTTATATATTCGTGGTCAGCAGAAACGTTCATATGTCATTAATGAAACAACAGAACCTAAGAAAGAAAGGGAGCGAATTACACTTCTCGTGGGATGTAGTATGACGGGGTGAAAAATTACCTTGTTTTTTATAGGAAAGAGTGCAACACCAAGATGCTTTAAAGATCAGGATTTGAATGAGCTAGGAATCTATTATGGATCAAATAAGTCTGCTTGGATGACAGATAATTTATTTCAAGAGTGGTTAAATGAAATAGAAGAAATGATTAAAAACAAAATAGAATGATTTTATTACTGATGGATAATGCAACATGACATAAGGTACAGCATTTAACATATACCAAAGTGATTTTTATACCACCGAATACAAGTGCTCTTATACAACCATTAGATATGGGTATCATAAAATTAGTTAAGGACCGATATAAAACGCGCTTAGCTTCATATATTCTTTCTAATATAGATAAGTGTGAAGACATATTACGAAAGGTGAAAACAATAGATGCTATGCTATGGGTACAGAATATTTGGGATACGCTACCTGAATCAATAATATCAAATTGTTGGAAAAAGAGTGGTTTAATTATAAGTGATGATGAAATATTATGTGATGAAATGAATGAAATAATTAGTGAAGAAAGTAATGATGAATGCTCTGATAAAATCCGTCTTGATGATAAATTAGAAGATGCGCAAGTAGATATATAGTAGAGTTGAAGTTTGATTTAAAAGCTACAACTGATGAAATACTTTCTATGCAACATCATTTAATGCATTTAAGTGATCTAATATATAAATTTGACTTAGAATTGAATAAAGATTTTAAGAAAATGGAAGGACAAATTAACAAAAAAATAATTATAAAAAATTAAAAAGAAGATATTCGATTTTACTTGAAAAAATGTTAATAAAACAGTAATTTAAAAAAAATTTTATATGTGGATGTTGGAGAATCAGCTGGCGCACGGCGATCGATATTCGTCGTGCGCCTACCTGTTGCTGTGCTCTAGCACACGTCGTTCGGTTGAGCCGAAGATAGCCGAGGCAGGGCTTCGCGAAGCCGAGGATGTGCCTCGTTGGCATGCCGCGTCGAGCGAGAGGATGTCTCTCTCGCTTGACTTCGGTTTCGCTCACCGGCTATCTCGCTCAACTAACTTCAGCGCTCAACGTTAATTTCATATTCCGCAGCTATATTGAAAATTTGACACTTTTGCGAAACATCCACGGAACAGCGAACGCATTTCTGGACTCTCGGACCCTTTTGTCTCTCAATTCACCGGTCTCACTCAACATTTCTTGCTCACCAGGACTCAGAACTCAGGTAAGCGTACACCGTCATAATTCTGTGCAATTCACTGGCGGTGAGGAGTAATAAATAAGTCGGTGTATCAACATAATTGTCTCATCTTGTGGCGTGTGCTGCAGCACGGGCTGCACCACGTTTTCCTTACTCTATCTTGCCTGCTTGATTAATATAATTACGCATGTGCTTTATATTCACTGTAGTTTCCCCCATAACATCTGCTGGGAAAATATTGTGAATATTCTCTGGTCAATTGTGCATCCTCATTATTGTACTTTTCATGCTCTGCAGCGCTGACTGTGTCACGCTGTCTCATATAACATTCCAGCACTCAAGCAGCACAACTGCAAGTGCTCTCACTTATTTCCTGTATTTTCTCATATAACTTTACAGAGAATTTATTGGGAATAAGTCAGATTGTCTCACACAGTCGTAGTTTTCACTCCGTGGCATGCTCCGCAGCACTGGCTACGTCATGCTCATGCTCAAGCACACATAGCACGCAATTAATATAATTGTGCGCTGCCTTCTCAGTGCAAATTCAATTCAATTTATTTATTTATATAATTTGTTAATTCCTGAGTTTTGGTGCTTTTATTTTTATATATATTTTTATTCTTTCTAAACTAAATCTATGTTTGTATTTATTTTCACTTTTATATTTTCCAAATTATGTACAAAATATATTTTGTATACTGCACTAGGAAGGTAGAATAAACCGCTTCCTCTAAATTACATCTACGTGTCTGGTTTATTTCCACCTTGTCTCGAGTGAGGTTTCATTATTTTCAATATCTTCACAGATCGGTCAATTACATTGGACGGATTCTCAAACAGTGGACCATTTCAAATAAATGTACCTATTTTCTAAATAATTGGTACACTTATTTGAGAACGAACTGTATTTTTTTTTTTTTTTGAAAAATTAATTGGTACAAAATGAGTACCTACACAATATGTGACATTTACATGAAATGTTATCCTTACATCTCAAATAGTTAATTCAAGAGAGCATTACATTGCAGCATTCTATTTTTATTATAATTAACAGTGGTTTGTTGCAAATAAAATTTTTGATATTGTAACGGTCCACGGGTAAGAAGTTGCAAGAACATTCGAGATCTCGCGTGAACGCTTCGAGAATGTTTGAGATCTGCACACGAGAACGTTCGAGACCTCGGCCGAACATACAGGAACGTCGGCAAACGAGCCGCGAATATAAAACGCCGCGTCTTCGGCGGAGAGTCAGTTGGTTTAGGAATGGGATATACAGCGGACGGTTGAGTCCGAGGAGTGTACAAATTGTACACGGTGAAATAAATACGTGATAAGTGTATCTCTGTGACATAAATAATTGTAATTGTGAAATAAATAACGTTCAAATAAATAAGTTCGAAACCAAAGAGTGAGTTATAATTTTAATTGTTGCTGAAACGTTACAATATATATTTTTTCCTATATATTTTTGGGCCTTTTTTCAGATAACAGTATGAGTGAATATTTAAAATATTCCGTCACCAGGAAATAGTACTTTACCTACGTGTCTTCTATGTGGTAAAACGATGTCAAACAATTCAATGGAACCTTCTAAGCTTAACATTTAATAAAAATCCATAGTGACAAAAAAGATAAGGATTTAACGTTTTTTTTTAAAATCAAAGAAAAATATTTGAAAACACCGACATTGCAAGAACTCATAGGGACAAGGTCTAAGAGAGATGACGATGGACTGCGTGCTTCTTATAATATTTCTTTAATGATTGCGAAGTCCGGAAAGCCGCACACTATTGGTGAAGAACTTATTCTACCAGCTGTAAGTGAGGTAATACGCACCGTGTTGCACAAACCAGCTTTCGATATTATAAAAAGAATTCCACTTAGTAATAATACTGTACGAAGAAGGATCGACGAAATGGCTCAATGTATAGAAAACGCTTTATGTGACTACTTAAAAACATCTGAATTCTCTATACAGCTTGTCGAATCAACATTACCAGGAAACGAAGCTTTACTTTTAGCTTATGTGAGATTTGTAAAAGAAAAAAAAATATCTCAAGAATTGTTATTTGCTAAATGTTTGGAAACTGATACGAAAGGTGAAACGTTATTTACTGAATTAAAAAGATTTTTCGATGTAAAAGCTATACCATTGACTAATATTATCTCCCTTGCTACTGACGGTGCTCCGGCAATAGTAGGACGACACCGAGGCTTTCTGGCATACTTAAAACAAGCTATACCAAATGTATTATCGGTACATTGTGTTATTCATCGACATCATTTGGTCGCAAAAAACCTTAGTGAACGTTTGCATAAATCACTACATTATGTCATTACTGCAGTTAATAAAATCAAAAGGAATGCCTTAAATGAGAGATTATTTGCTCAACTTTGTTTGGAAAATGATGATGACTGTAATCGTTTACTACTTAACAGAGAAGTACGTTGGTTATCTAAAAGTGCATGTTTGGATCGCTTCTATTTGCTCTTTGATTCAGTGTTGGAATTCCTGGAGAGTAAAGACAATGATTTGCGGCACAATTTAATTATCTCAAAAAATGACATCGCTCATATGACTGATTTATGTGCCAGATTTAACGAGACTAATTTGAAACAACAAGGTGACACCTTAAATTTAATCAAAAGTAGAAATGTAATATCTGCGTTTGTTGCAAAACTTTTGCTATACAAACAAAACTTAAGAAGAGGAAAATGTTCTCAATTTCCAAATTTTAAAAAATTGCAAATTAGAGATGAAGATGTATTTGCTTATTGTCAACACTTAACGGCACTTCATTTGGACGTTAACCAAAGATTTGAAGACATTCTTCACTTGGATATTCCCGACTGGGTGTTGAACCCTTTTGCAAGTAGTCAAACTCAGAGTACAAATGCAGATGAATACATACTAATACAGGAGCAACTTATTGAATTATCCACAAATGAGGAGCTGAAACCAATGTTGAAACAAGGATACGACAACTTCTGGTTATAAAAACAGATCCCAATTTTATATCCAACATTGTACGATTGATTAATAAGTTGCTTGATTACTGATATTAAAATAGAGATCGTGAATTGATGTCACCAGAGCCACGGTGGCGTAATTGGTAACGTACCAGGCTAGAATTCTGGAGTTCCCGGTTCGATCCCGGGCTGTGGTGATATTTTTTCACGATTTCTTTAGAAATTAAAAACCGTCAATTGTGGTTGCTTCATTAATTCTTAACGAATGAGTGAGGCAATCAGAGTTGACAAAATATTAGGGATTCGATTGTTTGAGATCTTTCGACCAAGAAAGATCGATAACGCAGGAATCTAGGTAACGCTGACTCACACCCTGAGTTGCGATTTACCGAAATTTCCATCTTAACGAGTGGTCGGGAATTGTCGCATAAATTCAGAATTTAATAATAATATATACACGACCGATTGATAATAAGTTGCTTGATCACTGACATTAAAATAGAGATCGTGAATTGATGTCACCAGAGCCACGGTGGTGTAATTGGTAACGTACCAGGCTAGAATTCTGGAGTTCCCGGTTCGATCCCGGGCTGTGGTGATATTTTTTCACGATTTCTTTAGAAATTAAAAACCGTCAATTGTGGTTGCTTCATTAATTCTTAACGAATGAGTGAGGCAATCAGAGTTGACAAAATATTAGGGATTCGATTGTTTGAGATCTTTCGACCAAGAAAGATCGATAACGCAGGAATCTAGGTAACGCTGACTCACACCCTGAGTTGCGATTTACCGAAATTTCCATCTTAACAAGTGGTCGGGAATTGTCGCATAAATTCAGAATTTAATAATAACATATACACGACCGATTGATAATAAGTTGCTTGATTACTGACATTAAAATAGAGATCGTGAATTGATGTCACCAGAGCCACGGTGGCGTAATTGGTAACGTACCAGGCTAGAATTCTGGAGTTCCCGGTTCGATCCCGGGCTGTGGTGATATTTTTTCACGATTTCTTTAGAAATTAAAAACCGTCAATTGTGGTTGCTTTATTAATTCTTAACGAATGAGTGAGGCAATCAGAGTCGACAAAATATTAGGGATTCGATTGTTTGAGATCTTTCGACCAAGAAAGATCGATAACGCAGGAATCTAGGTAACGCTGACTAACGCCCCGAGTTGCGATTTACCAAAATTTCCATCTTAACAAGTGGTCGGGAATTGTCGCATAAATTCAGAATTTAATAATAACATATACACGACCGATTGATTAATAAGCTGTTCAATAAATACTTCTTCAACAAAATGTTTTATTTATATTTTATTTTTACGTCACCATTTACCATTCAAGACATCAAAGTTAAATTTGTAATTTCTCTATTATGCATTTATTTAGTTTTTCATCCACGGTCCGTGGGCAAGTTTTGACTATGAAAAGGGGTCCGTGGGCGAAAAGAGTTTGGGAACCGCTGGTGTAGCACAACAGCTGTGTGAGCTTTGTTTCTCAGCGGGAGAGCATCTACCCTTGAGCCGTTGCTCGTGGTGTGGTGTGCGAGAGTTTTTATTCAAAAATAAACCCGTAGATGAATTTGTAGATTTGGCCGTGCGATCTTCTACGAAATTTTGTAATATAGTGTGTATTGCACACAACGCCAGGGCATTTGACAGCCAATTTTTATTGCGAAGTATCGTAGAACGTTTCACGGATATGCCCACTCTTAGTATAATCTTGACCGGCAATTCAATAGTTTCAATGCGGGTAGGCCGCACGACTTTTATAGACAGCATAAATTATTTTTATATGCGTATCAGTGCACTACCCAAGGCCGTTGGGTTTAGCGAGCAAATGACCAAGGGTTATTTCCCGCACCTCTTCAACACTGTAGATGCACTAGGATATAACGGTATTCTCCCCGTAGATACGTATTTACTAGCCCGACACAATGAGTAAACTAGACTACGCAGAATTCTACGAATGATATGCTGAGCAACTCGATAAAGCCGTAACATTTGATTTTGGAAAAGAATTTTTAAGTATTGCAGGATGGATGTTGGAATACCCCGTCGAGCTTGCTTCGAATTTCGTAAAATATTTTTATCGGTAGGTGATACATGCCCATTCACCGAGGCCACTACGATAGCATCGGCTTGCTCAGTCTTGTACCGTCGTAATTTTCTAAGACCCGATACAATTGGTCTCATACCTGCCGGTGGTTATATGCGTGCAGAAAATCACTCACAACAGGCCGCGACTAGCTATTATGGGTCGAGCATGAGTTCGGTCATGCGCTTATTCACGTGGCCCATACCCCAGAATATATACTACCCGAAGGGCCACGTGTCGGCGAATATCTAGAGGTAAACAATCGTCGTATTGTTCTTCAATACCATGGTTGTTACTGGCACGTATGCCGTGAGTGTTTTCCAAACGATCGCACGAGAAAGTCTCACGCTGGTAACGAGAGTATGGACACTCGATATGAGCGTACTATGGCAATGACTTTAAGAATTCGTTCACATGGTTACGAGTTGATGGAGATGTGGGAGTGTAACTTTAATATACTCCGCAAGGTCGAGCCACGCGTAAACGAATTAAAAAAAAAACATCCACGGCGCACCACAGAGAGTTTGAACCCTCGTGCAGCGTTTTATGGTGGTCGCACAGGTAATATCGTTACCCCCTACGATGTCGCACCAGGGGAGAAGATATCGTACATCGATATCCGCTCGCGGTATCCTTATATATGTAAGACAGGTCGCTACCCTGTGAGGCACCCGTAAATATATATCGGTACTGAGTGCGATGATTTGTTGGGCGGTTCACTCGATGCTCTCGTTGTAACGGTCAACGGCTTGGTCAAGTGTACCGTATTGTCTTCACGCCACCTCTTTTACCCCGTGCTACCTGTTCGAATGCACGAGAGACTGCTATTTGCTCTGTGCCGTAAGTGTACAGAGTCTATGGTTCAAGACTCGTGCATTCATGAGAACCGTGACGGCAGGGCTTTCACCGGTACCTGGGTGACGGATGAGGTGCGGAAGGCAATAAATATGGGCTATAAAATCTTTAAAATGTCGATGATTTGGGCGTACAAAACAACAATGTACAACCCCATTACACGCGAGGGTGGACTGTTTGCCTCTTATGTAAATACATTTTTGAAGATTAAACACGAGGCGAGCGGTTGGCTCGAGCATTGTATCGACGAAGCGTCTCGCGAGGAATATATAAATTATTACGAGCACTTGGAGGGTACCCGGCTAAACGCTAATAACATTACGCGTCATCAGGGCTTACGCTTAGTTGCTAAGCTTTGCTTAAATTCGTTCTGGGGTAAGTTCGGTCAGCGGGATAACTTGACGCGCACGGAAATAATTAAAACTCGCGAGAAGCTATTGTTGTATTTGTACGACAATGAAAAAGAAATTCAACGCCTGCTACCGGTTAACGACGATTTATTATATTTAAACTGGGTATCTCGTGAGGAGGCTATTACCCCTAGCCCCTTAACTAGTGTGGTAATAGCTGCATTTACAACGGTCTTGGCCCGTCTGAAACTTTATAGCTATCTCGAGCTATTGGACAGACAGGTTTTTTATTACGACACGGACTCTGTTATTTACGTGAGTACTGGTGATGATGCTTGGGAGCCCTCAGTACGTAATCTCCTCGGTGACTTGACCAACGAATTGATATCGGTGGCTCCGAACGCTTATATCAACTCGTTCGTCTCCGGAGGCCCGAAATTTTATGGTTATACGGTTACGACTACCGAGGATCCCGAAACGGTGGTGGACACTGTTTTCAAAGTGAACGGTGTTACGTCCTGACGTAACGTCGCATTTATCTTTTTCATTTCGATTACGTGAAAGTTCTTCTGTTTTAGTTTCGCTACAGTAAAAGTAACCTCTCACATTTTTCTTTTATTCTCGAACTTCTTAAGAAGAGAGGAGAGCGATTTTAGCGACGGAGATCGGAACAGGGTGAAGATGCGGCCCTACCGAACGTCTCCCGGGAAGAATTAATCTTGTAAAGATGGAATTTTTCGGCGCTCGCGGTCAAAAGGCAAACTTTCAAACCATGGGATCTACTGCGTAGACCCGGTTATCGACTGCCATTTATGGATCTATGATTCAGCGCGGCCTTACCCTCAATCCTAGACCAGGGGTTCGGCTAATCGCCATCGGGGCGTTGTTGGTCATAAGGGAGCGGTTGGAGAGAACGCTGTCACGTGACCAAGCGACCGCACCCTTTCTTCTCGCTCTTGCCTGAAATCTTCTCTCTCTCTCTCTCTCTCTCTCTCTCTTTACAAAGATGATGAAATCACGAACAATCATTAACTAAGCGAAACAATTAACAAAAGTGGAAGAACTGTTGATTTAAACGAAAAAATTTTGACTATCAAAATGTTCACACGAACACTCTAGGTAAAATATCAGCAGCAAAAAGAACAATTATGCTTCCATATGGAAACTACCCATGGCTGTCACTCGAAAACGAGTACAACCCACATCGAATTAATGAGCTTACCAAGTATAGTCGGGTAATAGAAGAAAGATCAGTATATCAGGATTGATTCCCCTTTTCTCTTGGGATTAAATTAATATGAGTAGAAGGGGCCCGTTATAGAAGAACAGGGGTGGCCGTCTGGCGCCAGGGGCGTGTCTAGACAAGCCCCGCCCCCTCCCCACTACTACCTCCCTGCTGCTTCCTCATTGGTTGTTCCAGGGGGCGTGCCCCCCCCCGTGATCGTCGGTCGGTGATCGTGTTACCGACTGGCGGTAAAAAAGATTGAATGTTGACAGTCGGTTTAAAAGAAAATGTATCGGTGATCGGTAAAGCGGATCAATTGTCAACCGTCGGTATGTAGCCGGCCATCGCTACAGCTAATTTGGGACTTACGGAAGATAAGAAGATTGGGTCTCGCGGTAAATGATATTCTGCACCCCACCATCATTTGGTCCCCCCCCCCAGTCGTCGATAACCGAGACCCCCTTCACGTAGCTTTTTTTGTTAAATTTTTGTTAATTAAAAAATGTAATATCTTAAACGACTATTTACAACAACGGTAAATGAAAATACTCGTTATTTTTAGTATCATAAAAAACTGTTTTATTTTACCATTCTCGTCCAACAAACATGTATTGTTCATCCGTAATTTTCAATGGCATCCGTGGCAGTCACGGCGAGCTGGTGGTCGACCGTCAATTTGTGTTTTTGTACCCGATTTTTTGTAATGTACATAGCATGGCATGTACGAGGAGACCTCACGGTCAACTTTGAGCTCCTCCAGTAGTTTGTAGTACAGAATTTCTATTTTTCCGCCCCAATGTTTCAATAGCAGCGGCTTCGGTATGTACGCGAGCTCAGCTTTGGTGAAGTCTCAGAGATCCTTGCAGCAGTCGATCATGAGTATACTACCAATAGTATTCATTGTGGAAAGAGAGGCAAAGATACTTTCACAACGACGTTTCCTTTTCAACTAAGTTTTTTCACAGCTGTTACCATTAGATATATACATCTCGCGTGAATGACCAGCATAGTTAAATATGAAAATGTGTATGGTGGGAGTACTTTCGAATAATAAGACAGGAAATTCAAAGTTTCGAATTTATTCATACGAATTTCAAAATGGTTCTGCACACGTTTGTATATACGTGATTTTATTATCATTTTACAAAATTATATAAATAAAGCCATATATTTTTTATCGTTTTTACACATATACATATATACAATAATATTCATAAAGAATAAAAATAATTTACAACGCTGTACAGATAAATGTACGTATTTACACACACACACACACACACGCGCGCGCGCGGTATATATGTACATAAAACACGCACGCACGCACACACACATACACACACACATATATATATGTACAAAGTTACAAGTGGCAAACAAATGTGAAAAATTATCTACAAACTATATACATAAATAACCACACACACACACACACACACACACACACACACACACACACACACACACACACACACACACACACACACACACACACACACACACACACACACACACACACGTACGCACGCACGCACGTACGCACGCACGCACGTACGCAGAGGCGAGCGCATTCTGTTTACATGTTGATATATATTAACATATTTACAAAAGTTTATATTACAAATAGATGTTACTAGCCATCATCAGCATCGTTATTTTTAAAACCAAACGGTAGTGATAACCGGTGTGTAATATGACGGCGTTTACGACATACGACACGACAAGTTTTGTACATTGTACGGGTGATGACGTTGTGGAGGGGCGTTCTTTGAATCGAATTAAATTTAAAATTAAACATTGTGTTACTAAACGATGGTAATTCCGATTTTATGAGTTCACTTATTGAATTAAAATTAATTGTTTCCGAGTTTTTATAATTCAAACTTATCCCCTTCACTTTACAAACAGTGTCCACCACCGTTTCAGGATCCTCGGTAGTCGTAACCGTATAACCATAAAATTTTGGGCCACCGGAGACGAACGAGTTGATATAAGCGTTCGGTGCCACCGATATCAACTCGTTGGTCATGTCACCGAGGAGATTACCTACCGAGGGTTCCCAAGCATCATCACCAGTACTCACGTAAATAACAGAGTCCGTGTCGTAATACAAAACCCGTCTGTCCAATAGCTCGAGGTAGCTATAAAGTTTCAGACGGGCCAAGGCCGTTGTAAATGCAGCTATAACCACACTAGTTAAGGGGCTAGGGGTAATAGCGTCTTCGTGAGATGTCCAATTTAAATATAGCAAATCGTCGTTAACCGGTAGCAGGCGTTGAATTTCTTTCTCATTGTCGTACAAATACAACAATAGCTTCTCGCGAGTTTTAATTATTTCCGCGCGCGTCAGGTTATCCCGCTGACCGAAGTTACCCCAGAACGAATTTAAGCAAAGCTTAGCAACTGAGCGTAAGCCTTGATTACGCGTAATGTTTTTAGCGTTCAACCGGATACCCTCCACACGCTCGTAATAATCTATATATTCCTCGCGAGACGCTTCGTCGATACAGTGCTCGGGCCAACCGCTCGCCTCCTGTTTAATTTTCGAAAACGTATTTACATAAGAGGCAAACAGTTCACCCTCGCGTGTAACGGGATTGTACATTGTTGTTTTGTACGCCCAAATCATCGAAATTTTTAAGATTTCATAGCCCATATCTATTGCCTTCCGCACCTCATCCGTCACCCAGGTACCGGTGAAAGCCCGGTCGTCAGGGTTCTCATGAATGTACGAGGCTTGAACCATAGACTCTGTACACTTACGGCACAGAGCAAATAGCAGTCTCTCGTGCATTCGAACAGGTAGCACGGGGTGAAAGAGGTGGCGCGGAGGCAATACGGTACACGCGACCATACCGTTGACCGTTACACCGAGAGCATCGATTGAACCCCCCAACAAATCGTCGCACTCGGTACCGATATATATTTTCGGGTGCCCCACAGGGAAGCGACCTGTCTTACATATATACGGATACAGCGAGCAGATATCGATGTACGATATCTTCTCCCCTGGTGCGACATCGTAGGAGGTGACGATATTACCTGTGCGACCACCATAAAACGCTGCACGAGGGTTCAAACTCTCTGTGGTGCGCCGTGGATGATTTTTTAAAAATTCGTTTACGCGTGGCTCGACTTTGCGGAGTAGATTGAAGTTACACTCCCACATCTCCACCAATTCGTAACCATGCGAACGAATTTTTAAACTCATTGCCACAGTACGCTCATATCGAGTGTCCATACTCTCGTTACCAGCGTGAGACTTTCTCGCGCGATCGTTTGGAAAACACTCACGGCATCCATGCCAGTAACAACCATGGTATTGATAAACAATACGACGATTGTTTACCTCTATATAACCGTCGACACGCGGCCCTTCGGGTAGCTTATGTTCACAGGTGCGACCCGCGTGAATAAGCGTATGACCGAGCTCATGCTCGACCCATAATAGCCAGTCGACGGCCTGCTGTGAGTGATTTTCCGCACGCATATAACCACCGGCAGGTATAAGACCAATTGTATCGGGTCTTAGAAAATTACGACGGTACACGACCGAGCAAGCCGATGCTATCGTAGTGGCCTCGGTGAATGGGCATGTATTACCTACGGATAAAAAAATTTTCCGAAATTCAAAGCAAGCTCGACGGAGTATGTCAACATCCATCTTGCAATACTTAAAAATTTCTTTTTCAAAATCAAATGTTACGGCTTTATCGACTTGCTCAGCGTACCATTCGTAAAATTCCGCGCGGTCTGGTTTACTCATTGTGTCGGGCGAGTAATACGTAGCTGCGGGGAGAACACCGTTATAGCCTCGTGCATCTTCAGTGTTGAAGAGGTGCGGGAAATAACCCTTGGCCAGTTGCTCGCTAAACCCAAAGGCTTTGGGTAGTGCACTGAGTCGCATATGAAAATAATTTATGCTGTCTATAAAAGTCGTGCGGCCCACTCGCATTGAAACTATTGAATTACCGGTCAAAATTATACTGGGTCTGGGCATATCCGTGGAACGTTCTACGATACATCGCAATACAAATTGGCTGTCAAATGCCCTGGCGTTGTGTGCAATACACACTATATTGCGAAATTTCGTAGAAGGTCGCACGGCCAAATCTACAAATTCATCTACTGGATTATTTTTGAATAAAAACTCTCGTACACCGCACCACGAGCAAGTGCTCAAGGGTAGATGCTCTCCCGCTGAAAAACAAAGCTCACACAGCTGTTGCGCTACACAATGAGTTACTACGTGCTCGAACGAGTCGTCTCCCGTATTTGGTGTAATATACGGCTTATCCTGGCGCGTTTCAAAATCGTAAAATATAAATAGCGTTTCAGGGTGTCCCGCGACCGGTTCCAATTCTTTCCGTGGTTTGACAATTTGCATATAGCAGCGATCATTGTAGCCATGCGAACTACGACACAAACGACAAAAAGAAACACCACATTCGTGAATCTTGTGATGATTACTCATAACTTTATCACAAGATTTACAAATACGGTAAGTCTCGCAAATAGATTTTTGAAGCTGTTGCACATTATAGCGGCTAACCAATGGTTTTAAATGGTTAGCGAAACACAAGGGGTTGTAGAACATTCGTCCACAATCGTCGCACGACTTCTCGCTATTCACAGCGGTGGGTACTGTTTGACTACTACCTGCCACCGGACCGGGCACGAGCTCTTTATCAGCCGTTGGGGCTAACTCTTTGATACAGGGCGGCACACTAAAGCATCGTGGACACTTACTCGTGCAACGATGCTCGAATTGACGACGGTAAGATTTATTGCACGGTATACAATAATTCTTACCACCTGCTGCGCCCATTAGGTTGATGATTGGTGAATAGTGTTTTAAAATAGCACTATACGCTATATTAACAACCTCAGATGGCCCCTGCATTACGAAAGACGTTTGTCCATCAAAAAGCGGGGGTACACCTGTACCGAGTGACTCCCAATCGTATACCGTGATAGCAATCCTCAAAGGCATGAGGTATCTTTGGAAATTTGTTATTTCCGGAATACCACAGCCTTCTAGAGGTATTTGCACACCAGCCAGCTGAACAAGAGATTGCGCTTTTTCACGTTGGTCGAGCGACGCCCCTTGTCGTATACGCGTCCAAGCTATTTGCGAGTCTTTGCTACGTTTGCGTTTATGTACGTTGTTTGCAAGAGCTACAACGATCGAGCGAGGAAAACACAAATTATCACCGTTTTGTATTATACAAACCACGGATCGGCTCTTCACCATTGACACACGGAGCCCCTGACCAGTAGGCACCGCTACATACGTAACGGTGAATCGCAACGTGTCAGAGGCCGCGAGAACCCTCGAGCTCTGATTCACGGCACACATCAAAGCCCATAGGGCTTCATCAGTGAACCGTGAAATAGGCCTCAATGATATGCCCGCTCTACCGTCTGCCATCCCATCAGTGACAAAACCCACACCTATTAAATCCGTGTCATCGCGATCCTTTACGAAATAATCGTGAATATCTCGGATGGAGTTACGAATCCACGTGACCGGATTTATAGATACGGGTGGTTGTACTAACGCTAGATTGATCTGTCGCGCTGAAACCCCGAAACGCCGTAAATATTTATATTGTTCTGCGCCCGCGACAACAAAACGATTTCCCGGCGGTAAAATATCGTCCGTATCGTCGATGCTAACCGCGGTGTCTCGGATCTCGGTACCCTGGCTATGATTTCGAATATTAACTACGCCTGCTACGCGATTAACGTTATTACCCCCGGCACCAGTTAAACCCCTACCTATTTGATTTTTGGGACATACCTTGAGCGAAGACGATGCTGATGATGCTGTAAAGGCTGGGGGCGCTGACGATGACATTGATTCCTCTTCATCCGACGACGACGACGATGATGATGATGATGATGATGATGATGATGATGATGATGATGATGATGATGATGATGATGGTGACGACGACGACGACGACGACGACGACGACGACGACGACGAAGAGGACACGGTTGAAGCCAGTGACGGTATTGGTGACAAGAGCGGAGGCCAGTGAGCTATAAAATATCCAGATTTAAGGATTTATTTTACGCTCACTCTTCAGGGGGCCCAAGCCATGCCTCGTACATCCGCACAGCAACAAGGTCATCGTCCTCGTCGCAGAAGTCGGAGTCATCCCCGACCGTACCATCCGCGTGATAGTAAGGTATCACGCGGGTGCGAATAAGCACCGCTTCTTCGTCCAGGTCAATGCCTTGCTCCTGAGGCGGTGGTGACTCGGGGCTATCGAGGATATCCGCGACCTCGCGTACGACAACATGTGCAACATCTTGCGGTTCATCGTCTATTAGAAAATGAATTTTATTAATTCATTTTCATAAAATAATCTAATAGTAAATATTTTTAATTATTTTTACGTACCATCATACGAGTCATCAGCGGACTCTGTAGTTGCCTCGTCTATATTTAAAGGCCTCTGCGCAACCATCACTGGTTCCTCTATCCCCGGCTGCTCAGGATCCGGGCTAGCCGGACTGTCGGGGACATCATCGTCGATGGAGCCGTCGTCTTCCTCCTCATCCTCCTCCATGGCCTCATCATCGGCGTGGTTGTCGTTATCATCATCATCGTTGAAAAACATATGAACCTCGTCACCGTCGTCTACCGACACGCCTGACATTGAGGTGTTGTCGTCATCGTCGGGGCTGGGTGAAGCCGTGCACGACGACGGTGACCCCAAGCATGAGTCGGCACTAGGAGGTCCGGCGTCGTTTTCGCTGCTGCTGCTCGATGCAAGTAGCGAGCGTATAGCTGTAAGGGAAAATAAAAATTTATCATTTCATTAAAGAAAAACATTTTGTTTTTCACTCTATTGTTTTTTATTTTTTATTTAGCTAAAATATTTTTATTATTTTTCAAAAATTGAATAAAATACATTGCCAGCGTTAACGAGTCTACGAAGCAAGTTTAACTGTGATTGATTGATTAACGGAAAGTGTATTAATTTTTGCGAGATAGAGTGAAAGTGGATTAAAAATTAATTCATTTTTCGTCAACCAATCAATCACAGTTAAACTTGGTTCATACCCTCACTGGTGTCGATAATGTATTTTATTAAATTATTGGAAAAATAATACAAAAATTTTGAATAAAAATTATTTTTACGGTTTTAAAAAATTAAACCACTTTCAGTCAAGTGAACAAGTAAAAACTATAATACAATTTTAAATAATAAACAATATTTTTCGAGATTAAAAAAGTAAAATACAAAAGAGCAAATAACAAAAAGACGATAAAAACTCCAAATTTTGTACACAAATACTCTATGACTGAACACTGTAAGAGGGGGGTGATTTTACATGTGTCAGTTTCTTAAAATAAATAAGCGAGTAAAAATGAAAATGTATCATCTTTAAAGAAAAACGTTTTGTTTTTATTAAAATTTGTTAATTACCAGAATTTTTTACTATTTTTCAAGAATGGAATAAACACATTACCGACACCACCGCGTTTAACGAACCAAGTTTTACATTGATTGATGAAAAGTGTATTAATTTTCGCGTAACAAAGCGAAAGTGGATTAAAAATCAAGCCGCTTTTCATCATCCAGTTAAAATAAAACTTGGTTCTCGACGATATGACGCTCACAATGTATTTTTTAATTACATTTTTGACAACAATAATAAAATTATAAAAAATTAGTCTTTATATTATACTCTTTCAATCATTTTAAGATTGATAAATATTTAAATAATAAAAATTATTTCAATGAAATAAAAAATACAAAATGAAAGTAAAAAGAACACAAAACTTTTTTCTTTTAAGACGACAAATAATAAATAAAAATTTTCAAATTGTTTCGACTTACCATGTCGATTTTCAGCGTGCATAATCAACTCGTTCCGGGGCCCATGTAACAGTCCACCGTGATCGGTAAGATGCTGGATCACATATTGCTGCACAAAAGCGGGTGCTTGCCGTAACGGACCACTCACATAAGCATCGGTAATCGAGTCTGCATCACCACTCAGCAACACTGCACTAAACTCCGCGCGGAGACGTTGGAACGTAAAGTTCGCGATATTCACGAACCAACGCCGTGTAAAGCGCCGCACCAATCGCGGTTCCCGACGTATGAACACGCGAGCCGTTGCGCGCACTACGGCCAGAAGGACACGTCTACGTGAATCCATTTTTTTAAAAACGCGAAATAACGATGCTACACTGACAGGATGCTAGTTGTAGAACGTTTAAACGTTGAATAATACGAGAACTACCGTTTCACGCAATTTTATACCTTAACTCGAATACCCCCACTACCCTCTATATATATATATTTCGACTTCACCATAAATTCAGAAATCGAGGAGAATTTTGAATGATAACAACCTTGAGTCCCTGTACAGTGACAGAGTGTCTTCACAAGGGGTTGAGGGCTACACACAGTCGTGCACTATTTCTTAAAGATAATTTATTTCGCACTACCTCTTTGGAAATGCTGTCAACATGAATCCATGCACGCCTACCGTTTTCTCTAGAAAGCTGCATTGTCTAAACAGACATTCTTACAACGATAACGCTGCTTCAGTGTCAACTAACGTAGGCGCCTACTATTTCTTAAAGATGATTTAATTCGTATTAGCACTTTGTCTAGAGTGTAAACATGAAGCGCTACACTCCACCCGTTTTTCTAAGAAAGCTGTATTGTCTGAAACAGACATCCTTAATTTACATTTATATATGCACTTTTGGTATCTATTTACAATACGGTAATACGAAACGTCTGCCGTTTTTATACTAGCGTGCATTGACAAAATAGACAGGCTCCATTTATATATATACATCTGTAACACGTGTATACACAAGACAATAAACGCAAATTCTGCGATAGCTTTTCCATCAGGGTCTGTGTATTTGCAAACAAACAAAAAAATACCCAACATTTACATAAACGCTTGTGAACTAGCTTATTTTACATCATTATATTCAGTATAAATTCTTATAATAAATTCATTTTCAAAAATATATTACGAGAAATTTTTCGTTCTCGCAACTCTCTTTACATTTAATTGTATTCATATTTACTTATTCAAAAATGGTATACCCGGGCAAATGTTTCATTATCAATCAACCCTTACACTGCTACGACAATGATAATTATCAGCCTTTGGTGGAAAACTGAAAACCCCACCGAGCGCCGTAATAAATTATGTTCCAATGGACAGATGCTAGCTATTGAATTTGTATATGGTCAATATACAATACGGCGCCTGTTTATACATATTTACAATCGGTCGTACTGACGGCGTTGACCCTCGAGGTGGTCATAGATACTTTCTCGTACAGGTAGACGCACAATATGAAAATTCGTATATTTATTCTTATACGTATAACGTTCAAGTGTTTTCCATCTACCGTAGACTCATTTATAATGCAAAATTCTTTCGACTATTACTGAAACGTAACTACATAAGGCCAGAGGGGGGTTTGCTATAATGTTTCAAATTTTACGCTATGAAATATCTATTTGTGATGAAATAAACAATTTTTACACTACAATAATTTGTAGTATACAGAAGTATAACTTCTCTCTCTATATGCTCTACTAAGGTTACGTTGGTGGGGGTAAACGCTTGCCCCCACCATTCCAACATATGAGGCGATTCACACCCGTCTATAAAAACATTTGTAAAGAGGATCGGATAGCAGTCCACCCCGTGACAAGCTACGAAATACAGTTATCGTAGCTTCGTTTCCCTCATTATTTATTCATTTTTCCGTGTCGCTCTGTTGTATTTTTCTATCAACCATGGAAAATTTGGAAGCACCATTGTTGCTTGCTACAACATACAATTTGAACTACTCGGAAACAAAGAGGATAACTGTGGGTCTTCAGGTACGCGCAAGCGGTGACGTTACGCCGGTCGTTAAACTGCAGCATAATAACTCGTCGGGTGGTATTACCTTTGAATCTACAAAGTGGTGTAAACTACAAGATGCCTTGACCGAGATAGCATCATATTTCGGGGCCTGTACGAATTATGGCTGGAAAGCTGATCAACGCATCCGTAAAACACTCAACATCGATGACTGTGAGATTCACTTTGCGTCCTCGTTTGGCTCAAAATCCATTGTTTTCGACCAAGCCAAGGACAATGTGATCGCCGTGGACGTCAACCCTAACGATGAAAATACACAGCTGGAAGCACCACCACCACAGAAGAAGAAGAAAAACATCTATTCACCGAGTATAGTTATGCAAAAGAAATCTTTTGACGGACTATGCATCGTAACACCGTGTGTCGATGAGCGCTTCAGACGGCTCCAGCGTTACGTCGTTTATGTGAAAAACTGTATCGATGTTCTGTGTGCTGAATTAGTTCTACATATTCCCGCTAAAGAACTAATCGAGAATGTGGACCAAGTGCGTATTAAAACTCTTTTAACACAGAATAGCTCTAATCTGTGTGAAGCTGTACGTCATCGAGTGGATCCCTCATTCCTTGAACATTTCGATATATTGTTCCTTGAGTTGCAGATATTTTGTGTACCGTTTATAACACAGGAGGTGAAAAAATTAATCAGACATTTCTCTGGTGGCTTCAAAACCGTTTGAAGAAGAATGATCGGAGAACGATTGCCCTCGGTTACGCAAGAATTAATTTTTCATAATTCACGCGATAACACATAATTATAATGATAATAATTAATTTTACCAGTTGTAGATGTTAAGATAATTATTGCGTTACTTTTCTTTAATACACACGTGACTCGTCGTCATCGATAACCCTTCCCACCCATGTCTTGCCTCAGTATAAATTGAAATTATTAATATTTTTATGTATAATACTCTCTCTCTCTCTCTCTCTCTCTCTCTCTCTCTCTCTCTCTCTCTCTCTCTCTCTCTCTCTCTCTCTACAATAAAGAAACATGTATGGTATTTAAACGTGTTTTTTACTCGGCATCATCAGCATTAATAGTTGCTTTGAAAAATTTATTTGAAAATGTACGTCAAATAGTGTTAAACGAAAAACACAATCTTCTGAATACAGATGCGCTTTAAAAAGCTAAATTGTGCGCATGTGCAGCGGTGACACACGCTCGCTCATAAGCTTATGACCAGGCGAGTGTGTATCTGTATAACCTGAACCGCGCCCGCGCACACGTCTGATAAGCTAATAACGACGTGTGGGTACGCGTCGCCGCCGCCGCCGCCGCCGCCGCCGTCCGGCTGAGTAACACGCTTATTGTGCACTTGGTGTATGCGATTTTGCATCTCGTTGCTCTACGATATTCACCGTCATCATCATCATCATCATCAATAGTATCGTGGATTTGTCACGCTTTATAAGTAAAAATAATAATGGATGTACGCTGGAAACTTCCGTGGACGTCGCTTATTTGTGGCCCCACTGGATGTGGGAAAACAGTTTTCGTGAAAAAATTTCTAAAGTTTCTCAATTCAAAGAGTAACGTTGAATTTGACCGTATTATATTTTATTATGGAGATACTCTCGATTCTGATATCGCTGCTCTGAATAACACATGTGAACAACAACAACCGTCGTCGTTAATTACTATGACCGGGAGTAATAAAAAATCCAAAACCCCAAAAATTGAATTTAACGAGGGTCTACCGCAACAGGAGGATTATTCGAGCGACAATAACTTGAAAAAATTGGTTATTATCGATGATTTAATGCGCGAATCCTCAAATAATACCATTGTCGACCTTTTCACAAAAGGCAGCCATCATAAAAATATTAGTGTGATTTTTATCACACAAAATATTTTCCATCAGGGACACGGACAACGTGATATATCATTAAACGCCAATTATATGGTGATATTTAAAAATCCACGTGATCGAGCACAAATTACACATCTAGCGAGACAAGTATACCCCGAGAATCCACGATTTCTAACCGAATCATATTACGATGCTACCGCACAGCCACACGGTTATCTACTCTTGGATCTTAAACAATCGACACCCGATTATTGTCGATGTCGTACAATGATATTTCCCGATGATCCACGAATGCTGGTCTACATGCCGAAAAACACTCGTCAACGTATTTAATTGGAAGCACAAGTAGACACCACATCAGTCGCTAATGGATATAAGTCGTGTACGCATCACGCATCATAATACATCTGCTGTGAAACTGTAATAACGAGGGATAGCACCAGCGCGAAGAAAAAGAAGAAGAAAAATACACATTATATTCCATTCGATGAACGTTGTATAGCCCTACTTAACGCTATTTGTCATTCGAATAAAAAACAGCGAAAATCAATATTGCGTAATGCTGATAAGCCTCTAATCAATTGTATCTGTGAATGCGCGTTAAACATTTTACAAGGAGTTGTTTGTGTCAAGTCAAGTGTTAAAAAACGTTTAAAAAAATATAAAAATATACTTCGACAGCTTGTCTCAGGATGTGTGACAAAACAACGTGGTGGTGGTGGTGTTTGTACAGTCGCTCGTAAGCAACGGAAATATAATTAGAGAGCGAAGAAACGCTTTATAATTCAAAAAGGGGGTGGTGCTTTTTTACCACTTTTACTGGCGCCCATAATCACAACTTTATTTAGTAAATTGTTCAGTGGTAGTGACGGTTGACAAAACAATACTGTGTTAAGGATAAAAATTCATGCTCGTAAATGGAGCATGCGAAAAAAATGTTTTTAGTGCCAATGTCCGAGGTAAAGGACGAAAATAGTGATGCAGACGCTCGTTACGAGGAAATACCTATGGTCGGTTCTGGGAATAATCATGCACCAGCGGCAAACGAGAAAACAGTACAGACCCAGGGTGATCCTGTTTCAAGACTAGACACTGAGCTATACAAAATTTTAAAATCAAACAAGTATGGTAAAGACGACGCTAGTAAATGGAAAGAGTATTTACAAGTACTGCAGCGTTATCTATATCTCGTTGGTACGAAAAATACATTGTTTTCACCAGCACTACCCGAAACATCGTCTAAGATAGATAATGCAGAAGCCACGAGCAATGCTGACATCGTTAATAGCGTTCCAAATATGTATAAACGCCGAGCGACTGCGTTATTAAAGTTTCTACGCAAACCCACGAGTGATGAATCAAAAAGCATAAGATGGGATAAAAAAGGATGTGTAACAATAGACAATATCCTCATTCCAAATTCTAATATTGTCGACCTTATAAACGATGCAGTACGAGGTAGAAAAAACTTTAAAGCAACAGGCAGACACGAGTTTATCGTTAGTCTACGCACAAAGAGGGTTCCGCGTGAATTTATAGGCAACAGTAGATTGTGGGATTTAGGCGTATCTAGAGGCACTAAGCGACCAAGAAAAGATGTTCAGATGATGCAACATAACGACTCGCATTCTATGAATGTGGATGCGATTGGCGATAATTCCAACGATGACTACGACGACAACGACGATACACACCCTGGGAATACTTCTTCAAAACGTCGGAAAACAAAAGTAATAAAAGTATTTGAAAAGTGGATAAAGATTTAGAACAAGCTGTACAACGAGCGGTGAAAGATGACTTTCGAAAAAGTGTACTACGATCCTTCGCATCCAGCTGGATACGCTGGTGCGCGACGTTTAATCAGTAGCAAAAATAAAGCAGACACCGTATATGACTGGCTCACTCAACAGGATAGTTATACCATTCATAGACCCGTGCACCGTGTCTTTCCACGACTGTATTACAATGTTACAAATATTGACGATGTCTGGGAGGCCGATCTCGTGGATCTACGTTCATTGAGTAGCTATAACGACAACGTCTCCTATCTGCTTATGGTAATTGACGTTGTCAGCAAATATGCCTGGGTCGAACCCTTGCAGGACAAAACTGTGCGCAAAGTAACAAAGGCATTTGAACGTATTCTCGAGCGTAACGATGGTCGTACACCTGTTTTACTACAAACCGACCGTGGAAAAGAATTCCTCGGTGGTCAACTTCAAAAATTTCTCAAAGATGAAAACATACAATTCCGTGTTGCTCGTAATCCTGATGTAAAAGCCTCGATTTTCGAGCGTTTTAATCGCACTCTCAAGGAACGGATGTGGCGCTACTTCACACATCGTAATACTCATCGTTACATCGATATACTACAACAATTGGTTTATGCGTACAATCATGCTGTACACTCGAGCATTAAAATGCAACCGGCCGCCATAACGCTATATAATGCCGATACAGCGGTGCGCAATATGACAATTAGCGCGATAAAGCGACGTGAAAAGAGACGTTTCACAACGTATAAATACAAACCCGGTGATTACGTTCGAATCAGTAGAACTAAAGGCACCTTCGAAAAAGGTTACGAGAAAAATTGGAGTGAAGAAATTTTTCGTATCAAAAAAGGTTTACATAGACAGGGCTTGTATGTGTATGCGTTGTGCGATCTCGAAGACGAAACGATCGATGGTTTCTTTTACCCCGAAGAATGAACGAGCGTTCATGAGAAGCGTATGGAGAAGAATAAAGAATTCAAGATTGATCAAGTTTTACGGACAAAAGGACACGGTGCGAAAAAACAAATTTTCGTAAGTTGGGTGGGATATCCGGCGAAATTTAACTCGTGGATACCAGCGTCAAGCGTTCACGGTCTCGAATAAACGAAATTTTGTCCAAACGATGCATGACGAGGATAATTTTTTTCTTGTTCTACCGAGCAACAGCAGTATGAAGTATTTTCCCGAAAATACAACAACACATTTTATAACTCAATTGCCTCGTGAAATATCGTTAAAGGGTCGCTGGGTTGTGGGCTTATCGGAAATTCATATACCCTGTACAATGACGCATTTACAAGAAGCAGATACGATAATCGGTTGGATGGCTTGTGAGAATAAAGAAGTTACTACAAACCGAATACCTCGAGGTTTGTACAAAAATCACGAAGAAATTGTGGCAAATATCAATGATTTAACGGGGCTACGAGAAGCAGGCATAAAAATTGTAAATGTTGAAAAGGCTAAAGGGTACGTTGCCCTTGAGTCTGAGGTAACAGAGTCGTGCCCTGAACCTCTAGGCTACCCTGGAGTATTACGAATGAGTGGTAAAATATCACGTATATTGGGCTTTGAGAAACACGAAAAACTGCTGCTTGACCGAGAAACCCCAGGGGGTCTTTACCTGCAGCTTATGCGAGGCGTTCCACGCGTAGGACGAGTACCCGCGTGTATAAATAGGGCTCTGACCGATCAGCTTTTTGTCTACAGCGATATTTGTGTACCGTATACAGTAGGTGATACACAGACAGCACTACTCAGGATTGTAAATTTAAATACAAAAAACTACACGTATGGTACAACGCAAGTAAAATGTTTCTCATCGTCAAATTACATAGGTTTACTCAACAATTGCTTCAGAACGATCGAGGTGGATATAAGAGATCATCTGGGTAATCCTATTGCATTCGAGTATGGAACGTTAACACTCACACTTCATTTCAAGCGACTCAATTAGACAATATGTGTGCTCATTATACGACGTATTATGAGAATCAAATAGGTGGTGGAGGTGGTTATATAGGTAACGTGTTTGCGGGTTCCCCACATCAACGCGGTCACGGGATCGGTAGTTTTCTCGGTGGTCTATTTCGGAGTGTTTTACCACTGTTGACCAGAGGTGCTAAAGCTATAGGGAAAGAAGCCATTCGCACGGGTTTACACGTTATCGAGGATGTGAGCGGTCGCAAAATGCCATTCAAGGAGTCATTGCGTCGACGCGCAGCCGAATCTGGAGATAATTTACAACGAAAAGCCAATGAAAAAATCTCTCTTCTCATGAATGGTTCAGGATATAATGCTGTGAGTACCGCTCGCATGATACAGTCGTTATCGGGACGCGTGCCTAAGAGGACGAGGAAAAGGCGTACTGGTATTTCGAAAAAATCGTTAGGAATAAAGAAGAAGAAGAAGAAGAAGAAAAAGTCTGCACGACGTAGACGCATTGCAGCAGGGAAACATCGTGGTGTCGCAAAGAATAAAAAGAAAAGGATAACAAAGAGAAAGAGACGAGGTATCGAAAGTAGTAGACGCAAACGAGCAAAGACCAACGATATTTTTGGAGGTGTTTAACAATGTCGTTCTTACACTCACACTCCTCCGAGTGTATGAAGTCGGAGCTCGACTTATTCACCATACCTCCAACGCAGACGGCTATAGAAGCATTACAATGGATACACTACAAGCCTGTGTCGTCCCTGACGGACGACGGGCCCCTGGAATTTGTCATACCTGGCCACGGTGAAGAATACCTGGACCTAGCTCATACAATGATTATTGTAAATGTTAGGGTTATTCCAACAGCTGAATCACAGTACAATGTAGCACCTGTTAATAACTTTCTGCATAACCTTTTCAATCAGGTGGATGTATATTTTAACCAGAAACTCGTGGCACCGCCAAACAATGCATACCCCTACAGAGCATATATTGAGACGTTACTCAATTATGGACCGGCTGCTAAAAATTCTCACTTAACGACCGCGCTATGGTACGCTGACACGCCCGGTACGTTTGACAGTCTACCAGGTGCATCGAATAGCCCTAATATCGGTCTGAATAATCGTGAAAAGTACATAAAGAATGGCCGGACTTTAGATATGATTGGACATTTGCATTGCGATGTTTTTAATCAGGATAAATTTCTGCTGAACGGTGTGGAAGTACGGTTACGGCTTGTACGCTCAAAAGACGATTTTTGTCTTATGGAGACTCCTACGGCCGGTGTGACACATAAACTACATATCACCGAGGCTACATGACTCGTCCGTCGAGCAAAAATCGCACCAGGCGTGCTGATAGCTCACGCCAAAATGCTTGCAAAAACTACCGCCAAGTATCCTATAACAAGGGTTGAGGTTAAAGCTTTTACGATGCATAGCGGTATCATTGGCGATACTCTGGATAACGTTATTCTAGGCCAATTACCTAAACGAATAATTCTTGGTTTTGTGAATAATCGAGCATTCAATGGCAGTACAACGTTAAATCCGTTTAACTTTAATAATCATTCGATACATTTCCTCTCTCTGTATGTCGATGGTCAACAAATACCGAGCAAGCCTTTTCAACCGGTGTTTGATGGTAACGAAAAGTGGATAGAGAGTTATCACACGCTCTTTAGCGGTACAGGTATACACTTTCAGAATGAGGGTCTAGATATTACCAGGAGCGACTATCCCAAAGGCTACTGTCTGTATGTCTTTGATTTGACACCGGACTTATCAGCAAGTTGCTTCGGTCACTGGAATCTCGTAAGACACGGTAGTGTAAGGATCGAAGTACGCTTTGCAACGGCTCTGACATCTACATTAAATTGTGTGGTATACGCCGAGTATGATAATGTAATAGAGATAGATTCCACACGCCAGGTCATTACAGATTTTAGTGCGTGAGGGGGGCGCCACACACGACACTGTAATATTTAAACTCGTCTACGCAACCACACCTGGTATCAGTCTACATCAAACCCTCATAATGGACATTATAGTGGATATTCAAGCGCTCTACGATGCAAACAACCGTTTTCTACCAAAGGAGATTGCTGTGACGACTCTTCAGGAAGAACATTATGGTCATTGGCTTGTCGAACCACCATATGACTTTGGTGAACTACCAAGGAGTATACGCGCGAGCAACAATAAACTAACGTGTTTTCATCATGGATTGGAATGGCTTGAGGGTGATACACCGTTGAAAAAAATCTACACCAATCTACGCTTACTGTGTCGTTATACCTTGCGTATTTACACAAGAGGCTTGCAAAAAGCCGAGCTTTTACGTGACGTTCTGGGGCGCGAAATCATCAATCTGGAAGAATACGAGGGTCCATCGTTAAAAAATATGCCAATCAACAATGTTTACTGTATTCATCATGGTATTTCGAAAGAAGACGATGTAAAATGTGCTCTAAATAACGTGGCAAAAATACGTTCGTGGCTCCTGTTTAAAGAGCTCGACGCGGTTAGTCACATTTATTCACAACCTGTCGATAAAACAACACCTATTAAAAATCAACAAAGCCAACCGAACAACGAGACATCAAATGAGGAAAATACTCGAGATATATCACAAAGCGTAGAGTATATATTCAACGATATTACACTATCGTGCAACAGTGATGAGTCGGCGCTGCGAGGAGGAACTGTACCGGCTAACGATGAAATAACTGTACTTTTCCGCAACAGAGAAAAGCAAGTAATCTCACCGAGTGCTAAACAACCATCACCGCCCCCACGTAACAAACACCTGCCAGAGCAACCACCAGCGCGCAACAATCATTATCATCAGCAGAGACAGCGTCAATCACACTCTAAGCGTCACCACCAGTTGTGTAAACAGCATGAACAGCCTACAGATATTAGACGCTCTACAACGAATATCTGCTCAGACGAAAGGAGTATTTCCGGCCGATCGCATCCCGAGTCGCTGGTCTAGACCCGCAGCATTGGTTCTAAACACAGACGAGCATAATCTACCTGGGCGACACTGGGTTGCCACTTACGTTGATAACAATGGACATGGAATCTTTTTCGATAGTTATGGATTGCCCCCACTCATTAACCAACACCATAACCGTCTACGCAGAATCTGTCGAAGCTACGAGTGGAACACGCAGCCCCTTCAATCACTCAAGTCTAAAGTATGCAGTGAATACTGTATTATGTTTCTTGATTTTATGGCTCGTGGTTATACTCTGGATAATTTTCATAAGAATTTTACGACTGACAGAGTGAAGAACGATCGCATAGCTGCACAATACTACAAACGCGTAAAATATTTAAATCGCAGAAAGAAACGTGTGAAAAATGTAAAACACAATAATATTAAGGGCTACGGTTGTAATAAAAACACATGTATACAAACTTGTACAGATCGATTTGGATGCTACTTGTGAATTACTATGAATAAATTCGAAACTTTTGAATTTCCTGTCTTATTATTCGAAAGTACTCCCACCATACACAATATCATATTTAACTATGCTGGCCATTGACGCGAGATGTATATATCTAATGGTAACAGCTGTGTGTTGAGATTTTCCTCCAGATGTTCCTTGACCGACCTGCGAATGTATTGAAACACGATGAAAACTCACTCGAGGCAAGAGGAGAATAAACCAGACACCGAGATGTTATCTTGAGGAAGCGGTTCGCTACCTTCCTCTTTTATTTTCATAGATACAAAAGTTTTAATATACAAGTTGAGCACTAACAGTGCAAATTAACACCAAGAACATAATTTGAATTAGAAAAACATCCAGAATTGAATTTTGAATAAATGCAAATAATGAACATAAATAAAACCAATGGAATTTGAATTGTTGTTGAGCAGCACACAATCATAGCGATTGTGCGCTGAGTGAGTACATGAGTGAGCGGTGCCTGCAGCGTAGTGACAGCTACGCCACATGACACGCTCGGATTGGTGAGTGCAAAATATAAAATAAACTAACAAATGGAATTTAGAATTGGACTATGAGCAGCACACAATTATCAATTGTGCGCTGAGTATGAATTTGAGACAGCGTTGTGTGCAGCGTAGCAACAGCTACGCAGCACGACACGCCGATGCCTTGAGTGCGAAACGTTGTGTGTAATTCACTGCAATCACTCAACACTGTATTGCAAAGTGATTGCAGCGAATTAATGAGAATTTACAGTAGCCCTGGTCTGAATGCAGTGACTTTGTGTGCGACCTGCTAAGCAATCAGTGCTGCTTAGCACACCGCAAACAGATATTGAGGCTATCTGGTTGAGCAAAATTACATTCACTGCATTCTCCCAGCAGATTTACTGGGGGAAAATCCAGTGAATGTGCGGCACATGCTTAATTATATTAATTAAGCCGGCAAACGGACATGAGGAGAACGTGGTACAGCATGTGCTGCAACGCACGCCACAGGTGAGACCCAGTGAGGATGCACCGATTTCTCCTCTCCGGCAGTGAATTAATGCATAATTGTGCCAGAGCACTCTTACCTTGAGCAAAGAGTCCTGATGTGCGTGAAGTTGAGCGATTCCGATGTATGATTGTCCGAGAAAAATGCGTGGAAGTCCGATGGATGCGCGTGCTGTCCAGAGGATGTGTGTCGCAAAAGTGCCGAATTCTCAAGATGGCTGCGAGTACGAAAGGTTCGTTGGGCGCTGGAGTCAATTGAGCGAGACAGCCGGTGAGCGAAACCGAAGTCAAGCGAGAGAGACACCCTCTCGCTTGACGCGGCGTGCCAGTGAGGCACATCCTCGGCTTTGCGAAGCCCCTTGCTTCGGCTGTCTTCGCCTCAACCGAACACCGTGTAGCTAGGCAGCGCAACAGGTAGGCGCACGACGATTATCGATCGCCGTGCGCCAGCTGATTCTCCAACACTGTGAAAAAACTTAGTTAAAAAGGAAACGTCGTTGTAAAAGTATCTTTGCCTCTCTTTCCAACCACAATGGATGCTATTGACAGTATACTCGTGATCGACTGCTGCAAGGATCCCCGAGACTTCACCAAAGCTGAGCTCGCGTACATACCGAAACCACTGCTGCTGAAACATTGGGGCGAAAAAATAAAAATTCTGTATGACAAACTACCGGAACATCTGAAGGTTGACCGTGAGGTCTCGTCGTACATGCCGTGCTATCAACATCTCATCAAACCGGGTACAAAAACACAAATTGACGGTCGACCACCAGCTCGCCGTGACTGCCACGGATGCCATTGAAAATTACGGATGAACAATACATGTTTGTTGGACGAGAATGGTAAAATAAAACAGTTTTTTATGAAACTAAAAATAACGAGTATTTTCATTTACCGTTGTTGTAAATAGTCGTTTAAATTATTACATTTTTTAATTAACAAAAATTAAAAAAAAAAAGCTACGTGAAGGGGGTCTCGGTTATCGATGACTGGGGGGGGGGGGGGGGGGGGGGGGAACCAAATGATGGTGGGGTGCAGAATATCATTTACCGCGAGACCCAATCTTCTTATCTTCCGTAAGTCCTAAATTAGCTGTAGCGATGGCCGGCTACATACCGACGGTTGACAATTGATCCGCTTTACCGATCACCGATACATTTTCTGCTAAACCGACTGTCAACATTCAATCTTCTTTACCGCCAGTCGGTAACACGATCACCGACAGCAGATGACGTATCGGTAATTAATTTTCTGCTGGACCGACTGTCAACATTCAATCTTCTTTACCGACGATCGGTAACACGATCACCGACAGCAGATGACGTATCGGTAATTAATTTTCTGCTGGACCGACTGTCGACATTTTTTCTTCTTTACCGACGATCAGTAACACGATTACCGATAGTAGATGGCGTATCAGTAATTTTTCTGCTAGACCGGCTGCCAACATTCTTTCTTCTTTACCATCAGTCGGTAACACATTTACCGACATTAGATGGCGCATCGGCAATTAAGAACGAGTCAAAATCCGGCAGATGGCGCTGCGACGCTGCACCAATCAGAACACCAGGATAGGTGAACTGGGGGTGGGGACTGGTGGGGACCAATCAGGGATGGGGGCAGGGGTGGTGGGGGGGTGGTGGGGGCTGTGGGGACCAATCAGGAACGGGGGTGGGGGAGTGGGGGTAGACACGCTTCCTGGAACAACCAATGAGGAAGCAGCAGGGAAGGGGGTAGTAGTGAGGAGGGGGCGGGGTTTGCCTAGACACGCCCCCTGGCGCCAGACGGCCACGCTCTGTCTTTCTATAACAGGCCCCTCTACTAATATATCTCTCGTAAAATATTGGAATTTATAGTAAAAATACCATCATAAATATATAAAACATGTTATGCCTATATATTAACATGTCTCTCGTAAAATATTGGAATTTATAGTAAAAATACCATCATAAATATATAGAACATGTTATGCCTATATAGAAAGGATAAAGGAAATATTAGGATTAATTTATGGTAAAATAGCGAAAAATAAACAGAAAAACGAGAAAGAGATGAGACTAAAATTGAGTTGCAATGAAGTTTCTGCTGCAGGAAAGCGAGGCTGGCCGACTCTCCGCGCAACGAAAACGCCTTGCGCGAGGTCTGAACAACGATCTAGCTGACTTGCGTACGAACGAAATGTACAAGTAACCAAGCTAGGCGAGTCGTTCTCAAGAGAAGAATTCTCTCGCTCTCTCTCGTTTTCATGTATAAAATTACTTGTTTTACTAGTAAATTATATATATGGAATATGTTATACATATATATATAGGATAAAATGAAATGTTGAGATTATTTTACAGCTGAACACCCATAAGTAAAACTAAACGAGAAAGAGAGAAAAACTATAACATGTTTCAATAAAGCTTCCTCTGCAAGAAAGCGAGGCTAGGCGACTCTCTGTGCCACTACGAACGCCTTATCGCTAGGGCTGAACGGCGATGTAGCCGACTTGGCTACGAACGAAATGTACGAGTAACCAAGTTAGACGAGTCGTTCTCAAGTAAAATCCTTCTCTCTCTCTCTCTCGCTCTCGTTTCTATAGTACGAGAATAATCGTCTAACTAGCAAATTATTTAAGAAAACTTATGAACTATAAAAAATCTAACGTCTAACTAACAAACTATCTAAGAAAACTTATTAGCTACAAGTAGAATAATCACTAATGTAACGAATAACCAATGATGCTTGGAATAAGCCATAACTCAACAAAACCATTTATACTAATAAGAGATTAACGCAGAAATCAGGTTGCATACGTCGAAGTTAACCACAGAATCTGTAACAAAATTACTACTAGTGGTTTCATGTGAAGGATTTAATTAAGTTCCGTACAAACCCTGAAAAACTAAGCCATTACCATAGACACATCTACATAGAAGCGAGCATAAGGATATTACCTAGACTAGGAAACTCTATCGAAAGTAGGCCAAGAAGCGGGGTGGTAAAAATCGCCTCATTTTCAGGGGAAAAACGCCTCGAACGCGTTCCCTCACCTAATCGCGTGGTCCTCTGTGTAGCACATCGCCCTGACAAATCAGCGCGCACCATACCGATGCACTTGCCTAGATCCATGGCTCTGCATGTCGAGAAGCTACTCTGCGGGGTAAGGGGAATGAATACGTGTATGGTCAAGATAGACCACGGGGAAATTCTTATAATCAGGATAGGGTTTTATCCCTTCTCTTCTTTTACGCGCTTGACGACAAGAATTTTCGACGCTCAGAAGCCCTATAAAAGGCCGCGAAAATCGGCCGTCGACACTTTTTACGGGGAGTCAAGTAACACTTTTTCACGGGGAGTCAAGTAACACAGTTTCACGGGGGGTTAACTAGAGGACTAATCATTAGCCTGGCAGTCAATAAGTCGCCGGCAGTGAATTAGACTTTTTCCAAGGCAACAAGTAGTACTGTTTGCCGGGAAATAAAGTAGTACAGAACGATAATTTTTCACCACGGCTTAATTTTCACAAAGTATAGTTTCAAGTAGTACAGAGTAAGAGTACAGTACTTATAATTATTAACGCTTGTAAAATCGGGAATATTGAACGTGCAACATTCAACTACTCATGTAGTTTCATTTCAATAAATAATTATTAATACGCACCAACGCCTACGTTCGATTTTTAGTCTGTCTGACTACACTAATCTACGTCTAACCAACGTTCAACAGTAAGAACCACAGCAACAAACAACCGTAAGTATAATTTTCAATTACCAATTAAAGTGAAATCTTGCTCCGCGTGAAATTGTCATTCAAGTCCCTCCCCATTACTCGTGAAGTGATTATCCCCAACCAAGAACAAAACGCACTCCAGCCCTATCCCGAGTAACTTTCCGCGAGGTTAGACTCAAAAACGGGCTTGCGTCTTCGGTATTTTCTCGTCGGGTGTGGTAAAGGGAGAATTTATTCTCCTTGACCAGAGCATGGAAAAGATACACCGAAACGTGAAATCTATGTTAAATTCGTGGGTTCGAAAGATAGGCCGCGATTTTGACGTAACAACGGGATAAGTTTGAATTATAAAAACTCACAAACAATTAATTTTAATTCAATGAGTGAACTTATAAAATAAAAAATGCCGTCGTTTTGTAATACAGTACTTAATAAAAAATTTTAATCAATTTAAAGAACACCCCTCTACAACGTCATCACCCGTACAATGTACAAAACCTGTCGTGTCATATGTCGTAAACGTCGTCATATTTCACACCGGTTATCACTACCGTTTGGCTTTAAAGATAACGATGCGGATGATGGCTAGTAACAACTGTGTAATATAAACTTTGTAAATATGTAAATATGTATGAATATGTAAATAGAATGCACGCGCCCGTGTGCGTGTGTGCGTGTGTGTTAATGCGTACGTTTATGTATACAGTTTTGTAAATTATTTTTATTCTTTATGAATATTATTGTAGTTTGTATATATGTATGTGTGTAATAACGATCAAAATACACGGTTTTATTTATATAATTTCGTAAAATAATAATAAAAACACGTATATACAATCGTGTACAGAACGATATTATATATTACATGCGGATTTATTTATATAATTTTGTAAAATAATAATAAAAACACGTATATACAAACATGTACAGAACGATTTTAAATTTCTGTGAATAAATCCGATACTTTGAGCTTCCTGTCTTATTAGTAGTATTCGAAAGTACTCCCACCATACACATTTCCATATTTGACTATGATGGCCATCAAAGAGACGACATATGTATATATCTAATCGTAACAGCTGTGAAAAAAGTTAGTTCAAAAGGAAACGTCGTGGTGAAAGTATCCTTGCCTCTCTTTCCAACCATAATTAATACGATTAACAGTATACTCGTGATCGACTGCTGCAAGGATCCCTGGGACTTGACCAAAGCTGAGCTCGCGTACATACCGCAACCGCTGCTGTTAAAACATTGGGGAGGAAAAATGGAAATTCTGTATGACAAACTACCGGAGCATCTGAAGGTTGACCGTGAGGTTTCCTCGTACATGCCATGCTATGTACATTACAACAAATCGGGTACGAAAACACACATTGACGGTCCACCACCAGCTTGCCGTAACTGCACCGGATGTCATTGAAAATTACAGGTGAATAAGAATAATGCATGTTTGTTATACAAGAATGTTAAAATAAAACAGTTTTTTATGAAGCTGAAAAATAACTACGTTTTCACTTACCGTTATTATAAATAGTAGTTTTAATTAAAACATTTTTTATTTAACATAAATATTTAAAAAGCTATGGAGGGGTTTGGTTATCGACGACGGGCATGTTTGACCGGTTGATGGGGTACACAATATTATTTACCGTAAGACCCAATCTACTTATCTTCCGTAAGTCCCAAATTTGCTCTAGCGATGGCCGGCTACATACCGACGATTGACAACCGATCTACTTTACCAATCGCCGATACATTTTCTACTCGACCGGCTGCCAACATTCGATGTACTTTTACCGACTGTCGGTAACACAATTACTAATAGTACATGGCGCATTGGCAATTAAGTATGAATCAAAAGCCGTCAGATGGCGTGGCGACACTGCATTAATCAGAACACTGGGATAGGTGGTCTGGGGGTGGGGACTGCTGGGGCTCAATCAGGGATTGGGGTGGGGGTGGTGGGGACTGACGTGCCGTTTTCTCACTCAAGGACTCGCCAATGAGAGCAGCATGGGGAGGGGGCGGGTCTAGCGGTGAGGAGGGAGCGAGGCTAGTTTAGACACGCCCTGGCACCAGGGGGCCATGCCCTGTTTTTCTATAAAGGGCTTATACTACTGTCAGTAGATTCTCTTATTCCCGTACTGTAAGTTAATTTCTCCGATGACATTAACTCTAGTACTGGTACCTGGACTTGAACTGAATACCTTTTGCTATTTGTCACATAAATGTTAGCTTTACCATTATTATTAATGACAAACCCGCTATCCACGTTTATACCTTCACCTGCATCTAGGGGAGGGAGATAACCTTCCCGTAACTCCAAATTTTTTACTCTCACGTAGAACAATTTGGTGGACTCTGCAGAGCTAACAATAGTTTCCTGAGTTGCAAATGGTATTCTTACATTCTGCATTTTCAATTGCCTTTTCTCATAATCAATTTTTACGCGATTACCGTTAAGGGGCTATACCAGTATGAACGATGGAAATTTAGGTAATTTTTGGGAATTTTTCGGAAGAAAAGTACTCAATTAAATGTTTCGAAAAATTAAGAATATATTCGGCTATATTTGACCTATATTACATGATTCTTTCATAGAAAACTATTGAGATCCAAGCGACTTATGCGTTGTCTTCCGAGACGCCAAAAAAAAAAGTTTCTCCACTGCTGATATGATTCCGGCCTATTGAGTAGCTGAAACCAAGAAAGAAAAAAATATCTTTAAACTAGAAGGTATTTCCTGTACAATGACACAGGATTTTCAAAAAATATCAAAATCTAACAAAAAGTCTGTTTTTTTGCCTAAAAATGGTCGTTTTTTTCAATGCCAAATCGTCAATTTCCATCGAATTAAAAATATCCTTCTTCATTGTAGAGTAAATGTATTCAAGAGTACTCAGTTCAAATTTCAAGTCAATCGAATAATTGCTTTTTGAGTTACAATGTCAGCAAATTTGGAAAATCTTATTTTGAGAAAAACGCGTTTAAAGACTTACCTATCGATTTTTGCAAGATAAAATGATATTTACTATAAAAACTGCTAATAAGCTATTCCTGGTGCATACAATGGACCCTTCTCTTCCTCGAATAATACCTGCTGAGAGGCTGAAGCTTTTCTCCGAGCTGTTCGTCCCTCTTTTGAGGATGCTTGGTGACGTAACTCCGCCTGGTTGATTCGGCTGTCATCTCTCTCCATGGCATATTCTTTTGCAATAGGACCGATGATGACGTCCATTACTTGTAGCATTTTTAGAATAGCATAAAAACCATCTTTAAATATTGAGACTGCAAGGAAATTAGCGAGCTCGATCTTTTCAATCTATTATGAAGGTGCTTTGGAGCAAAGTGCCAGAGCAAGCCGTTATAACTTTCATTGTTATTCTGCGTGTTCCCACCTTTGCATCGCTCTAGTAATTCCCTTAAACTCAAGTCAGTATAAATAGCTTCCAAATCTTTCGTATCTGCCCTTGTCAAGTGGCAGATAATCATGTTTGAACTTTGATACGTCCATTCCTTGAGCTTTAGCGCGTCGATATGAGCACAAGCTATTCGCACCTGCAGGGCAATTTCCGTGGTTCGGATTTTCGTTTGTCGAAGACAAATGATGCAAGGTAGCCCAAATTTTTGATATATTTCATCAACATTATATTGATGCCTGGTAATTGCCAATCCATAGTATTTCTGGAGTTTATTAATAACTTTGTCAGTTAGCTTTACGGTATTCTTACTCCTTCTTAATTTTTTAGTTCGTTTAACTGCGTTGAACGACTCCAGAGTACCTTTTAAATGGCAACGCTGATTACAAATGGCCCTATAGAGCCCCCTCTATAGTGTCCGCTCCCCCTACAGTGACCAAAGAATCAGGTAACAACACGTCAGCTCCGAGCTCCGCCTCCAGGCAGATGGGTCATCTTATACCTACCAGCGGTTGCTCTTTAGAAGGCTGCCATTCAGTAGTTTTAAAGATAGGTCCTTGATTTTTTTAAAGTGTCACACTGGTATAGCGCCTTAAGGTATTCCGAACCCAATATACCAGCTTCCTTTATGGGGAAGTTATTATCTACAATATGGAAAGTAGCGAAACGTCCGAAAGCTTGTATGGTAATATGACCCGAAGTAAAAATTGAATTTGTTGCTATTCCATTAAGTTGCAGAATTTCTCCGTGATTTATGGCGATGAGTTCATTTACAAATTGTTTCTTTGAAATATTCGGCCCAGCTCCTGTATCAACCATAAGAGTGATAGGGGATATTACTTCCGATGCCGTTATCGTAACCGTCGGAATACTACTTTCTCGATGCAATTGTATATTAAAGATTCGGACTACTCGCGGTAGAGGGTTGTAGCTGCGATTGAAATAGTACGAATCGGATGCATGCTTAGCGCAATTATTAATATTTCCGCGATTTTCCGATCGATTGTTATTTAAAGGCTGGGAATGGTTGTTATGATATGGACAAATATAAGTGCCGTGGCCTTCTTTTTTACATATTTAACACCGAATATCAATAGGATTTTGGTATCCGAGATTGACTGGTACCTGTGCTTGCGGTAGATATTAATTTGGGGGGGACTGAGGGTGAACGAGGACATCTATTCGCTGTGTGTCCATGACTTTTTACAAAGGTGACAAAACATCGATGTATTTTTCGACTCCTTCCTTTCAGGAAAAAAAAAATTTATAACAACGGTCGGCAGTGTGCCCGCGCTTATTACATACCTGGCATATAGTGAGCGGAGGACCGTCAAAGTTGGGTTTAATATTATACGAGGGGCGTGGGGGAGATTTTAAGACATTTGTCAGCCGATTGTCCTGTTTTCTTACAGATCTGGCATATGATAAATGAAGGAGCTTCGCGGCTGGGTTCATTGTTATTTGAATGTGGAAAGATTTTAAAACATTTGTCCGTCGAGTGTCCAGTCTTCTGACAGATCTGACATATGCTCAGTCCTTTATCGACATTTCCCGAATTTTGTAAACCAACAGCCAACGCTTGGCTAGTCTTCTGGGTCGAGCATTCTTTAGCATTGTGCTCTTTTCTATTGCAGAACTGGCAATACACTTCTTCGCCTGCTACCACGTGTACTCCTCGTTTCACATCGGGTTTAGAGACCCTTGGACTCTAGGTTACTTGCTCACCGGTACGCAAGGCTGCCTGTGAAACTAAACTCTTTTCGGTCTGCACTGCTAGTTTTATTAATTCTTCGAGATTTCTATTGGGAGGTAATCGTTGTTCAATTTCCGGTTTTAAACCGTGTAGAAAACAAGCTGGAAGGCTTTGTCTAGTATTATCGATAAATGCGCCTGCCAAGGGATTATCCTCGCTCGCATCATAATTCTCAAGTATCAAATTTCCCAAATCTCGTACACGATTCGAATATGCAAGAACAGACTCACTTTATCTCTGATCCTAGTTCACCTTGCAGCTGATGTACGTTTCGCGTTGGTGCATAAATATCTTTGAGAAATTTACCCAAATCTTCTATCGTTTCAAAAGTTTGCCCTTGTATAGTGCGACGGGGTTCGCTAATTATTTTTATGCAGTCTACTTTTACTACATTTGATTCGGCACCTGGCCCCATCATAGACAAGGCTTCCTTGCATCCTTGGATAAACATACCCAATGACAAAGTATGACTGTCATAATTCAGTATGCCAGCCAGTGCATCTCGAAGAGACAACGTTTGGTTATTATTAACCATAATGGGAGGAGGGTCGTGAGCAGGGTCACTAGTTTCAAGAGAAAAATTCACTGGCGGTATTTTACTGGGTTTTTTATCTGGACTCGACCTTTTTCCCGTGGGGTGGGCGGAGCAACCAGGGATAGGAGGTTCGTATTCAGATAGCAGGTGTACATTTTTCAACAATTTCTGAGGTACAATGTGGGAAGCTTTAATTATTGATTTTTATTTAGATTTTTCACAAGTGTTGATTCTCCCTTTTGGAGTGGACAGTGTTTTATTATGACTTACTAGGGGCTGTATACCGATGGGTGAGACGAATGGGGTAGACCCCCCCTGCAAGAGGGTAAAATATGTCGCTGAAGTTGGAAAGGCCCAACGCGGGCGTGGTGCCTACGAGGTTCTGGATAGCTATGACTGGTGTATCTGTACCTGCTGTCTCGTGTGTGGCGGGCTGCAACTCGACGCCTTTAACCGATAATAATTTGGTGGTCATAGAACGATTCGATCTTAGTAATATGAGGCTTGCAAAGTCTCACAAACGGGTGATAGCGTATCCCTAGTCTCGAGTGAGCTTCGTAATCAGCAACAAGTTCGTCTAGAAAAATTTTCCGCTCAATTGCTCGGATTTCCTTAAGGCGATTTGTTTGAGATTTATTCGATATTTGATTGACTTGACTGCTGCTTGCTTCGTACGTAATTTTACTTAATGAACATGGTATCTCGACGTTAGAGAGGGTAGCGCAGTCTGCATTTGTACTGTGACGTAGTCACGACTTTAGAGGTAGAGTTGAATAGAAATCATAATTACACGACAGAAATGAAAAAGAAAAATATTATTATCAGATACAAATGTGACGAAGTCACCGATAATAAAGATTAAAGATTAAATAAAAAGAGAAACATATTACTCAAAAAAATCAATTTATTCACGAAAAGTTATTCATGGCAGATAGAATACAGTAAATTCTCGGAAGTAAGATAGAAGAACTATGTTGAGACACAGCGTAACAGGCTGGATCCTGAATATTCCCTCACTGCCGAAAAACAGCGGGTCAGCAACCGGCTGGCCTCGCTCGAGCAGTGAGGGGAACGGCAGGGCACGATGGCGGGGCACGATGGCGGGGCACGATGGCGGGGCATCTGCAACAAGAAGAAATTATGTAAGACATCATAAGGAGAAGCGTTAAAATAAGAGAGTGGGAAGGCTGGTAGAGGATATATAAGCCAGCTTCAAACAGAGTGACTCTCTTATTCATTTTCAAAGTGTCGACCCAGTCAGAACTCTTTTGTGCGCTGAAGTAAAAATATCGCAAAGTAAAAAAAAATTCATATCTAGTAAGTCTAAGAATTTTAACAGAAAAAGGGTGTGAGTGAGCCCTATAAATTTATTAGAACATTGACCAATAAAAATACAGTGCAAGTTAGTAGAGGAGCAAATATAGAAATTAATCTGTAGTTTTTTGGAGTATGCGGCTATGTACCGGCCAATTTTCTTCAGTTGTGGAAAATGAAGTTAATTTTTTTACGTTTCGGTCCATGATGCAGACCATCTTCAGAATTTTTATTGACATTGGAGAATTTGATTGAAGAATGTCATCTTATTTTCAAGTTTATAGCCAGTTGATAATCGATAAATGTTACGTAGGTGGCCGTTTCAATTATTCTGTAGTTTTTTGGAGTATGCGGCTATGTATCGGCCAATTTTCTTCAGTTGTGGAAAATGAAGTTCATTTTTTTACGTTTCGGTCCATGATGCAGACCATCTTCAGAATTTTTATTAACATTTTATTGACATATAGAGATTAATAGCGAACAGTATCGGACCGTGTAAGAACAGAAAATAGTCTAAAAAATTTAATTGAAAAGAGAAAGTTGGTGGCATTGAAATAGATGAGTAGGGTTTAGTTCGGAGACTTAAGAAAATAGCATAAGGTAGTTTTAAATCGGATAATTAGAAATAAGTAGGATTAGACTATAAGGAGAACTGTTACCGCAGTGCATCGACAAATGTAACAGAAACTTATCCTTCCAAGAGGTTGAAGGATAAAGCAGGGTGGAAGAAATCGTGGAACAACATAGAGAAAGGAGGTAGAATAATAAATAATATTTAAGGAGATTAGGAAACACAGGCATGAAACGATAGACTTAAAACATGTAATGAGTCTTCGCAACGAGTAGGGATAGACATATGGAGTAGAATTATAAATAAAGAGTAGGAAAATTACTTAATAAGTGGAATTAGGAGGTAAATCCCAAACCAGACTTAGGAAAAATTAATTGAGAATTTTAGGACCAATAGGAAAATAATTAGGGAAGAAACAATTTTATTAACCTTATAAGGCGTGTCGGATGAGATCGACACCACTCACCAGACATAAAGGATAACAGAAAGATCAATTAAAATACCAACTCACCAAGAGAGGAGGATAACTGGAACGTCCAGGTCCAACGCCAAAGATTGCTTGAGAAATCCGTCAACTCAATAATAAATAATTAAGAATCACTGTAATATAGTGACACTCCAAATGTCATCATTCCACATATAAAGAACATCACTCGCGAACCGAGAACACCATTTCCACGTGAGAACACGCTGGAAATTCCCGGGAACGGCACGACCACATTAAACAAAGAGCCCGAACGCGAAACAACACGAAAAACAAATGATCTTGATTAATTAATAAGACAACGCGGACACGGACACAGACCCGGCGTCTATACCAGCTGACCGACGCACCAGCAACAGCAAACCAAGCCCAGCAGACCGCGCAGCGGCAGCCAGGCGAGCAAAAGATCAAGACGGCTGAGCTCGATTCTGCCTAGTTGGGACATCCACCGCTGAGCGCACAAGTCCAAATCGGATATCATCACGGATAAAGAAGAGCGCGGAACCTTCAGAGCAATTATACTTCACAAATGAATTATACGGCTAACGGCGCCAAAAAGCCGAACACCGCAGAATTCTCTATTTATTATTGAATAAATCCTACTTATACCTCCTATAGAAGTCTATAATTAATTATCTTAGTGTTGGAGCCCGAATTCTTCCCCTCAGAAGACTAAAATTTAATGTTAACGTGAAAATACCGTTACAGTACTGTCTGAATAGTTTTTATACTCCGTTGCTTTTTATTCCTCGTGGGGGATAGTTTTATTATCTTTTTCTATTTCAATACTAGGGACTCTAGAATTTTGCTCGTTATATGACTCGCACGCAATTATTGGAACCTGGTAATGTTCTTTTGAGGCTTGACGTTTTAATTTCCGTGCTTGATATTTATTTCCTGCTCTATGGGTTTTCGGCATGGGTAAATGATTCGAATCGATAGTGGTAGGGTAATTATGAAAATAAGTAAGTGATATGAGTAATTATGTCTGTCTCGCTTGTATGATGTGTTTCGTGAGTGCACCTTGTCAGCCTTAACCTCACTTACGCGAGGGGCTAAAACATAGATTTCTCTCACTAGTGTAATGTGTTTCGTGAGCTAACCTTGTCAGCCTTGACCTCACTCACGCGAGGGGCTAAAACAAAGAATGTCTCTCACTAGTGTAATGTGTTTCGTGAGCGAGCCTTGCTAGCCTTGACCTCACTTACGCAAGAGGCTAAAACAAAGGATTTTTCTCACTAGTGTAATATGTTTCGTGAGCAAGCCTCGCCACCCCTTTGCCTCACTTACGCGAGGGGCTAGAATAAGGGATTTCTCTCACTAGTGTAATGTGTTTTGTGAGTGCGATACGTTCCAGGATTGGGGGAGGTAACTATTTTGAGGAAGATCGTGCGAGAAAGATAAATCGGGGAGTGATAGAGGTTACTCGAATTATTAATATTCTCAAAATTTATTTGCGCTTTGATTTTGCTTACAGAGAGGTAAGTAAAAACAAGAAAAGAAATATTAAAAAAAAAAATAAGGAGTAAAAAAAAACTTCTCGTATATCTAGATGAAACTGAGATGCAGCAGTGATGCAGGACGAGCAGTATAAAAAATAAGGTAAGAAAACTGACAGTTGCTGACCGAAACGAATATGATTATTCTTTAGACTTGGTATTGGAACTAATTATTTTCTCGAATTTTTTCGATCGTGTCTCCTTGTACTAGCTCTTGTTTTTCGTTGTACCTTTCCTAAAATGGTTGGATTTTATGAACTAATTCGATTTATAAAAGCTTAGAAGAAAAAAATTATAATTTTTCATGAAATGAATTGAATCGTTAAAATTCAATAGAAAGTAAAAATTAATTTTTATGAAATAAATCAACTCTCAAAAATACGGTAAAAAGGGAAAAGGTGAATTTTATGAATTAAGTCGATTTATAAAAGCTCAGTAGCAAAGAATGATAATTTTTCATAAAATTGATTGAATCTTTAAAATTCAATAAAAAGTAAAAAATCAATTTCCATGTATTAAATCAAATGCGGTAAAAAAGAAAAAGGTGGATTTTATGAATTAAATGGATTTATAAAAATTCAGTAGGAAGGAAGGATAAATTTTCGACTCTTTGTCCAGTATTCTTTACACGTAGTCTGTACTACTTGAAACTGTACTTTTTACTACTTGAAATTGTACTTTTTACTATTTGAAATTGTTGAACTGTGAAACTGTACTACTTGGTGAAAAACTATTGAACTGTACTACTTTACTCCCTGGCAAACAGTATTACTTCCTGCCCGGGTAACTGTGGCTCCTTTACTCCCCGTGAAACTGTGTTTCCGGCCGATTTTCGCCGCCTTTTATAGGGCCCCTCAGCGTCGAAAATCCGTGTCGTCAAGCGCGTTAAAAGATAAGAAGGGATAAAACCCTATCCTGATTATAAGAATTTCCCCGTGGTCTATCTCAACCATACACGTATTCATTCCCCTTACCCCGCATAGTAGCTTCCCGGGATGCAGAGCCATAGATCTATGCAAGTGCATCGGTATGGCGCGCTCTGATTTGTCCGTGCGATGTGATACGCAGAGGATCACGCGATTAGGTGAGGGAACGCGCTTGAGGAGCTTTTCCCCTGAAAATGAGGCGATTTTTACCACCCCGCTTCTTGGCCTACTCTCGATAGATTTTCTTAATGTAGGTAATATCCTTATGCTCGCTTCTATGTAGATGTGTCTGTGGTAATGGCTCAGAATTTCAGCGTTTGTACAGAACATAATTAAATCCTTTGCATCAAACCACTGGTAATAATTTTGTTACAGATTCTGTAGCAAACTTTATCGTATGCAAGCTGATTTTTGCATTAATCTCTTATTAGTATAAATATTTTTGTTGAATTATGGCTTATTCCAATCGCTATTGGTTATTCGTTTAATTAGTAATTACTCTACTCATAGTTACGCCTTTTTTCTTAAATAACTTGTTAGTGAGACAATTATTCTTGTGCTATAGAAACGAGAGAGAGAGAGAGAGAGAGAGAGAGAGAGAGAGAGAGAGAGAGAGAGAGAGAGAGAGGAGAGAGAGAGAGAGAGAGAGAGAGAGAGAGAGAGAGAGAGAGAGAGAGAGAGAGAGAGAGAGAGAGAGAGAGAGAGAGAGAGAGAGAGAGAGAGAGAAGAGAGAGGAGAGAGAGAGAGAGAGAGAGAGAGAGAGAGAGAGAGTGAGAGAGAGAGAGAGGAGAGAGAGAGAGAGAAGAGAGGAGAGAGAGAGAGAGAGAGAGAGAGAGAGGGAGAGAGAGAGAGAGAGAGAGAGGGAGAGAGAGAGGAGAGAGAGAGAGAGAGAGAGAGAGAGAGAGAGAGAGAGGAGAGGGAGAGAGAGAGAGAGAGAGAGAGAGAGAACTCGTAATGATTCCCCCCCCCCTATTTTTCTTGAGAGCGACTCGCCTGAGTCGGTTACTCGTATATTTCGTCCGTACGCAAGTCACCTTGATCGCTGTTCAGACCTCGTGCAAAGGCGTTTATCGTTGCGTGGAGAGTCGGCCAGCCAGCCCAGCCTTCCTGCAGGAGAAGCTTCAGGGCCACTCAATTCAGTCTCATCTCTTTCTCGTTTTTTCTATTTTTCGCTATTTTACTGTAAATTAATCCTAACATTTCCTTTATCCTTTTTATATATGTGTTGGATAATCAGATGGCGCACGGCGATCTATATTCGCGCCGCTGTCTGTCGTTAAAATAGCTCTCCTTTTCTCTTAAGAAATTCGAAAATAAAAGAGAAATGTGACAAGTTACTTTTACTGTAGCGAAACTAAAACAGAAGAACTTTAACCTAATTGAAATGAAAAATATAAATGCGACGTTACGTCAGGATGTAACAGGTGCGCCTTATCAACAGGGACATGAAATACGGTAGATTTCTCCGTGATCACTTCAGAAGCGTTCTATCATTACTCACATAAGGAGCTAAAGCTATCGGAAAAGACGCCCTACGAACAGGCTGAAACGTTATAGATGATGTGAGTAGTAATCATATACCATTCAAGCAGTGTCTGAAAAGACGCGCTGCAGAATTGGGAGAAAATTTGAAACGAAAAGTCAATGACAATTCGCTTTACTTATGAAAGGTTCTGGCTATAATAACGCGAGTGCTTAAACGTGTCTTTGTTACATTCTCATTCTCGTGAATGTATGAAGTCAAAGCATCTCAATGGGTTCATTGCAGACCCGTCTCTTCGTCGTCGGATGATGGGCCCATCGAATTTGTCATACCAGGACACGGCGAGGAATATCTGAATCTCGCACACACAATGATTTGAACAATCGCAAAAGTACCAGCTACTGCCGACTATGTATACCAGGTGTACATGTATAAAATGCGAATTTCAGTCAACAGATGGCGCACGAATGCAGTTTGTGCTATAAAGATTTGACACTACGCCACTTTGTTGTGTCATCAACAAATGTCAGACGCGCACAAGTGAAAAATTGGAAAAGTGTGTACATAGTGTTGTGTTATTGTGTTTAATATGTCGAAATTTATACCGAACAAAGAACATTCGCGGACAGCATTAATTTTTTGGTTTAATTTCAAGAAAACTGCTGCTGAATCATTCCGATTACTTCGAGAAGCTTATGGTAAATATGCTCCATCGCAAGATACGTGCGAACGATTTTTTCGGCGTTTCAAAAGTGGTGACTTCGATGTTGCAGACAAGGAACGTGGAAAGCCGCCAAAGAATACGAAGATGTGGAATTGCAAGCATTGTTAGATGAAGATGATTCGCAAACACAAAAACAACTCGCCGAGCAATTAGGCGCTAGTCAACAAGCTGTTTCCAATCGGCTACGACAGATGGGAAAGATTCAGAAGACCGGTAGATGGGTACTACATGAGTAGCATTATAGACAAATGGAAAAGCGCAAAAACACATGTGAAATTTTGCTCGCTCGGTACAAAAGGAAGTCGTTTTTGCATCGTATAGTTACAGGGGATGAAAAGTGGATTTATTTTGAGAATCCCAAGCGTAAAAAATCATAGGCAGACCAAGGCGCACCATCCACATCGACCGCAAGACCGAATCGCTTCGGAAGAAAGACGATGCTCTGTGTTTGGTGGGACCAGAGGGGCGTGGTCTATTATGAGCTGTTAAAACCTGCGAAAACGGTTAATACTAATCATTACCAATAACAATTGACCGATTTGAACCGTTCGCCGCTTGAAAAAAAACCAGAATACCGAAAGAGGCTACACAAAGTCATTTTTTTTCATGACAATGCTCCATCACATACGACAAAACCGGTTCGCAACAGGTTGGAATCACTCAGCTGGGAAGTTCTACCCCATGCGGCTTACTCACCAGACTTGGCCCCTTCCAATTATCACTTGTTTGCCTCGATGGGTCACGCACTTACTGAGCAGCACTCTGGTTCATACGAAGATGTAACAAAATGGCTCGATGAATGGTTCGCAGCAAAAGGGGAAGATTTTTACTGGCGTGGTATTCACAAATTGCCCGAACGATGGGAAAAATGTATAACAAGCGATGGAGCATACTTTGAATAAAGCACTTTTTGTCATTGTTCCGAATTTAACATGTTTTCTTAGAAAAAAATCCGTATTGCATACTTGTACACCTGGTACAGAGTAGCGCCTGTTAATATCTTTCTACACAGCCTCTTTAACATGTTCGGCGCCTACTTGACGAGGCTACCTATGAAAACATAGCCCGTCACCCGCATCGTGGTGACGTGGCGCTGAACGTGTTAAGCAGGTAGACGTATTTTCTAACCAAAACTCGTTGCACTATCCAATAATGCTTATACCTACCGTGCATACATTGAAACATTACTGAAGGTGAATAGACAAGACGAACGTTTATCAAAGCCACCAAAACTGTGGATATGATTGGATATTTGCACTGTGATGTATTCAATCAGGACAAATTTTTGTTGAACGGCGTGGAAGTGCGTCTACGATTTGCACGTTCGAAAGACAAGTTTTGTCGTATAGAGGCACCGGTACAAGGTATTTCACACAAAGTGAAAATTGACGATGTGACTCTACTGGTACGTCAAGCAAAAATTAATCCTGGAGTACTTATAGCTCATGCTAAAACTTCATCCAAAACGACTGCAAAGTATCCCATAACCCACGTAGAAGTTAAATCTTTTACGATGAGTAGTGGCATTATCGGTGATACATTGGAGAAAGTAATCCTTGGACAATTACCGAAACGTATAATACTCGGTTTTCTGCACAACAGAGCTTACAACGGTGACAAAACGCTGAACCCCTTTAATTTCCAACATCATTTAATACATTTTTTTGTCTCTCTACGTGGACGGTCTACCGGGAAGACCGCTTCAGTCCGAGTTTGGCAGCAACGGCACGTGGGTTCAGAGTTATCACACGCTCTTCTCTGGCACAGGCATAAAATTTCAAAGTCACGGTATAGATATTTCCCGTGAAGCATATGCTAACGGTTATTGTCTGTTTGTCTCTGTCCTAACACCTGATTTACTACGCTCCCCTCTTCCATCACCTAAGCGTCAGTCAGGACCGGCTGCATCCCGTGGCCTTCATTAACATCTTCATCATTACCATCATCACCGGAAACAACAACCCCTCTCAGCACAGGAACGTGACTACAATGAACAGCCTGGAGATACTAAAGGGTCTACAATATGTATCAGCTCAGACGAAAGGAGTGTTTCTAGCCAATCGCATCTCGAGTCGTTGGTCTAGACTCACTGCGATATTCACCAATACAGACGACCATACAAAACCCGGAATGCATTTTGTTGCCATATACAGTAGCGGACAAAAGTTTAAGACGATGAATTACAATTTGGTTCATAGATCTGTCATACAAGTACTAACGTTTCCTTCGGCTTGTTGTTTTTTTACAATACATGTGTACGTTTGACCTTCATAATGTAGAAGTCTCGGTCGTCAAGTGTAAACAATATAGATTATACAATTTTTTTTTCCTTCCAACCATCTGTAAACAGCGGACATTAGTTTAAGACGATCTGTCGAACAAGATACCCGTAGTCGATCCACGCAATAATTTGATATATTAATACTGTAAATAGTTTGTGGTGTATCATCCAGTGTCTTAAGTTTAATTACGTACGAAAAGAGTATGGGTAAAGCCCGTAATTTGTCATCAACTGAACGAAAACTAATCGTGTCTCTACGGAAGCAAAATGAGACATTTTCTTCAATTGCAACTCAAATGAATCGATCAGAAACTTCTTGTAAGCAAGCGTGGTACAAGTTTGTGAAGACTGGGGACTATTTTGATCGACCAAAAAACAGTAGACCGCGGAAAACCACGCCAACGCTGGATCGTCGGATTCATCGATTAAGCGAGAGAGATCGTTTTCGTTCAGCAATCGATATCAGAGCTGAAATATCCAGTAATAATAATGCACAAATAAGTGTAAGAACTGTCCGAAGACGATTAGACGAATTCAATTTGAAAGCACGAAAGCCACGGAAGAAGCCGATGCTCAGTAAAAAGAATAAAAAATTACGACTGCAATTTGCTAAGGCTCATCGGCATTGGACAAGTGAGGATTGGCAAAATGTGCTATTTTCGGACGAATCCAAATTCAACCGAATTTGTTCTGACGGGATACTACCGACAGTTAAGCATGGAGGTGGAAACGTAATGGTGTGGGCATGTTTTTCTCGCAATGGTCCTGGACCAATACGCCGAATTAATGGAATCATGGACCGTTTTCAATACTTGGATATATTGAAAAATACTATGTTACCGTATGCCTACGAACATATGGGTGATAATTTTATTTATCAACAAGATAATGACCCAAAGCATACGGCTCGGGTAGTGAAAAGTTTTTTTCAACATGAAAAAATCACTTTATTACCGTGGCCGTCGCAGTCGCCGGATTTAAATCCAATTGAAAACTTATGGTGTACCATAAAAAGAAGGGTTCAAAGAAATAAACCAAAAAATTTTGACGATTTGTACTCTTTGGTTGGAAAAACGTGGAATGAAACAACTGTGGACGACTGCAAAAAATTAATTGATTCAATGCCTCAAAGATGTGCTGATGTGATGAAAAATAATGGACTGTGGACAAAGTATTGAAGGGAGGAAAATATCTGTATATTTTCTACCAAAAAATATTTTTTTACGTATAGTCTTAAACTTTTGTCCCCGAAGATATCAAACAAATTTATGTTTTCTTTGTTTATTGTATCTAATGTTGTTACGCGCAAAATTGAATTTATGTAATAAATATATGAATTAATGATTAATTAGCTAATACAAAAAAATATCCACTGAGTCAATTCTTTTCATAAAAAAATGAAGGATTACTTTTTTTTTCCTCTTCGTCTTAAACTTTTGTCCGCTACTGTACGTCGACAACAATGGTGAACGCAAATTCTTTGGCAGCTACGGGCTGCCCCCTCTCTTCAACAGACATCACAATCGTATACGTCGAAACGCCAAACTTATCGATGGAACACCAAAACCCTGCAGTCAATCAAATCAAGAGTGTGCGGAGAAATTGCATTATGTTTCTTGATTATATGTCTCGCGGCTATAGTCTGGCTGCTTTTTGTAAAATATTTTCATCGAATAAACTGAAAAACGATCAAATTGTCCGATGCTACTACAAGAAACTAAAACATATAAAACGTAAAAAAACATACATAAAAAATGACCACTCCACATGGCTAGATGGAGCTGGAAATGCATGTACAACATTATGTATACAAACATGCACAGCTCGTTTTGGATGTCACCTGTAAATGTATGGAATAAAAACACAACATGAAAATACTAGACTATATACAGTGACGTTATTATTGCATCTCTAATATTTCTACCACCGTCATTCGACCGGCATATTTAACAGTTATAAAACAAACCGTGTATGCACAGCAGGATACACTTGTCGAAGAATCGTGGAAGTGCTAACATCGAGCTATAAAACGGTGATTATAAATGGTATACTTGTAATCGATTACGGTAAAGACCCCTAGGGGACTTACCGAAGAGGAACTCGAATATATTCCTAAACATGTGCTGCTGAGACACTAGCGTGAATGTATTCATGAGAATGACATCATCCCCATGCTATGGGGAACACTACCTAAACATATTCGACTAGGCCCCGAGGTCGCATCATATCAGATTTGCAGAGAACATTGGCCGTCACCAGATCTACAGCCACAACTCGAAGGATACCCTCCCACCGGAAGAGAATGCTCAGATTATCAGCATCTAGAAGCGACCTTACCACTATTGTCTACCGAGACACCACTTGTAACGATGATACACATTGACTTGACGCCTGCTGTGACGTCACCTTGCTCAACAGATATTGTTTGTATAAATGAAGAAAAGGCTTGTAAAAAAAATGTTTATACTAAATAACAAATGAACGAATTATTTATCATAAAAATTATCACATATGAATACTTTTTCTTATCTACGAAAAGATTGAGAAACATAGCATAAGAATAACTTACTACCAGTATAACGTATATAGCACTCAGCTCGAAAGAATTTGTCTCGGAAAATAAAGGATCAGAGTGGGAAAATTGTCTAGCCAATCAGGGTTCGGGGATCTTGCTAGCTAGACAGACTCAAGGGTGGGAAAACTAAGCTACCAATCAAAAGTCGGGGAACTATTAGGCCCACCTTTTTGATCAGACAGTCATAAGGGTGGGAAACTTTTCAAGCTAATCAGCAGTCGAAACAATATGCAAATCAGTCCTACCACTGTGGGTACCACCGTTTATACTAGCCAGAAATAGAAGGTGGGGAAAATCCCATCTTCCTATCCGACCAATAAGAGGTCTAGGAATTATTAGACCCACCTTTTTTGACAAGTTGGGAAATTATACCGCCAGAGACCATGACATTATGTAAATTAACATACCCGACGAGTCACACACAGTGGTGGTGGACTGGTGCCAGACGGGACTATGGAAGGGGAAAAAGTCGTCTCCCTATATCTGTACATTACTACTTATGGTGTCTCCACGTTAGGGATGGTCGCGCAGTCTGCAGTTGTACTGTCTGAATGGTTTTTATACTCTGCTGTTTTTTCTTCCTTGTGGAGGATAGTTTTATTATCGTTTTCTATTTCAATGCTACAGTCTCCAGGATTTTTCTCGTTATGTGGCTTGCACGCCATTTTTGCTGCTCGGTAATATGGTTTTAAAAGTTGACGCTTTTTCGTGCTTGAAACTTTGTTGGATAATCAGTTGGCGCACGGCGATCGATATTCGTCGTGCGTCGACCTGTTGCTGCGGTCTAGCACGCGGCGTTCGGTTGGACCGGAGATAGCCGAGGAAGGGCCTCGCGGAGTCGAGGCTGTGCCTCGCAGGCAAGCCACATTAAGCGAGAGGATGTCTCTCTCGCTTGACTTCGGTTTCGCTCACCGGCTATCTCTCTCAATTGACTTCAGTGCCCAACGACGCTTTCGTATCCCGCAGCCATGTTGAATTTTTAGACACTTTTTGCGGAACATCTACGGAACAGCGCACGCATTTCTGGACTCTCGGACCCTTTTGTCACTCAATTCACCGGACTCGCTCAACATTTCTCGCTCACCAGGACTCAGCACTCAGGTCAGCGTACACTGACATAATTCAGATTAATTCACTGTCAGTGAGGAGTAAAGAATTGTCTCATTTTGCACGGGCTGCACCACGTTTTCCTCACTCTATCTTGCCGGCTTAATTAATATAATTACGCATGTGCTTCATATTCACTGTAAACAGTCTTTTACAATACAATATATACATATACAGTGGTATATAATATATATTATATACATTGGTATATAATATATACAGTGGTGTAAACAGTCTTTTACACCACTGTATATATTATGTAGATTGTGTTTTAACACACTTGGTGTTATATTGTGTGTGTATTGTAGCACGAACTAAGCACTACGAATCAGTTAATAATTCTGTAAATATAAATGTTAAGTACGGGGAAAACTTGACTAAACAGTCAATGAATGGCGCGCGGCACAACACTATATATATATGTTAAAATAGTCAATAAATAGCGCGCGGCACGATAACACAATTTTGAATGGTAAATGTCATTGTAAATATATATATATGTATATATATATATATTAATAGAGTAGGAGGTAAGTACGGGCCCGTGTTGTTACGAGGACCGACCATCCTGGTCGGCCCCCGGAGATGAACTGGCTAATTAGTGTAGTGCTGAAAGTAGTGCGACATGAACAATAAAGGATTTACGGGGCGCAGCGCGTCTTGCCGATGCGCCGCGTCCCGTTGGTCAGCGTGCGAACGCTGACGTTAGCAAAAGGCATTGCAACGCGTCTCGCCGGTCAACGTTGGAACGCTGACCTACGCAAAAATGAGTGAATAATAAATCGTATATAAATTATCAAAAATTCAAAAATTCACAAAAGGGGTTGGAGACCCAAGACGTAATAATCGATTTACATGAATTAAATCAACTTACAAAAACACGGTAAAAAACAGAAAAAAGGTCATTTTTATCAAATTGAATTTTTTACAAAATTAATTTGAACAAAACTAACACTCTCTAAGGTCCCGAATGAGCCTCCAGAATTTGTTACGTCAAAATCACGGCTTATTTTATCAAACCCACAAATTGAACATAGATGCGCGTTTCGGTGGATATTTTCCGTGTTCTGATCAAGGAGAATATATCCTCCCTATACCACACCCGACAACAAAATATCGAGGACGCAAGCCCGTTATTGAGTCTAGCCTCGCGGAAAATTACTTGGGATAGGGCTGTAGTGTGTTTTGTTCTTTGTTGAAGACTATCACTTCACTAATAATCGGATGGACTGGAATGACAGTTTCGTGTAGAGAAAGATTTCACTTTATTTGGTAAAAGAAAATTTTACTTATGGTTCTGCGTTGCTGTGGTTATTGCTGTGGAATGTTGGTTTGACGTAAACACGTGAAGTCGGATAAACTCAAGATTGTACGTGTACGTTGGTGCGTATTAATAATTGTTTATTGAAATAACACTACATAAATTTACTAGTCGTGTGTTGGACGTTCCATATCCCCGATTTTACACGCTTGAATAAGTACTGTTGCTCTTCTTATTTTAAACTCTTTTTTCAGTGCTCTGTACTCTTGGTCCAGTACTCTGTACTTTTTGTTCAGTATTCCGTAATCTTTATCCAGTACGCTGTACTCGATCTCTAGTACCCTGTACTTTTTATCCAGTACTCTGTACTCTTTCTCCAGTACCCTGTACTCTTTATCCAGTACTCTGTACTCTATCTCCAGTACCCTGTACTCTTTATCCAGTACTCTGTACTCTTTCTCCAGTACCCTGTACTCTTTCTCCAGTACCCTGTACTCTTTATCCAGTACTCTGTACTCACAAAAACTGTCTGACTTCCTGTTTGAGAATCCTTGCCAGATGCTTGTGAGATCTGAAAGATATCGAAAAAAATGAGTTCTCACTCATGACAGGGTTGAATGAACTAGACGAATGATGTAGGCAGAGAAAATGGTCTTTATTTACCACTTTCGTTCACTCAGCGACAAAAAAAAAAATAAACGAGAAATGATTTTAAAGGATATTAGTAAGCTGCACGTACAATTACATTATTTGCGTGCCAATGAATAATGTTAGAGAAAGCGTCAAGCAGCCCGCGCTGCTAAGCATGCCACGAGGTAAGACATTTGAGGATGCACAAACGGCGTTTTCTCCACTTCACCTTGATTGAATTTATGTAAATTATCAAGGTGCCGGCTTACCGTCTAATTCGAGTCCTGTTGAGTACGTTTTAAATGTGACAATGTCCGATAAAAGTAGTGAAAAGTCCGAAGCTGAGAAGAGGATGATGTAGCGTTCTGGGTAGTTTTCACGAGCGTAACGGAAAAGTTCAAAATGGCTGACAAGGGGACCACATGGTCGTCGGATTTTTGTAATTTTTTATACTCATGGTACGTAAAGTTGAGACCCCAAATATGAATATCCCCAAGTAATACGACGCCATATTCAGAAATTCTCGAGAAAATCGACTTTGAAGTTAGAGCGAGCAACTGAAATAGAGAAACAAAAACCGAACTTTTAACTGAGTGAATAGCTCAGTGGATAGCGCTGGAGTGTGGTAATCACTAGGTAGTGGGGTCGAGTCTCGCTTTGGTCACTTTTTTTTTTTTTTTTTTTTTCCAATTCAAATACCTACGTATTTTATATTTAAAATTCATTAAATATTTGCTAATTACCATATTATTATTAACAAATTATCATTTTTTATACCCAGTGATTACCAGACTCCAGGGCTACCCACTGAGCTATTCACTCAGTTGAAAGTTCGGTTTTTGTTTCTCTATTTCAGTTGCTCGCTCTAACTTCAAAGTCGATTTTCTCGAGAATTTCTGAATATGGCGTCGTATTACTTGGGGATATTCATATTTGGGGTCTCAACTTTACGTACCATGAGTATAAAAAATTACAAAAATCCGACGACCATGTGGTCCCCTTGTGAGCTCTTCAGAGACGTCGTTGAGCGACGCCACTGTCAAGCGAGAAATAGATTGTAATCTCTCGATTGAGTTGAGTGTCCACGAGGTGCTGCCCTGGCAGCATGCACGTCAGCCGAGCGCAGCGCAGCACCAGCAGCATCGAGCTACCACAAGGCAATCATAGTGGCGGCGCGTCAGCTGATTCTTCAACACTCCCCGTGAAACTGTGTCTCTGGCCGATTTTTGCGGCTTTTTATAGGGCTCCTGAGCGTCGAGATTCCTGTCCTCAATCGCGTTAAAAAGAAAAGATGGGATAAAAACCTATCCCAATTATAATAATTCCCCTGTGGTCTATCTTAACCATATACGCATTCGTTCTCCTTACACCGCATAATAGCTTCCCGGGATACAAAGCAGTGGTTCTATACAAGTGCATCGGTATATCGCGTTCTAATTCATTTGCGCGGTATGATACACAGAGGACTGCGTGATTAGGTGAGGGAACGTGCTTAAGTGGCTTTTCCCCTTAAAGTGAGGCGAGTTTTACCACTCCGATTCTTGGCCTACTTTCGACAGGGTTTTTTAGGCTAGGTAATATCCTTATGATCGCTTCTATGTGGATGTGTATATGGATGTGTCTACAGATTTCGACTTTTGTACGGAGAGTAACTGAAAGATTGTCAACTAAAGTTGATAATTCTATGATGTTACGGGTTTTGTAGTTAACTCGCGTTATTCTAGTCGTTATTCGCTGTTCGTTTAACTAGTAATTAATGCACTTATCGTTACGCCCTTTTGTAACTTGCTAGTAAAACAATTAGAGAGGGGGAGAAAATGGAGAGGGCGAGAGAGAGAGGGCGAGAGAGAGAGAGAGAGAGAGGGCGAGAGAGAGAGAGAGAGAACTTTATTAGCTTTCACAGCTATTTCAATACATTAAATAATTACATGAAACTAACTTAATAATAACTTACACCTAAGATATACTCCTTTAGATTTCGTTAAAAATGCTCCGATCTCCCACTACATTTTATCTCTATCGGTAAATTATTATATATCTTTATTCCTTCGTAAAACGTACTTTTTTGCGCATTACTTGTTCGACGAAATTGAATTGCAATATTCTCATCTTTCCGCATTTGTCTTCCACTAATGTTACTTACTATTCTTATGATATTCCTAGAATAATCGGGTAACAGGCCTTTCACCATTTTCAAAACAAATATACACGTATTATAGTGTAGCCTCTGTTTCACGGACATGAATTGCAACGCTTGCAACTGCGAGGTACTGGCTATCTTATAACGCGCGGTGTACACACTAAGGCATCGCTACCGCGCGTTACGCACACCGAGTAAGACCGGCCTATATCGGACAACTCAAGACGCGCGGCATACACACATCGAAGTGCCACTACCGTGCGTCACTCACACCATTAGGCCGGCACGTCGGTGTCCAAGTTCCGTTATACCCTTCAAAAAGCACGAATAACGAAACGTTAAAAGACAAGGTAGGTATAAAAAGACCAGAATTTCGGCAATCGAGGAACAGTTTTGTTCGCAGGTCCCGCCAACGCAGAAGTCCAGCTACCAAGAAGGAAGAACGAACGAGCCCTCGCTAGTTGCAGCCGCACCGGTACCAAGAGAGCCCAGCTGTGGTACCTGACCTATATATGTGACGGAAAGCAGCTGAGCCGGTGCTGCGTTCAAGGCGAACGCACCGCAGACCCAAACAACAACAGAGCAGCCTATCTCTGTCCCTCTTTCTCTCACTCTGGTAGCCGAGGACAGCCTAATACACGAACTAGACTCTCGAGAACTGAAACTAATGATCTCTACTCATTAAAATACTGCATATAAATATCAGTATGGTAAAGACCTATAAGTAACATTAGCGTAGGTAATTCAACAGGGATATAAACGTAGATCAAAGGAAAAATATAAAAAGGCGATAAATACACAGGGTACGGCCCTGGTATATCAAGTAGCTGCGCATGCACTCAGAGTGCATCCCACTGACGCCGGATCGTAGCGGCGGTCAGGTGGTCGCGTAAGTCGACCTTTAAAAAATATATCAGCAGGAAACTCCACTCCCACCAACGGGCCTATAACGAGTATTGAACGACTCAGTGGTAGGCTAGTCAGGATATCACAAACAACGGCCGGCTAGTTACCGATGGTACGCATGCTAGAACTCTGACCCATAGAACGCAGCGAATAGACGAATTTCTCGACCGACAAGTAATTTCACTATTATAAATTATATTACTGCATGACGGATGATATAATTATCAACATTCTCTCTCACATCATGCACATATTAATAATTATGAAACATAATCTTTAAATTGTTTTTCTTTGATTAAACCCTACTCTTACCTACTACAAAAGCCTAAAATTACTTTCCTTCCTGCTCGAGTCCGAACAAGCCCTTTAAGGGTAATGTTAACGCTTAATACCGTTACCTTTAATACCGCAACATACACTCAACTTTGGTATCGCGTCTACATTGCAATATGACCCGCATAACCCTATTCTTCGCTACTTGCAGTTTGTTTCACTGCGTTTCACCCATACCAATTAATAAGGTCGCACAGTATTCAAAATGAGGTGCAATGATCGATTTATATACAATACGCCTATTATACGCTGATAAACTATTACCTATGCTATTCAAAAAACTTTTTTTTAATGTATTTTTTTCAATATATAATTACAATGTTCTTCCAATCTTAATTTACTATCAATAATTACGCCGGGATACTTTATTTTTTCTACTTGTTCTATTGATTTTCCATCCATAGACTTTACCGCAATGCTCGCACTTAGTTCTTTTCTCACACTTCTCACAACCATATACTATATTTTGTCTTACTCGCGTTTAATTTTAATCCGTACGATTCATCCATTCTTGAACTACATTCAGCATCATATTAATCTTTTGTTCGATTCTTCGCAACTTACGCCAGTTATATATATATATATATAATATGGTATTATCGGCGCACATTTTTATACTACATCCTTGTGGACAAAAGTTGTCTACAAGGATGTTTTCTACTAATCTTTCTCTGTTTACTATCTCGAACGCTCGCTTCAGGTCCATAAATATTACTCCTGCCATTTCTCCCTCACTGATTATTAATTTCCATTCGTCCATAATCGTCTGAATCGCAGTTTCACACGAGTGTTGCTTTCTAAAACCCGACTGGTATTCTGTAATGATGTCATAACTTTCTAAATATATTTTCAATTGGTCTTTCACTACAAGTTCTAATATTTTTTCATATATCGGAAGAATATTCATCAGTCTGTATTCACAAGCAGCCCTAGGCTTGCCTACTTTTGGTATCGGTATAATCGTTGACGTTTGCTAATCATTTGGACACTTACCAGTTCTCAACGAATCATTAATTATACATACAAATTCATCTTTTATCACATGAAATATTGATCCCAGCAACTCACTCGATATTCCCGCCTCTGTTCCCTTTTTGTTGGGTAAACTCATAACAATTTCCTCTGAATATGTTGCTTCAATCATTTCAAAATCTTCTATAGTGTCTCTCATTTCTATAACATAAATAGTGCTTTTACCTGACTTTCTGCTATCTCTTGCTATAAAATTCACGATATTGTCAATACTTTATATATAAAATGAATTAAACTTATCCGCTATATTGCATCCGCTATAATGTTATCCAGTATCTCAAAATCTATATTTTCTTATATTCTTCTTTTTATCTCATAAGCTTTTATCTAATAAGCTTAATTATAGCATTTGTCTAATTCTTTAACTTGAACCAATCCTGTTCTGCGTTCGTATAAACTGCTTTACAATAAGCTTCATCCCTCATCTCTGCTGCTAATCTAATTTCATCGAAAACCACTTTTTCCCATACCATACATTTGGAATTTTAAACATTTTCTTTGGAGCTACGAAATTTAATGTATCTACTATACTATTAATTAACTTTTCTGCTCTTCTGTTTACATTTATTTCTGTCATTACAACTCTGTCCTAATGACAGAAATAAAGAAATAATGATAGACATAAAAAACACCTATAAAATACAAAAGAACCTGAAGAACCTAAAGAACCTAAAGAACCTATAAAATACAAAAGAACACAAAAGATTAATTCCTCTCACGCACCTCACTCTTCATATGCCACATAGATAATATCAATCGCCAAAAAGACCAAAAACATAGAATAAAACCAATGAGACAACAATAAAGATGCACAAAGGCGTCCGAGAAACCAGGACAACAAAAATGGCAAATAGGTTGACGCGTATAACCAGCTAAAGATCACACCCTCCAAACAATCGTAATCAATTATAGGCAAGACCGCTCGGCAACGGAAACACCCAACCAAAGCGACTACTTGACGCGACGACCGCACCGTCACATATAACCATACGACATCAATCCCACACGATCGACGACTATTAGAACAAATAAAAACAACTATAACAGTGCACTTTCAACAACAGATAAAAGCACGAACACCCTCCCCGATGTAAAACCTCTACAGGGTAAATAACTAAATACGGAAAAGATACAAAACAAGTCTGAAAACAACAAAAAACATTAATAATTCGAGTTTTAGACAGATAACAACAACAAACTAAAAAACAACCACACGAACAAACTCGTTCGAATAAAAACATTAAAACAAAATACTCGAAACATAAAAGACAAACTAAAAAAAAAACCAAAATACAGAATAAACCTACAACAGGTAGGATAGAAACACGGAGTAAAGAAATAAAATCTCACAGGACCCTGGTTTTAACATCCTATACCATCGGAAACAAAAAGAACGGGTAAAATTCAAAGGTCTAACGGGACTCACCATGACATCAAGTGACAGACATCACGTGGGATCCTCGAAAACACCTCTTCAGGGCCTATATGAAGAATTATATAAGTCGCGCCGCGATAAACTCAGTAGCTTTTGTTGAATACCACAATGCTTAAGACGAAGTGCAGCCCGACATTCACCTCAAAAACAGTTTTAAGAAACTTTGGCAAAATAACTTGTTAAATATGATGCTCTATCAATAAACCGATTCCCACGCATAGCGTCGTGGCCGTTGGTGGGTTGCCTGAGCTAATTAGGTTCACTCTACGAATAGAAAGGTTCCCTTGCATGGCGGTTTGCCACCCTATATTTACAGCGTTCGGGCATCACTCATTAACGAGTCCCCACGCATACCGACGTGGCTATTCATCTCTTGGGCGGTGAAGATATGCATGTCTCAGTACCTCCCGCATTGCGTCCCGGCTTGCTGGACTGCGCACGTAGCATACGGTTGTGTGTGCCTGCATGTTTCTCAGCGTGTATGGACCAGTGACGACAAACCCTTGTCGCACACTGATACCTCGATGCGTGGCTTGTATAGAAGACTAATCACAGGCCCCTTAAGGCGATGATTAGCGTCTTAACACAGTGACTTCGACGCCTCAGTATCAGGAGTACAGGACTCGGGTCGTCGGTTAACACTGCGAACCTCGTATTATACGTGAAAAGATAGCTCGCAGCGTAGGAACCAAACAATAACAAAGACGAGAACATTGAGTAGGCATACCATACTAGACCCGACTCGACGAATGACAACACTATTGTTATATAACAACTGTTGAGATAACTGTCCTTTGCATTAAAACTAAACATTCATATCGTTCAACCGGTACGTTAACTCAGTAATTTCTAGGTGTTCAATTATTTTCCCTCGAATGCAAAATATTAATTTCTTTCGCAAATTTCAAACTTCGCCCTCCTCGAAACAGCAACCTTTATTAAAAAAAATAGTCCTGTTTATTATTTTTTTGCAGTCAAGAGTTAACATTTTTTTTTATTCCATACTTTTTAAAGCTTGTTCAATGTGACTTTCTACAGCATTTTCATAATTGCTATATAATTTTATGGTTACTATATTTTTTTTAAACTAAGCCATATAATTATTTTTGAATAACTCTATTTTATTTAATCGCCCAATCGTTTTTGCACTTTTGTGTTTAGAATTAAAGCATTTATCTTTAATTAAAAAATTTAACTAAAAAATTTCAAAAAACCGGAATTAAAAACTTGCATTGCGTTTTTATTAATTTCTAATTGCTAACAACATTTCTGTTGTACAATAAACTCATGAAAATTTACATGCTATTGAATAAAAAAAAATATACTATATATATTGACTGCATCCCCCGTGCTCTTGCTACCACTTCACCGTGAGCGCTCTGAAGTTAGGTGCAGATAAACCATTATAGTAGGAATGACGGCAATCTTGTGATATTACGTGCTCCTCATACATTTTTTAAATGCATTTTTAAAAATCTCACCTAATATATACAATCTAGCACAAAAATGGAGGTTACGATACTGTTGGGAAGAGTCTGAGTGCATCCTGGTGGGAGAAAAATTAATGGCCAAGAAGGCTAATGCCTTCTTAACCATTAAAATTAAATTAACGTGAAGGTAGTGACACAGGCATTCAGTAAACTATATATAAATATATCGCGAGTGATTCTCACGTTGCACAGATTTATTAGCTGAGATTATACTTGAAAAGGAATATGTAGATGAAAAATCGAGGAATAAATTTAACTAACAAAAGGAAATTGAAATCACTTTGAAGCCACACACTATCATTTATCGTCCGAATTAGTTACTGTTCACAGTGGCCACGTATGCCGGCGAAACCCACCACGAGGCGAGAAGTAGGCACAATGGACGATTATACGGATAGCGAAGTGACCGAACAATTGATGTATGTGCCCGAAGAATTTTTGCACAAGTGCATTCGTATAGCGGAGCGTAGATCAAACAATTGTCGAGACGCTTTGATTGCTTATCAAGAGAATATTCGATATCCGTCGCGTAAAAAATTAGTAGCGTTGACTCCTGCCGTGGAGCGCTCTGTATGAAGACCGACGTAGAAGTAGAATAGGAAAGAGAAACCGAAACAGGAGCGTCCGGAGCTTCTCTCGGACGCTCAGAAAACTAACACCTTTTCTGAACAGATACAGAGAATCTGTGTACCTTGTTCTGTTCAGACCTTTAGCCGATTCGAAGAACATCGAACGCATAGAAAATGGCATATTCCCTATATGGAAGTGAAACGCTTACCCCCGTCGGGAGTAAAAAAACATTTGTAAGTTTATAGCCGCAAGACAGTTGAGCATAATTTAGCAAACGATTCCTTGCAGTGCTTTCACCATCATTATCCCTACTATGATGGTCTGAGTCGGTTTCACCTTCCTCATTGAAACCGTAGGTGTCGGATCCCATTTCCCCTTCTTCATATCGCGGAACTATATAAAAATCTCGTAAAATAAACGAAGCAAAACGAAAGTAAATAATGCAGTATAATATTTACTCTATTCAGTGAGTATGGGCTGCATAGCTGGCTCCTTGAGTCTTCCGTGACATCGAATAATTCGCTCCGCCGAATCGAGAATTATTTGGATATCAAACAAGCAAATATTATATAAATCAACAAACTCGCGCTGATAACACAGTATGCCATGAATTTAGCCTACAACCGCTTGCGTCAGAAGAACTCGTAACGTGATCTGTACATTTATTCTCCCCATCACGAACTCAACGATGGCTTACTCTTCAATATAAACTCTACCAATTTTCTTATTGATAAGCGTTTAACCACTATAACCATGACTGAGCTATTAGTATAGAAGCAGGAGCAGCGAATCAGATAATTGACTAGAAATGTTTAAAAGTATAACGCCTTTATATAAATTTGTTTAATACACTGTTTCTCTCTTTTGTATGCATGAACTGTAGCGATGTAATGAATACGGCTAATCGAAAAGGTAGCCTGATCACTCTAGAAAAGCAAAATCCTTGTGAATGCAATAATAATTCTTAATGTTATGAGAAATAAGAGTAGGAGACACTCGATACAATTAGAAGTAGCTTCCGGAATACGAAGTGTCACCCGTCATTCTTATCCACAGCTGACGACGGTAGCAGCCTGTCACAGCTGCCAGCTTCATGCACTGAGTCGGGGTTTACCAGATAAGATACGAGGGTCGATCAATAAATAGTCGGCCTTGCGCTATCTGTTGTTTGAGGAAAGAAATCAATAGCAACGTTTAGTAGTGCCATCCTTCACATGACTGTTGTCAAAGTTTCAGTTTGCTGCGATGTTTAATTTGCGTTTGACAGCCATCGAAAGACAAACAACTTTTGTGTTTTTACAAAGTGGAAAAAATTGAGAAAAGTGGGAAAAATCGTGCAGTGATTCGATTTTTGTTTTTAAAAAAGAAAACGAACAATGAAATCAAAGCGGAGCTAGACAAAGTTTATATGGGCCTTGCACCTTCGTTATCAGACATTAAATATTGGACAGCTGAATTTAAACGCGGTCGTACGAGCATTGTTGACGATGGACATCCAGGTCGTCCAAATGAGGTCGTCATACCAGAAATAATTGAAAAAGTTCACGATATGGTGTTAAATGATGGGAGACTAAAAGTGCGTGAGATTGCTGAGGCCACAGGCATATCATGTGGCTCAGTGATTTCAATCCTGAGTAATCAGTTGGGTATGAAAAAGTTATCCGCAAGATGGGTGCCGCGTTTGTTCACTGTCGACCATAAAAAAGAACGTGTAGCTGATGGCCAAAATTCATGAATTTAAATACGAATTGCTTTCGCATCCACCGTATTCTCCAGCTTTGGCCCCCTCCGACTACTTTCTGTTTCCAAACCTGAAAAATGGCTTGGCGGAAAGAGATTTGGTTTCAGAGATGACCTCATCGCTGAAACAGAGATCTATTTTGAGGACCTTCCGAAATCGTATTATTCGGAGGGCATCGAAAAATTGGAAAATCATTGGAATAAGTGTATCGAGCTAAATGGAGATTATGTTGAGAAATAAAAAGATTTTTCTCCAAAAAAAACGCGATTTTCTTTACCAAGCCGACTATTAATTGATCAACCCTCGTAGTACCAGTTGTTCCGTGTACGTGTTTTATATTGTCTCGTGCAAACAATTAAACAATTCTTTAATTTTTTTTTTCGGAAGCAAGATGTGATTTCATTGTCCCTAGTAAAAAATAACTTGAAAGTAATAATAAACGTGATAATAAAAATTGATTAAACAGTAAATTTTTTATAAAAAAGAAGTGGAATTTTTCAGTTAAAAGTGAGTTTTCTATTGAGTGATTGGTAAAATGTATATACGCGGGTGTGATAGAGCGTAAGTTTAAGAGAGAGAGAGATAGGTAGGGTCGCTTAATCCCCGTGGAGAGAGAAAGAGAGAGAGAGAGAGAGAGCGAGGACGGATAGCCGTCAACACCTGGTAGGGAAAATTTGCATTTTAATTCCAAGTATATGTACGCGTTCTTATCTCTTCTCTTTCGAGCCACCCTCACTACGTTACCGACACTCTTTAAGCAAAGTAGGTAACATCGCGGTGGAAAATTGGGGCGGTGGGTGTTGCCGCATGGTGGGGGTAAGAGTGCGATGAAGCAAACGCATACAAATACTACTTTTAGCAATATTGGGACTACCGATGACTTTCGTAAATATACGCAGTGCGCATAAAGATCGAAATAACCACCTAACCGTTCGATCACATGGTGAACAATCCTTTATTTCAGGCTCAAAAATTTCTTTATATAATAACGTAAGCAGTCACACAAATGTGCTCAACAAATGTTAACGATTTTGACCGGGCTCCTACTTCGTCAACAGCTTCCTCTGATTGCTTATTTATATTGATAACAATTTGAAGACTTTACAAATAACCTTAAACCAAGTAATTTTAATTTCTAATATTTACAATTTTGGACCTTATACTTCATAAATGACGTTTATATTCAAATTCTTTTCTACTCTCTATGGGAACTGCACGACTTTGCCGCTAGTGAAAAATTTTCTGTGTTTCATGGACCAGAGAAGCAATGCCGGCGGGCGGCGGACCAACGGCCCCCTGATAGGGTTACCCATGCCGGACAGGGTAGAAGATAGACAACAGATAAGCAAGCAGTCCGTCAGCGTAGGGAAAGTGGCGATCGTATCGCTCAGGGGGTGGTCTTGATGATGAGAGGTCGGTATGTGTCAGGGTTCAGGTGAAAACCCTGCGTAAATGGATGAGCAAACCTAGAGGTGATGGAGGCGGACGCACTTCCAAAATACGTCGGAGTCATGGCCTTGTTACCTGGGATACCGATCTGGTTTTTCAGCGGTGAAACCACGGAATTCGCCTATGAACCAGTGAAGGATCTAGAGAACGTGAATATATTGATGCCGATTACGGACCTGACAGAAGCAGAAACAGTCTGATTAGAGGAGTTCCTGTCAGTACAGGTTCCAAGATTAAAAGCAGCTCCCGGGGTTACCAGTTTGGTCGTACACCATGTCGATGTTGGTAATACGCGGCCCATCAAACAGCGATGGTATCCATTCACGCCGGCGATGAGGGAGGCTATCGATCGGGAGGTCGACCGCATGCTGGAGACCGATGTGATCGAGCCTTCCACCAGCGAATGGAGCACTCTGATCGTGATGGCGGCAAAACCAAACGGCACTTTCCGGCTTTGTCTAGATTTTTGCAAAGTGAACGAGGTTTCAAAGATATATTGGATTACTTGAGGTCGGCCAGATATATCTCTACTCTGGATCTGAGTCAAGCCTTCCATCAAATCGCACTGGATCCGGAGTCTCAAGAGATCACGGCAATTTGTGGTTCCTCATAGGGGGCTGTTCCAGTTTAAAAGAATTCCGTATGGACTGACTACGGCACCAGCCACGTTTCAGCGTTTATTAGACAAGGTTATTAGTCACGATATGCAGCCTCATGTGTTTGCCTATCTGGATGACATTGTCATCGCTACCGACAATTTCGAGGAACATCTGGAGTGGCTGAAACGGGTCTTCGAGAAAATCACAGTGACAGGTTTGTTGATCAACCCTGAAAAGTGCGAATTCTGTCGTAAAGAGTTAATCGTGAAGGGACGTTGGTAGATCCGGATAAAACATCAGCTATCCTTGAGATCCCAGTCCCGAGGACGGTTAAACAGGTAAGACCATTCTTGGAAGCTACTCCGTGTTATAGACGGTTTATTCTCGAGTACGCGAAGGTAGCAGAGCCGATCACCAAGCTCACCACGAAGCGACAGGAATGTTTGGGGGGGGGGGGATAACCATTTAAAGAAAGCTTTGACGGAGGCACAAGTGTTGGCACGTCCCGATTATACCACGAAATTCGCAATCCAAATCGACGCATGCCTGACAGGTTTGGGAGTTGTTCTCACGCAAGAACCGGTTGGGGCGGAACACCCGATTGCCTACGCTCGTCGTAGTTTGACTAATGCGGAGCATAATTATGATGTTCGGGAGCTTGAGTGCCTAGCAATCCTATGGACAGTAGAGAAATTCAAACCATATCTGAATGGGTATCATTTTACTGTAATCACCGTTCACGCGAGATTGAAGTGGTTACTGTCCCAGAAGGAACCGAAGGGGAGCGTAGCCCGATGGACATGGAAGCTAATGAATTTAGACCTTGATGTGTTACATCGGAAGGGCTTACAAAATCAACTGCCTGATGCTCTGTGCCGAATGTTTGAGTCTGTTCCTCCTGGGAACAATACCGATGAGGATGACCGGCCTAACATGGTGGGTTTGCCAACCCAAGTTTCTGCGAACGTGTTGATCACGCTGTCTCCCGGAGAAACAGATCCTTGGTATGAGACAAGGGTCAATGACATACGGAAGAATATAGCACGATATCATGCGGATGAAGGATGATAAATTGTTCCTGCGACGAAGGATGTCTCGTCTGGACTCGCCTGACACGGTCTGGAAACTGGTTGTCCCGCGACATCAGAGAGCTGTCATTTTCTACGAGAACCATGAATATTCCGCAAACGGGTCATCTGGGAATCGACAAGACCTTCAAAAGAAGAGTAAATTTAGATTATTGGCCGGGTTTGTACCGAAACGTCGCCAGATATGTCCAGCGCTGTGACATCTGCTAGCGTACCAAGTCACGACAGGGACCACCGATGGGCCTGATGGGCCGACGGGTTATTGAGTAACTATGGACTGTGGTGGCAGCGGATATTATGGGACGCTTCCCATCCAGTTGGTCTGAGTTGACCTATATTTTGGTAATCCAGGACCGGTTTACCAAGTGGGCGGAGCGTTGCCCATTGAGGAAGGCTACCGGGAAGAAAATCAAGGAGGCGCTGGAGGAGTTGGTATATTTTCAAGTGGGGTGCCCCGGAGGTTCTCTTAACAGATAATGGGACGGAGTACGTCAACGGGGTTGGCGTCGGAAGAGCCGTAGGGTTGGAGCCACGTGGGGAGGCCGACAGCGGTCCGCCCGTCTGCACGTAGGTCGTGGCGAAGAAGGAAGGTAGATGGTGGCGAAGAAGAAGGTCCACTTGGTAGATGTGCCCAATAAGCGGGGTGAGTGTGTATGGTGTTCCGCCCTCGACCCGTCGACGTGAGAGGTCCGATGACCTACTGGAGGTACAGAGGTGTACGCGTCCTCGGTAGGCCAGGCGGACAGGGACCGAAGGAGGAAGATCGCGAAGAGGGGTTGAGAGAGGGAGCGCAGATTTTGGGGTGCGTTAAATAAAACGTGAACTGGTTCCCAAAACATACCATGTTAGAGTTCGTTATTGAGCATGGACCTTCCCAGTTCTCTTGCATGCGTTTCCCGGTCCCAATGTTTGTAGGTTCCGGGTGCAGAAGGAGAGGACCTGTCAATGTGGATACACCTTGTCTTTCGTTTAGTTTTCTTTGTGGTACGGTAACGGAACAAGTAAACGGGGAGGCCGGAGGGACGGTGCAAGGTACATCTATCTAGAGTATTATCTACCTTTCTAGAGTCCCGTGCGAGCCTGTGAGGTCGTGGGATGCAGGAGTTGGACGTGCGACTATAATTCGGTTTGGGGAAAACCGGGGCAGAAGCGAGCTCTTCCGTTCAAGGGCGGCCGTGTCTAAGGGGGGGAATGTTGTAACGCGGCAAAATATTCATGCGCTGCGTCATCCTCGCACGACGGCTTACAGCACGATCTCGCAGGGCTCTGGGATAATATCGTAGGGCTTTATTTCATTTATTTTTTTTGTATTTCTGTTTTCTTTTATTCGTACGTTCGGATGGACGGAGAGAAACAAACAGAAGGAACGAGAGAAACGAGAAGATCCAATCATCTTCAACCTCGCACGGTCAGGATAGAGCGCCGTCCCGCTCGACATTCATCTACGACCAATGTGCTACTATTTACCATCGGCAATCTGATCTACAAACAATAACCAATCTATCCAATGGGGTTCATCTGCCGGACTGGGCTACATATTTCTATTATCTTCTGTTAATTTATTTATTTATTGCGTTGCCCAGCTGAGGCGCTAGTGGCGGTTATCTAGCGACACCGATTCCCCCATTTAACAAAGTTTGGCTCGTTAGGAGGGGATTATCTATAGTTCACGGGCACGCGTGCTAGCAGGACCTCAGGGCTCTTTTTTTTTGTTTACCGTCGAGCGAGCACGATGTAGCGGGCACTCTTCTGCTATCCCGCTCTACCTTTGGCGTTACGTGAAATCCTGCTGAGGCAAGAAAGAGGAGCGTTGTGTCTCTGAATACTAAGTCAGCCTTTATAAGATTCCTATTCGCCACCGTAATACCAGAATGTGAGGAGCGAGTCTTTCGACGTTACTCGAGGTTTTCTCGGATCTACCAGGAGCATCGCTGCAGCATTGTCAAATACAAATACAAGTCAATTAAAACTTGGTCGTACCTGCGATTTCTGTATACCACGCGCAGAGTATAAGTCATATTGAAGCAGATTGCATCTATTAGAGTGTAAAATCGAGATTGTTTGGCGGTTAGCGCCTGGAATAAGTCACTCCGTGTTTTCTGTTACTCTTTCGTATTCGTTTACTCTTAATCCGTGCGCGCGTTAGTACGTCATCCCGCGGTGTGTTCGTGGTTCAGGGATTTGAATGTTATAGACCGTGTCGTGGATTTTCCAGACTAACTAACGTTTATTGATTTACATTATTTTATTAGTTTTCTTTTATTTATTTTATTACATTGGACGTTATTTTATTATTCTCGTAAGCTTACGCAGTGCGTGTTTGGCCGTCGTCTCGTATTTTGTACGTAGTGGCGAGGGATTTGCACGGTTCGAAACGTATCTCGCATTGTTAAATCGTCCGTTATTTTTATTATCTTTTATTTGACTAATGTAGGGATAGTTATGATTATTTTGATGTGAATTCTTGTATTGTTTGTTTCTATTTTACTTTATTTCATTGATACTTGGTATTTATTATTTCGTTTATGAGTGATTCTCGGCTTTACCTTTATACGACTTTTAAGTTGGGAGAATCGAACAATTAGAGGCTTCGCGTACGTGACCTTCCGGCGTCCTGTGATTGTACAGTTATTTTATGTAGGATTGACCGTGCACGGGCGTATCGCGAGAAAAATGTTCGAGGAGACTTATAATTTGACTTTGTTTGACTCCATGTTGTTTTTCCCTACTGTTCTTTAGAATTCCGTTATATATGAATTAATTCGAATTGTCGGGAATCGATCGGGATCTAAGCTGCGCGGGAGAGTGTAAGAGAAGGAGGGAATGCCGTAATAATTTATGCTGCTGAATTAATTGAGAGTACCCATTGTTAAATACTAAAGATAATTTACGAGATATCTTCTTTATATTTTTTGAAATGATAACTTCTTTAGGCACGTTTAACGATTTTTGGATGGGTAAAATCTCGTGAGTTTGCGTCACCGACATACTCCCCCCACTCCTTAGACCAGCTTAAGCGATTTTTGCATGGGTAAAATATCGTGCGTCCGCGTCACCGACATGCTTCCCACTCCTTAGGCCAGCTCGAGCGATTCTTGCATGGGTAAAATATCGTGCATTCGCGTCACAGACATGCTCCCTGCTCCTTAGGCCAGGTCGAGCGATTCTTGCGTGGGTAAAATATCGTGCGTTCACGTCACCGACATGCTAGTGTTAACAGTATATCTGTAGCTGTGACGAGTGAGCGCGTATAGAGTACGCCAGCACATAGCATATGCATTATTAACTCGTGTCTTCAGTCCTCGTGGAAGGTTATACATTGTAAAACATCGTATCTACGTACATTTTATTGCTTATCTGGACTATTTTACATTATTCCAAGGATGGAATATTAGTGCAGTGTGGATGTATAGAAGTATAATTAAATTGACTACGTGGAAAGATTAAAGTGTTTATACGGTGCATTGATTATACAACAGTGAGTATCTAGCATGTTATTAGGTGCGCAACTAAGTTCCCGCTGTTTTTTTTTATGAAAATGCAACTTTATTGTGAAAAAATGTTCACAAATGAATAATTCAAAATATTGCCCGTCGCTGGCGACAACTTTTTCCCATCTTTCTGGCAGAGCTCGAATACCGTCACGGTAGAAGTGTTCGTCTTTTGAGGCTATCCACGAATCGAGCCATTTTGAGATGTCTTCATATGAGCTGAACTGCTGATTAGCCAGATCATGTGCCATCGAACGGAACAAGTAATAATTGGACGGCGCAATATCTGGGGAATATGGCGGGTGGGGTAGGACTTCCCATTTGAGCGTTTCTAAGTAGGTTTTAACGGGTTTGGCAACGTGAGGCCGAGCGTTGTCATGCTGTAGAATCACTTTTTCGTGCCTCTGCTCGTATTGTGGCCGCTTTTCGCGAAGTGTTCGGCTCAATCGCATCAATTGAGTTCGATACCGCTCCCCAGTGATGGTTTCGTACGGTTTCAATAGCTCATAATAAATAACACCGCCCTGGTCTCACCAAATACACAGCAAAATCTTCGCAGCGTAAATATTCGGCCAACCCAACGACGTAGAAGCATGACCGGGCAGTCCCCATGATTTTTTTCTCTTTGGGTTACTGTAATGAATCCATTTTTCATCACCCGTAACGATGCGATGAAGAAAACCCTTTTTTTTGCCGCTAGAGCAGTTGTTCACAGGCGAAAAAACGACGCTCAACGTCTCTTGGCTTCAAATCATAAGGAACCCAAGTTCCTTGTTTTTGAATCATTCCCAACGCATGCAATCGCTTGGAAATGGCTTGGCGGGTAACTCCTAATGCTGAAGCAAGCTCTTTTTGCGTTTGGCACGGATCCTCATCGAGCAATGCCTCCAATTCAGCGTCTTCGAAGGTTTTTGGCCTTCCTTCACGCGAACGGTCGTCAACTTTAAAATCACCGTCTTTGAAGCGACGGAACCAATCAGGGCATGTATGATATTGAGTATGAGTACATTATATCCGGCTCGAAGGACCAAAAAATGTATGATGGTTGAATATGAGTATATTCTAAATATTTGATAATGTTCCAACAAAAGTGTTAAAAACCTTTAAGATATACACTAACTGATGCGGCAAGGCACTATGAGATGAATTAACAAGTGCGTAGAGTAAGTGCCTATTGGGACTGAGTACAACATAATAAATAACAATGAATATAGTGCTCTGCACAGTGAACCTGTATCACTTGAGTATTACTACGCTGTTGGTGGATAGCGGGTTGATGCATTCGCACGTAGCATGTCGAGTGACAGATGCGAATAGTAAGATTAAGGATCCTGGTGACAAGTATAAATAATTGAAAGCACTCGGTAATGAACAATAATAAATTCAACGTTTATTGAAAGTATGTAACATTGGCTGCATGAAAAAATACCTGTTGATTGTGTTTAATATATTACTGTGATTGGTCTGGCCTGCGTGTTGATGTACTGTTGGTGATTGGGTCTCAGGCCTGTGAGTTGCCTTGGTGATTCCGTGTGGTTGATCCTGGTGATAAGGTCTGATTGTAGAGCTCGAATAGTGCCACACGGCAGTCTATGAGAGTCCGGACGCCGATGATCGGTGCTGAGCAGAATGGCGTCTGTGCAGCCAACGCGCGAACCACGCCGTTGACGTTTATGTGATTGGTTCTGTGGTTCTGATGATCTGCTGTGAGTTTCACTAACACTGAGTTTAAACACGGGTGATTTGACCAAGAATGTATTACACTACAGAAATGAATCCGCACTAGAGTGATTAGAACAAGAGAATATCTCCGTGAGCTTTACGCGGGAACGTGTACAGCGAGCGACTCGAGTGAGAACAATGGCCACATCCGTCGACCACGCGGCAGAGTATCAAGAAGACGGACGTGCGTCACAGCTTGCTTGTGATTTGCTGTCAGCGATGGAAGGCGAGACTTGTGAGTGGTCTTGCCGATGGGGCCACGCTAACAGCGTTGGCCGCTTGAGTGAGCTTCGATCGAGGATGTGAGCAGATGGACAATATGCATGAGTGCGCGGTCGATAAATCGATATAGCATACCTGCGAGCTATACCATATGACGCGAGGCGTCAGATGATTGTGACTGTAGCGTATGCATGAGTTGAGTGTGTCTGGTAAGCGTGAAAACTGAACATTCCGCCCGCCATCAGCAACGGTGTTGATGATTAAATGTGATCTGTTCTTCATTCAGTTTGAGCTGGTAAGATGGCGAGCTTGGTGATTGGTCGAACGAGTGTTGTTGTTGCAGTTTTAAGTGACACTACCCTGGTCAGTCCATCCTTTCCTGGATGGAGTTGAGTGACTCTGGCGAGAGGCCATTTTGATGGTGGAGACCTCTCATCAGTGATCAGTACTAATGAACCGACCTTGATGGTGTTCGATGGATGATGCCATTTCGATGTAGACAGTTGGCGCTGGAGATATTGAGTTGACCATTTGGACCAAAAATATTGAAGCCTTTGTTGTATTAGTTGCCATCGTGATAGTCTAGTAACGTTCAGATCTGTGAGTGATGGCTCTGGTATGGCTGTGAGCGGCTCTCCTATGAGAAAGTGAGCTGGTGTGAGTGCTGAAGTATCTTCAGGGTCTTCTGTGAGTGGTTGCAATGGTCGTGAGTTGAGCGTTGCTTCGATCTGGATGAGCAACGTAGTTAATTCCTCGAACGTGAGTGCGATGTCTCCTACTGTTCGGTTCAGGTGATATTTTACTGATTTGACTGCTGCTTCCCATTTTCCTCTCATATGTGGAGCTGCTGGTGGGTTGAACTTCCATGTAGTTCCATCACTGGTGAGTGAGCAATGCAGTGAGAGTGATTCTGTTGTACCTTGAGTGAAGAGTTTGGTGAGTATGGCATCTGCTCCTATGAAGTTTGTGCCGCAATCACTATAGAGAGTGTTGCAGATGCCTCTGCGTCCAGTGAACCGTCTGAATGCAGCGATGAATGAGTCAGTTGAGTAGTCACTCACGGCCTCCAGATGCAAGGCCGAGGTGACGAAGCACACGAAAATGCACAGCCATCCTTTATGTTGTTTGGCGCCTCTACCTTTCCAGGTTTTGATGGTCAGTGGACCAGCGTAGTCCACACCTGAATAGAAGAATGGTCGTGCTGGGGTGACTCTCTTGGTTGGTAATTGACCCATGAGTTGTTGTGCTCTGACGCCACGTTGTCGAGCACATTTCATGCAGCTGAGTATATGCGACCGTACAGGAGCTCTACCACCAATAATCCAGTACGATTGCCTTGTGTAGTTCAGGGTGAGTTGAGTGCCTCCATGCATGGTTTTGTGATGTGCATCTGCTATGATGAGTGTAGTGAAGTGAGAATGTCGTGGGAGTATTGCTGGGTGAATTGCCTCAAGTTCCAGTTGTGAGTTGGTCAATCTTCCTCCAACCCGAATGATGCCTTGAGTGTCGATATAGGCAGTCAGGCGATTGAAGGGATGAGCTGTTGGTAGTTGAGCTATGGTGATCAATTTGAGCTCTGTTGAGAAATATGCTGTTTGAGTTGCTTTGATCCAAAATACTCTTGCTCTCTCAATATCTTGTGGCGAGAGAGGGTTAAAGAGCGTTGAGTTTGGCAATTTCTTGATGAGTTGACTTACTCGAAAGCATATTGCGGTTACTCTGAGTAGTCTAGTGAGAGAAGAGTGTCTGTATATCATCTCCCAATGATATACGGCTTGATTTGTTGCCACTGTGAATGCGAGCCCCGGTCGCTCTTCCTGATGAGTCTGTGAGTCTTGTTGATAGTGTTGAGTTGGCCATGAACATTGATCGCCTGTGAGCCACTGTGGTCCTGTCCACCACAGGAGGTGCTTCTGGAGCTGGGAGATACTGATGCCCCTTGAAGCACAATCGGCTGGGTTGTCTTTGCCAGGAACAAATCTCCATACGCTGTTTGGAGTTAGTTCTTGAATTGCTGACACTCTGTTCCTGACAAAGTCCTTCCACCGTGATGGGTGTGAGTTAATCCAGGTGAGCGTTACTGAGGAATCAGTCCACAGGAACGTTTGAGTGTTGGTGAGTTCCAAGGTTGTTTGCACGTAATTCATGAGCTTTGCTAAGATCAGTGCTGCTGTGAGCTCGAGTCGAGGGATGGAGAGTCGCTTGAGTGGTGTTACTTTTGATTTCGCGCAGATGAGTGTAACCTTGGTTTCTTCTCCTGGAGCTGTTGTTTTGATATAGATAGCAGCCGCCATTGCTATTTGAGATGCGTCGGAGAATCCGTGCAACTCCACAAGTGTTGAGCTTGTGAGTTGAATCCATCGTGGAATTGAGATTTCATCGACTTGAGTGAGCTCTTGTCTGAGCAACGTCCACTTGGTGTGTATCTGATCTGAAACTTGATCGTCCCAGCTGAGTTTCTCCAGCCATAATTCTTGTAATAATGATTTGGCCTTGATGATGAATGGTGAGAGAAACCCGAGTGGATCGTAGAGTTGTGCTGTTTCAGACAAGATGATTCTCTTGGTGAGCTTGGAACTTGAGCATGGAGGCTTTGCGTGGAACTTGAATACGTCTTCACGAGGTATCCATGACAGGCCGAGTAACTTGGTACTGCTATCTTCGAATGAGTGTGAGTTTGATGGTGAGTGGTGGTCGATATGCTCGATGAATTGCTCTGTGTTGCTGTGCCATTTTGCTAGAGGCAACCCGCCCGCCATGCAGAGCTGGGTCACTTGATTTGATATTTCGATGAGTGTGTCAAGCTGATCAGCTCCTCCAAATATGTCATCAACATATCTGCCTTTCATGAGTGGTTCAATTGCGAGCGGGAAGCGATGACCTTCGTCTTCAACTAGTTGAAGCAATGATCTGATTGCTAAGAATGGTGCTGAGCGAGTTCCATACGTCACTGTTGTTAGGTGATATGGCACCATATTGAGTTGGTCATCTCGCCATATGATTCGTTGCAAATCCCAATCGTCCGGGTGGACTTTGATTTGTCTGTACATCTTTGTGATGTCTGTTGAAAAGATGAGTTTGTGCTGTCGGATCCATAAGAGCACGTCTGAGATGTCACGTTGACATTTTGCTCCAACATGCTGGATGTCGTTGAGTGATACTTGCGACGTCGTTGGGCTGGATCCGTTGAAGACAACTCTCAACTTTGTTGTGATTCGATCTTCTTTCAGTACACCATGATGAGGAAGATAATATGGAGGATGAGCGTAAGTGTGTTCTGACAATTGATCTTCCGAGACCCTCAACCCTCCTGATGCTACTGCATCATGTGCCAAGGTCGTCTCGGTTTCACAATAGTCATGAACAGATTCGCTCATTTGAGTTGACTGGTGGTAGGATGGTACACGTATCATGTGACCACACTCTTCATACTCTTTCATGAATGAGTTGTATAAATTGGTGTATGAATTATTTGTTGAGAGTTTCTTCATGAGTCGTTGTAGACATCGTTGAGCAGTGAGTTTTGAGTCTCCTAGACTCGATGGTGATGATTTGAGCGGGATTCGCACGATGTACCGTCCTTCTTCGTCTCGAGTGTGAGTCGTTTGAAAATGCTTTTCACACGCTTCTTCGTCTGGGGTGAGCTTGTGATCTATTGTCGATGGTGTTTCTTCTTGAACCCAGAACTGCGTGAGAAGATCTTGAATTTCCTTGTTTGATGATTCTACTGTGATGTGGTATGAGTTGCTTGGTGTTGAATAATTCTCTGGGACTGGACCAAGAATAATCCACCCAAAGATTGTTGATTGTGCAATCGGTAAGAAGTCCGAGTGTTTCTTGATGCCAGGCTGGATGATGAGCCCGTATGAATCAGCCCCGACGATGATATCTACTGGCCGTGGTGTTAAGAAGTCAGGGTCTGCCAATTGCAGTGATGAAATGTGTGGCCACTGCTGTGGTTGAGTGTGGACTGAAGGCAATGTACTCGTCAATTTATTGAGTATTTGAGCTGCGATGGTAACACCACGTGATGAATGAATTGATCGTAATGTTAATGTGGTGGTACCTCTGGTTTGTGTTGATCTCGTGTTTCCAATGCCAATGACTGGAATTGATGAGTGTTGACGAGTAAGCCCATGATCCGATACAAGTTGTTCTGAGACGAAGGTGAGCTCTGATCCTGGATCAATGAGTAATCTGACTTGGTGAGTGCCGAAAGATGTGATGAGTAATGCTTGACACGTTGCTAGTAGAACTGCTGTTCTACCGTGTGAGTTGATGAGTTGGCAAAATGGCACGTCAATTTCTCATTGACGCGAACTGGTGCTTGGATGAGCTGTGGCAGGTGTAGCTGAGGTGCTTGGTTGATTTGACTTTGGTGTGGTTCTTGCGGTGGATGGCAAATGAATCATCGTGTGGTGTTTGGCACCGCACGTCTTGCAGTTGATGGTTGATTGGCACGAGTGGAGGTTGTGATGACCAAAGCAGTTGAAACACAGTCGGTGTTCAGTCACAACTTTGTGGCGATCTGCAGGTTGTAGCTCTCTGAATTTAGCACAGCTCACTATGTAATGCGAACCACCACAGTGATCGCATGGATATTGGTGTGTCCTCGGTTGAGTGGACGCATGGTGAGCCGGTCTTGCTGGCAGAAGTGCAGATTTTGTTGAGTGCTTCGAGATGTTGCTGGCTCTGTCAGCCGATTGATCAGGGTTGATAGGGATGACTTCTAAAGCCCTCGCTCTGGATTCGATGAATCCCATCAAATCTTCAAACGAGGTTGGCTGCTTGTGCGCACTCCGTTTGTATTCCCATGCTTCACGCATGGATGTATCGAGGCGTTGAGCGACTACGAAAATTAACACATAATTCCACGATTCTGTATCAATTCCGAGAACGTTGAGTGCGTTGATTATTTCCTTCGTTGAGCTAACTAATGTGTTGAGTGCGGCTGCAGATTTTGCCACTGGTCGAGTGTTACTAAGGAGTTTCTCAATATAAGACAGGATGAGTCTTTCTTTGTTGTTGAATCTGTCCTTGATTATTTGCCATGATGAATTGAACGAATCATTGTTGATCGGCACATTGGAGATCAGTTGAGCGGCTGATCCTTTAAGGCTGATCTTTAAATAGTGTAGTTTCTCTACATCACTGATTTGGTCATTGTCGACCACCATTGAGGCAAACAAGTCTCTGAATGCCGGCCATTTTGTAAAATCACCGTCAAATTCCGGCAACGTTATTTTTGGCAATGTTGATCGGTGCTGACTTGGTTGACTCTGTTGATCAGTTCTGCCTGATATGGTCTCTTGAGTTGCTGCGATTGCCTTCTTTCGCAGGATGAGTGTGAGTGCCTTGAAGTAACTATCAAAGCCTGATTGGTACACCTTCTCTGTAACATACGGGTGAGTGAGAAAAGCACGTTTACATGTTTCTCCCATTTGATCATGCTCGTTACAAAAACAGTCCCAAGTGCGATTTAAAATCTCTAACTGGCCGGTGAGTTCTGCAGAAACGCTGCCTGGTGAGTTTTGCAGGTGATCATGTAGCTGGTTGATCATTGCTATCCTCGCATGCTGTGATGCGACCTTATACTCCATGAGGTTAGCGTGATTGGTGTTTGGTGATGGTGATCTGGTGCGTGGTCTCTGTACCGTGGGTGGTACATTGAGTGTCTCGGTGCCGCCTGTTGCTTCATCGATTGCTTCCACATCACCATCATGTGAGTCGCCTTCCTGCGAGGATTTGCTTTGGTCTGACTGCGCTTTCTTATCGTCAGCCATGATTTGAACTAGTTGAGCCTGTTGAATGGTTTACAAAAAATGATTAGTGCACTTGGGTGAGTATTTTATTATTATTGAGCATTGTCTTGTATCGATGCATGCTGAGTTGCGCAATCTGTAGTGTATTACATGTGTTGATTGGTGATTCATGTGAGTATCGAGGCATAAAATTATATACTTGACCAGGATCCGGCTCGAAGGACCAAAAAATGTATGATATTGAGTATGAGTACATTATATCCGGCTCGAAGGACCAAAAAATGTATGATGGTTGAATATGAGTATATTCTAAATATTTGATAATGTTCCAACAAAAGTGTTAAAAACCTTTAAGATATACACTAACTGATGCGGCAAGGCACTATGAGATGAATTAACAAGTGCGTAGAGTAAGTGCCTATTGGGACTGAGTACAACATAATAAATAACAATGAATATAGTGCTCTGCACAGTGAACCTGTATCACTTGAGTATTACTACGCTGTTGGTGGATAGCGGGTTGATGCATTCGCACGTAGCATGTCGAGTGACAGATGCGAATAGTAAGATTAAGGATCCTGGTGACAAGTATAAATAATTGAAAGCACTCGGTAATGAACAATAATAAATTCAACGTTTATTGAAAGTATGTAACATTGGCTGCATGAAAAAATACCTGTTGATTGTGTTTAATATATTACTGTGATTGGTCTGGCCTGCGTGTTGATGTACTGTTGGTGATTGGGTCTCAGGCCTGTGAGTTGCCTTGGTGATTCCGTGTGGTTGATCCTGGTGATAAGGTCTGATTGTAGAGCTCGAATAGTGCCACACGGCAGTCTATGAGAGTCCGGACGCCGATGATCGGTGCTGAGCAGAATGGCGTCTGTGCAGCCAACGCGCGAACCACGCCGTTGACGTTTATGTGATTGGTTCTGTGGTTCTGATGATCTGCTGTGAGTTTCACTAACACTGAGTTTAAACACGGGTGATTTGACCAAGAATGTATTACACTACAGAAATGAATCCGCACTAGAGTGATTAGAACAAGAGAATATCTCCGTGAGCTTTACGCGGGAACGTGTACAGCGAGCGACTCGAGTGAGAACAATGGCCACATCCGTCGACCACGCGGCAGAGTATCAAGAAGACGGACGTGCGTCACAGCTTGCTTGTGATTTGCTGTCAGCGATGGAAGGCGAGACTTGTGAGTGGTCTTGCCGATGGGGCCACGCTAACAGCGTTGGCCGCTTGAGTGAGCTTCGATCGAGGATGTGAGCAGATGGACAATATGCATGAGTGCGCGGTCGATAAATCGATATAGCATACCTGCGAGCTATACCATATGACGCGAGGCGTCAGATGATTGTGACTGTAGCGTATGCATGAGTTGAGTGTGTCTGGTAAGCGTGAAAACTGAACAGGGCATGTTGTTTCACTTACAAGGAAAGATAGTTTGGTGTCCCCCTCCGATTTTGATGAAACTCACGTATGTTGTAGAGCAGCGAAAACTAAAAGACACGTATTTTTTTTTTATCGGCGGAAAAACATTTCTAAGGGGTGAAATCGCCCTTCAAAATTAGCATGTCGAGGGGTGATTTTGCAGTTTCACCCAGAAGGCGTCAACCGATTTTAATGAAACAAAAACCAAAATACTCCTCATTGAAGACAATCAAAATTCCACTCTAAGTTAAAGAAAAAAATTCATTTGCGGGGGTGAACAACCCCCTGATTTTTCAATTTTCCACCCTACACAAAAAACTAACCAACCAAATTGAACAGAACATATACCATTTGGAAGCGCAAGTTAAAATAAAGATGACGTATTTTTGCACATTCACAGGAAAATGAATTTACGGGGGTAAACTACCCCTTATCCATTAGTACGTATATTTGTGCGTACATTCTTGTTTCTCGTTATTTACATGTTAAAGAGCTGCTTGCGTTCACTCTTTGTGCTGATTTTGTGCTTATCAATAATTTATCGTCATATGTTATCGACCTTTCGATTAGATTGTATTTCGATTCGGCGCAAATTTCGGAATAAGTCGATGATGCAACAGTCGTTCTATCTATAGAACATTGTCAATTATTCCAACGAAATGAATATGATCTTATTTTTTTGAGTATCTAATCATACGCCAATATGATAAAAATACTTCCGACGCAGTAAGAGGTGTTTTCTACATAGGCGGCTATCTGGGACTGCGTATTATCTGCTGATATCGCATGTGGTTCAACAACAAGTCTTTCAAATATAAAAACCGCGATACATACAGCGATCTTCAGTTGCTCATTTGAACGGAGTGCCAATGCGTCAGTTATAATTTCTGATAAAGAAAATCAATAGACCATGAAAGTGAATCTTATTAACGTCATTAAACTTCTTTTGGCTACATTTGAAGCCATGCATATTCTCGAAACTCCGATTAACAATGCAGTAATCGAGGTAAAGCAGAATTTCAAAAAAGTTCTGGTCGACTGCATGGACGATTATAACGGAGTTGAAATTATCGAGGATGAAACGCTAGATTTTCAAGAGCCATTCAAGCAATATGATGTTAACCCTGTCGAGGACACTCTTTGGCAACATGAAGAAGGTGCAGTGGATTCTGATACTTGTTCTAAAGACGAAGAAGACATAAGATACGATTACAAACGCAAAGCAATCGAATACTGGAGATCCGGTAAGATGAAAAATTACAGTGTCGATACCGTCAGTCAGAAATTCAAAAAAGTCATATCTGTACGACAATTAAAACGCTGGGCAAATCAAATGAACAAAGGTGAGACCTACAAGGAGAAAATAGCTCAAATCTCTGAATATACTTTGAAAAACATACAAGCCGCAGTAGATGCTGGTTTCATTGTTCATGATATCGACCTTCAAAAGTGGGCTCTACAAGCTCAAAAAGAGATAGGTCACGAAGACATTCGTTTTAAAGCTTCTCGTGATTGGCTTCGGAAGTTCAAGAAATCACATCGTATTGTGTCCAGGAAAATTAATAAATTCGTAACACGAAAGACTATAGAAGACGAACCAGTTTTAAGGATGAATGCAGAAAACTTCGTGAATGAAATTAAACCATATATTCAAAAATATGGACCGGAAAACATATATAATTCAGATCAGAGCGGTTTTCAACTGGAAATCCACTCTGGCAGGATTCTGACGGCTGAAGGAACTAAACAAGTGCAATGTGTAGTACAATCCGTATCATCTACAACTCACAGCTACACTATCCAGCCAACCATAAATGCAGATGGAAAATTACTGTCACCCCTTTTTATCGTTCTAAAAGAGGGAAAGGGTGAGTTCGGCCCAATCGTGGAAAAAAATTTATTCAGGCCAGAAAACGTATTTTTAACAGCAACGAAATCCGGAAAAATTACTTCAGGTATGGACAAAAATGATTGCCAGAAAATATTGAACATATGATGAATTATACTATATCGATAACCAATATCATCTTATGTATAGAGCACTTCAAAGTTTGGTTGGAAAAAGTATTCTTCCCCAACACCGACCGTGACAGCGTATTGTTAATAGACTCGTGGAGTGGACACTGCCCAGAAGTTGTTCAAAATGCAAAACCTCGGGGCAAAAAAACAATCACAAAGATAATACCTAAAGGCACCACAGGGAAAATCCAACCACTCGACGTTTTTGGTTTCCGAATATGGAAAAAATTTGTATAACATTTTTCCGACAGTGTATTATTACTTAATTCTGATATTAATTTACACTTGAGAAGCAACATAATCAAACTGCAATCGCTCGCACTCAATCAACTTTCATCACCCAGATATATAAATTTTTTCAAATATGCATAGTTTAAAAGTAATTATATAACCGATAAGCCAAACGAGTTCGACAATCCAGTGAGTTTTGGTTTCGGTCAATCGTCTCAAGCACACGGTGAAGTACTAGGTTGTAATAATGTGGCGATCATCAGATGCTCATGGTGCAAGAAGTCTTTATGCTTGCAACATTTTTTTGAAGAGTATCATTTCTGCACGACTTACGAACCATGATTGCTGCAAATTATGACAGTAATGTGCACGTTGATGAATTGTAAAAGGAATAATAAATTATATTATATACTGTGGTGTATGTAGATGCGCAAGGCGGTAAGAATAAATGTGAGAGAATGGAGAGTGGGGAGAGCGATAACACGGGACGTGAAAAGGACGACAGTCGAATAAATGCGCTTGCCGAAACCGGGTATTTGTTATTTCTCGCCTATGTCCTCAGCTGATTGCCGCTGTTTCGAAATACAGCTATACATATATGCCATACAACCACTCAACCCCAGCAACATTCCTCAGTATTCTGTATTTGAACAAGCTATTTTTTTCAGTAAATAACGCGAAACTCTTGAATGGACCATTCTAATTGTAAGTAACAGCCGGTCACCCCCTTAATAATAAACAAAGCATCATCTGAAGTGCCCCCCGTTGAATTCGGCTAACAGGAATGTTTTGAATCAATTCGGACATTTAAATAACGAGAAACAAGAATGTACGCACAAATATACGTACTAATGGATAAGGGGTAGTTTACCCCCGTAAATATCATTTTCCTGTGAATGTGCAAAAATACGTCATCTTTATTTTGACTTGCGCTTACAAATGGTAAATGTTCTGTTCAATTTGGTTGGTTAGTTTTTTGTGTAGGGTCGAAAATTGAAAAATCAGGGGGTTGTTCGCCCCTGCAAATAAATTTTTTTCTTCAACTTCACGTGGCATTTTGATTGTCTTCAATGAGGAGTATTTTGGTTTTTGTTTCATTAAAATCGATTGACGCCTTCTGGGTGAAACTGCATAATCACCCCTCAACATGCTAATTTTGAAGGGCGATTTCACCCCTTGCAAATGTTTTTCCGCCGATAAAAAAAAAATACGTGTCTTTTAGTTTTCGATGCTCTACAACATACGTGAGTTTCATCAAAATCGGAGGGGGACACTAAACTATCTTTCCTTGTTAGAGCAGCATTTCCGTAAACTTTTTGAAGTTCTCGATGCGCTTCAGCTGCCGTTTTCTTCAAATGAAAGAAGAAAAGCAACACTTCCCCAAATGACGATTATTTGACGATATTTGACATTTTCACACAACCAAAAGTATATGACGCAAAAACGAAATCACTAATGTGTCAAAGCGGTTTATTTATCATATGTCTAAGCTTGGTTCATGACGTTTTGGTTATGTCCCAATCGACCAGCACTCACTACTGGAGCCATCTCTTGAAAAACAGCGGGAACTTAGTTGCGCACCTAATACTATTTTTTATATAGAAAAATTAATAACATAAACAAAGCATGTATACATTCTTTCAATATTCGTATAAATATCGTTAGGCAATTTTGTCTTTGATATTTAATTTCTGCCATACGTCATTCAATGGGTACTTCATAGTGGCTTCGTGGTTATTTTACTAGCGTGGTCAAACAAATTTCTAGTTGTTCAATCATATTTTTGCCGCGAATTTCCAAATTATCATCATTCCCTAAAATTTTATAATATTAGATTTATGAGTCGAACTCTGAAAATATGGTTACTAATGCAAAGTTATTGTTTATTAGCTTCTGTTGTCGAAATTTTTTGTTGAAAATTTTTCTTTTTATTTGAAATTTGGCGTTCATTAGCATGTACTGTTGAAATTTTAAGTTGCAAAAATCGCAGAGTCAAAATAAAAAAAATCTTTTTCATCGAAATTTTCATTTCAGATCATATGTTCTTATATTGCAAGATTGATTTTTCCGAAATGATTGTTTATTAGTTGCAGTTACCAAATATAAAATACGTGTTTTGCAAAAAATGTTGTAAAATAATTAGAGTTCCTGAATACCACTTTTTCATTTAGATCCATACTACGTGAAAAAAATTGAAGATGTCTTGAGATGGTGGTAAAAGAAAAATGAAAGAAGTTGAAGACGAATTAGTAGAAGCGGATATCGCCGATGGTGACATGAGGCAAGAAAGACATTATGAAAATATAGAAAAGAAAAGAAAATTACAAAATAAAATTAGATGTCAACGATATAGGGATAAGAATAAGACGAAATCTAGTGCAATAGTTAGTTCACTTAATTCTCAACCATTAACAACAGCAACAGCTGAGACGGAGGAAATGATTATACACCGCAGAGAAAAGGACAAACAGAAAAGTCAGCGTTAAAGAGATAACAAAAGGACCACAAAATTGATTAACCTACACACGGATTAATCCTCAAAACCAGTTGCAAAGCATGTTTCTAAGTGTCAGCATTACCATACCTTACAAATAGCAGGACCATCAACACGAGATGTGCCATATGTCCCACCAACTCATACTGCTAGTCTATTGAAACGTAATAAACTATACGTTCCAGTATCACATTCAGATGATGACGATGAAATGCCCAGTGATGCTCCTTTCCCAGTTCAGATGAACCACATTCTACACTTACATGAACCAATAGCAATAAATTATGAATCAAATACTCAAAATATTCGTTCAAGTAATGTTCTACATAATACACAAAATATGGATTCTCAACATAATCTATCTGTGCAAACATACTCTTCTTTCGAACGAAACTCCAGTGCACATCGAGAATTAAAAGAAAAATTAATTGAAAAAGATTTTGGATATGCTTGTGTTGGAAAATCAGCTGGCGCACGGCGATCGATAATCGTCGTGCGCCTACCTGTTGCGCTGCGCTGGCACACGTTGTTCGGTTGAGCCGAAGATAGCCGAGGCAGGGCTTCGCGAAGCCGAGGATGTGCCTCGTTGGCATGCCGCGTCGAGTGAGAGGATGTCTCTCTCGCTTGACTTCGGTTTCGCTCACCAGCTATCTCGCTCAACTGACTTCAGCGCTCAACGTAAATTTCATACTCGCAGCCATCTTGAGAATTTGGCACTTTTCGGAACAACCACGGGAACAGCGCACGCATTTCGGGACTCTCGGATATTTCTTCACTGCATTCACCGGACTCACTCAACATCTCCCACACCAGGACTCATAGCTCAAGGTAAGAGTACACTGGTATAATTCAGCGCAATTCACTATCAGTGAGGAGGAAATTATGGTACATCAGCATCTTGGCTCACTTGTGGCGTGCGCTGCAGCACATGCTGCACCACGCTCTCCTCATTTAATTTCGCCGGTATAATTAATATAATTATGCAGGTGTTTTATATTCACTGTACTTTCCTCCAGAAACTCTGCTGGGAAAGTACAGTGACTATACACCGCTCACTCGTGCATCCTCAATATATGTTGTATTGTGCTGCGCAGTGCTGACTGCGTAGCTTGTCTCATACATGTAGAGCACTGAAGCAACTTTAACTGCAAGTGCTCTCATCGATTCACTGTAACCTCTCTTCAACAATTTGCTGAGAGCTTGCAGTGAATCACTTACAAAATCTTACGCGCTCATTATTCTCCAGCTTGTCATGCTACGCAGTACTGACTGCTGTACGCGCACTGCTCTTCTAGCTCAAGCTCAATCGCACTCAGCACACAATTAATATAATTGTGTGCTGAGTGCACAATTAATATAATTGTGTGCTGTTCAAATAATATTTAAAATTCAATTTGTTTATTTATTATTATAATTTGTACTTTCTTTCTAAATTGATATTTTGACTGATTTTCTAAATTGAATAATTTTGGCATTAATTTTCAATTGTAGTGTCCACGCATTGTGTATCAAAATTGTATTTCTACACTGTTTTGGAAGGTAGAATAAACCACTTCCTCAATATAACATCTCTGTGTCTGGTTTACTTTCCCTCTTGTATCGAGTGAGGCTTCATTCTTTTCCAATATATTCGCAGGTTCAAGATCTGTCAAGGCACATCGGACGGATTCTCAACCGCTTGCGACATTTGCGATAGACTGTGGTTTAAAAAAGACTTACATTTTTTTCTTAATAACGACACATCTCCTAATATTGAATTTATAAAAATAATGCTTATCAATATTGATATAGTAGAAGTTAAAATATGGTCAACTTGCTTCACAACAATTATGAAGAATCGTGTTCCACCACTTTCGGTATATAATCGATTTAAATATCGATCATTTCGGGAAAATCTTAAAAATTTTCGTTTAGATCTGGTAACAGAACGACTTATAAAGGGTGTCCCAGCAAGAGCGCCGGATTAAAATTTGCCACCATGTTGTTAATACGAGTTGTATGGTGATTTTTTTTGACATTTGTCACGTACAGACCACGCGATTTAAGAATATGGAGAAGTATTCAAACTAACAACGTTTAATTATTGTAAAAACACATTAGAAAAATGGTGAAAGTTTTGCGAAAACAGTTCGCCAATTACGTGAAGTTTTTGGTCGCAATAATGCGCCAAATGAATCGACAGTCAGGCGTGTAATTACAAAATTTGAGACCAAATTTACGCTGATGGATCAGAAGATCATTGTTCGTCGTCGTCCCTGTCGGTCACTCGAAAATATAGCTACAGTATCTGTGGCCGACGTTGGGATCGTCTGTCGCTAATTAATACATAGTCCAGCTGAGGCGCTACTCGCGGTCATCGGACGACACCGGTTCCCTCAATTAACCGAGTTTAGCGGTTTAAGTGGGGATCATAGTTCACAAGCACGCGTGCCGGCAGGACCTCAGGGCTTTTTCCCGGTGACCGTTGAGCGAACCAGACGTAGCGTACCCTTTATCTGTGTCCTGCTCTATTTTTCGGCATCTTGCGAATTGCTATCGAGGCGAGGAAAAGAGGGTGGTTCTTCGAGCCAACGTCCGAACCTACCACTGTACAATCAGGGAGAATAATTCAACATCGTTCGAGGTTTCCCGGACTTCGAAGAACGTCACGGCAGCATCTTCCCGGTGAGCTCTCTTCCCATCTACGGTCTTTCGCTAAGATTTTATTATTTCATCATTTAATTGGTTTATTCTAAATTTATTCGAGCTTGGTCACCCCTGCGACTCTGGTGCACTGCATGCAGAGTGTTAATTTGTATTGGCGTTTAATAAATGTAACCTCGAAATCGTTTAACCGGTAGAAGCTGGGGAAAAGTCATTGTATTAATTATTTGTTTCTGCTGACGGTTAAACCGTGCGCGAGTAAGGCCGTTTTCCCGAAGTGTGACTGTTTGGGTGGGATTTGAACGGGATAGATGACCGCGTCATGGATTTTATCGAATCCTGGGTTTTAGGTTTCCATGATTTTGTTTGAGCTTGTTACCGTTTCAATTTAGAGGGTTATGCGTGCGTTAGTACGTCGTCCCGTGGCATTTTTGGTGTAAAAGGGACTGGCACGTTGTAGACCGCGTCACGTATCCTCCAAGTTAATTAGCGTTTCTCGGTCTTACTTAACTATTTATTTGTTTGTTATCTTTGGGCTTGGTTTAAATATCATCTTAGCATTGCGGAGAGCGTAATCGGCCGTCGTCCCATGCTTTGTACATGGGCTCGAGGGACGCATACTATATTTTGTTCGACGAGTTAGTCATCAATCGGTCTTATTATTTCAACGTTAATTATTATTTATTGACTTATTGATTAATTATTATAATTTATTGTTATTTTTCTAGTTATAATTTAATTAATAGTCGTTATTTATTCGTACATTGATATCGTATGAATTGCTGAAGATTCATATTCTTTCTCTGTCCTGCATTTGGTAGTTAAATTGTTGGATTGAAGTAGCGAGCCGCAGGTAGCTGCGCGTACGTGGCCTTCCGACGTCCCGTTGTTGTGGGTTTTTGAGTATACGGGGGATCAGCTCGGAATAGGCCGTATCGCGAGCTGTAGGTTGGAGCAATTTAGTACTGGATATTGTCTCTGTTGTGTTGAGGAAGAAGCGAGTGAGATAGGCGTTATAGCGACTACCGAAGTACGCGAGTGAGAGAAAGAGAGAGGACGGGATAATTGGCACTGCGGAATTAACAATTAAGACTGAGACATCGAACTAGGTCTAAAGTATTGTGGAAAGAGAAAAATGATTAATTTTACGGGACATTTTGTTTGAATTCATCATCAATGTTTATTGAAAATTCGTAATTGTTTGTTAAGAAATAAATAAATTGCCCAAGCGGCGTTTGTAAGCCCTGTACCTGCTATTGTTGTTGGAGTTATTTATTGGTATTATTTTATTAGTTGGCCCTTGTTTATTGTTTGTGTTTGGTATATTTATTAGCGATATTTTATTGACTGATTTTCTTCATGGATTATTGATGACATATTTCAATTGATTGATTTTATTCGTATTTTACTTGGACTAATCTGTGACTTGACAGCCCGAACCACCTACTCTGCCTTGAACAGCTGTAGCTAGCCTGGGTTGAATCTGGCCGAACATCTTGTTATTTTTGATTCCGGCGCGTAAGCGCCTGGCGCCCATCTCATGAGAGAAAATTAAAAGGAAGGAAAAATAGCTTGGGCCAGCTATAGGTAACGTGGTGCATTGAGGCACAAATTTGCGTTACAGTGTGGAGGACATGTTTTTCCAACAAGTCGGTACGACCTACCACACAGCACGTGAAACAATGGTGTTACTGCAGACTAAGTTTTCAGGCCGTGTCATTTCTCGATTTGGCGATCAACATTGGCCACCAAGATCGTGCGATCTAAAACCGATGGACTTTTTTCTTTGGGGCTATGGGAAGGAAAAGGTATATGCGAATAAGCCTGAAACAGTTGAACATCTTAAAGAGGAAATACGGCGCGTTATTGGTGAAATACAGCCACATTTATGCGAAAACGTTATTCAAAATTTCAACAAAAGAATAACCCTGTGCCAGAGGTTTCGTGGTGGCCATTTGCCTGATGTTGTATTTCACGGTTAATCGGAACTATTTTTCTTTATGTTGAAATAAAAATGTTTGCTTAATTAAAAAATAAATGTGTTTTTTCTTTAAAATTAAATCCGGCGCTCCTGTTGGGACACCCTTTATCTCCAAGAATCCCGTTTATGCATATTCAAAGACTTCGGCATGTTCACGGTCAATTTGGAATCTATGGGCAAGTGATAAATGTTCCGATAGAGGTAAATACAATGGTACGTACATTGCCACGAAATGCAGATGACGATTATAATATTATGGTTCACATCAAGAGAAGGAAAATACACAAATCCAACTATGTTCATGGTTTAGTCAACAAAATAAAAATAAAAGCGTGGTTGCAATACTTGAAAGATACACCTCTTTATGGTATACTAGTATGTCTTATGGTATTACGATTGATGATAGTTTCTTTCACGGTGAGGATCATGTGCAAAATGAAATTATCTACGATGAAGATGGTGACAATGACATTTCTGAACAAATACCAATTGACGAAAGCTTAATCGCACAGCAACAAATATTAATGTGGAACGACGAAATGTACCTCAGAATTGCTCCTGGAGAAGGCAATGTTCTCATTAGTCTATTATTTGATGAACACGCAGAAGAGCTATCTTTTCCGCAAATCTACTTGGGTCAATTTACAACCTTTCGTCCTGGCGTTACAGTCACACCTTTTATGATGGCAATAAGTGAGCTTAGACGATCTGATCGACGAGGAGTTACCCCTCAGCATTTGTTATACGTGCTGAATAAGAATACGAGAATCGCTTTCTATTGCGTTCAAACAAATTGGAAAAGGTACTACTATCACTAAAGAACCAGTAGAATCAGAAAATTACATATGTGGCCGTATTGAAAGTAATTTGGCTCTTCTACGCACAATTCCGAATTCCGCATATTATTGGTCAGAAAGAAAAAAGGATCTGTTTGCAATGATAAGGCAATATGGCAAGCCAACAATTTTTTTTACAAGTGCCAACAAAAAAGGATGGCCTAAGTTACTGCAATTATTGTACAATTTGAAATATAATTCTTGATTATCCGTTGAAGATGCAGCAGCCTTACATTTTATAGAAAAGAGCACACTTATTAATAAAGACGCCGTTACTTGCGCTATATATTTCAATAAATTAATCAACGTTCTCTTAAAAATACTGCAATCGAAAAGATCCTTTCAAGAAATACAGAATTTTGCTTTATTTCAAGAGCATCGAATTTCAACATCGGGGAAGTCCTCATGCGCACATTTTAACTTGGCTAGACAATGCTTCTGAAAACGCACTTGCAAAAGATTATATTAAAGCCCTCGATCTCATAGACTTCCTCATATCAGTATCTGCAGCAGAGGCATCTGGTAACATTAAATTACAGACACATAAGCATACCTTTACATGCTACAAAGGAGCAGCATCAAAACGGATGCAGAAATGTCGGTTTGAAGCTCCCTTTATGCCAATTAAGACCACAATGATTTTAACACCGATGAAAGACACCGAAGATGGATTTAAAGAGGATAAAGCAAAATACAATGCTCTCAGACGAAATCTGGAAAATTATCAATACGATGATTTCCAAACACTTTATGAAGATAATAATATTAATTCATATCAGGAATATGTTAGTGTCATTCGTACTGGAATCAATAGACCAAGAGTTTTTCCGAAGCGTCAACCTTATGAAAAATGCTTCAATACTTTTAATCCATTTATATTGAACATTGTCAAATCTAATATAGACTTTCAATTTATAACAGAAGAATATTTGTGTGCAGATTACGTGGCGGAATATGTCAATAAGATGAACCGAGGTGTTAGTAATTTACAAAGGAAAATAATTGAAATCATGGATGAACACCTGGAATTCGATATATTTGACATCACTAGAAACATTAGTATTAATCTTTTAAATCACACGTAGGTAAGAAACCAAGAAGCTGCCTGGTATTTGTTGAAAGAGCCTATGTCAAAAAGTTAAACTATAATTGTCTATATACCGACTGTATGGCCCATAGACAGACACAGAATAAAAAAGACCATAAAGGAATTGAGTGAATTGGATGATGACTGCACAGATATATGGAAAGAAAATTGGTTCGATAAGTATGAAAAAAGATCTGCAGATTCAGAAAATATTTCTCTTGTCCAATTTGTTTCTATGTATTACAAAAATGACAAGGGAATATTTATGAAACGAGATGAATCGAGACTAATACGTTATCGCAATTATGACAAGGCTACTGATTTCAACGAATATAGGCGAGAAATGGTAACTCTATACATACCATTTCGTCATGAGGAAGCAAAAATTCTCGAAGGAATGAAATTTATTAATTTATACGATGAAAATGTAGATCTAATATTACAGCGGAGGAAAGAGTTTGAGTCCAACATTGACATTGCAAAAACATTAAAATTTGTCGAGAATTATGGCGCGAAGAAGTTGCCGATGATAATGAAGAAATAAGAGATGTTGGTAGACTTCCTGATGAAAATCCATTTTAAGATTTGTACAATGATCCGAATGCAGTGATAAATGATGGTTTACAACTTGCAATGCTGAATAAACTTGAAGCTATCGCTAAAAAGAAAGAAAACATAATGGCCAATAACGATTTTTATGTTCTTATGCGCCGGGCCAATGAGGAACAACGAGAACTCTGGTTTCATACGAGTAGAATGCACCGCCTCATATCTGTAGATGAGCCAATGCGAGAACCATTGCTTGTATATTTGATTGGACCAGCCGATAGTGGCAAGACATTTGTAATAAAAGGAATGATGGAAATATACAACAGATTTTCAGATACTGATGGCGTTTTCAATGCTTATATAGCGTGTTCATCAACTGGAAAGGCTGCGACAGCTATATGCAGTACAACAGTGCATGATGCATTAAGCATATCATTGTCCAGGCTAATTCCACTTAATGTTGAAAAGGCTAATCAGTATAGAACTTTGTTCAAATTTGTTAAAGTCCTTATTATAGATGAGGTAAGCATGGTTTCCGCTGAATTATTAGAACAGATTGACACACGTCTGAAGCAAATTACTGGTTTGTTTACGAAAAACTTTGGAGAATTAGATGTTATATCAGAGCGATAAATCTAAGCGACAATGTAATTGATCTAGTATGATGGAAAATTTCTGGCAGTTCGCAACCCGGTTAGAGTCAGCGCCACCTAGATACAGTAGCGGACAAAAGTTTAAGACGATGAATTACAATTTGGTTCATAGATCTATCATACAAGTACTAACGTTTCTTTCGGCTTGTTGTTTTTTTACAATACATGTGTACGTTTGACCTTCATAATGTAGAAGTCTCGGTCGTCAAATGTAAACAATATAGATTATACAATTTTTTTTTCCTTCCAACCATCTGTAAACAGCGGACATTAGTTTAAGACGATCTGTCGAACAAGATACCCGTAGTCGATCCACGCAATAATTTGATATATTAATACTGTAAATAGTTTGTGGTGTATCATCCAGTGTCTTAAGTTTAATTACGTACGAAAAGAGTATGGGTAAAGCCCGTAATTTGTCATCAACTGAACGAAAACTAATCGTGTCTCTACGGAAGCAAATCGAGACATTTTCTTCAATTGCAACTAAAATGAATCGATCAGAAACTTCTTGTAAGCAAGCGTGGTACAAGTTTGTGAAGACTGGAGACTATTTTGATCGACCAAAAAACAGTAGACCGCGGAAAACCACGCCAACGCTGGATCGTCGGATTCATCGATTAAGCGAGAGAGATCGTTTTCGTTCAGCAGTCGATATCAGAGCTGAAATATCCAGTAATAATAATGCACAAATTAGTGTAAGAACTGTCCGAAGACGATTAGACGAATTCAATTTGAAAGCACGAAAGCCACGGAAGAAGCCGATGCTCAGTAAAAAGAATAAAAAATTACGACTGCAATTTGCTAAGGCTCATCGGCATTGGACAAGTGAGGATTGGCAAAATGTGCTATTTTCGGACGAATCCAAATTCAACCGAATTTGTTCTGACGGGATACTGTATGTAAGACGTCGAATTGGCGAAGATTTAAATCCTCGATGTGTTTTATCGACAGTTAAGCATGGAGGTGGAAACGTAATGGTGTGGGCATGTTTTTCTCGCAATGGTCCTGGACCAATACGCCGAATTAATGGAATCATGGACCGTTTTCAATACTTGGATATATTGAAAAATACTATGTTACCGTATGCCTACGAAAATATGGGTGATAATTTTATTTATCAACAAGATAATGACCCAAAGCATACGGCTCGGGTAGTGAAAAGTTTTTTTCAAGATGAAAAAATCACTTTATTACCGTGGCTGTCGCAGTCGCCGGATTTAAATCCAATTGAAAACTTATGGTGTACCATAAAAAGAAGGGTTCAAAGAAATAAACCAAAAAATTTTGACGATTTGTACTCTTTGGTTGAAAAAACGTGGAATCAAACAACTGTGGACGACTGCAAAAAATTAATTGATTCAATGCCTCAAAGATGTGCTGAATAAAAAATAATGGACTGTGGACAAAGTATTGAAGGGAGAAAAATATCTGTATATTTTCTACCAAAAAATATTTTTTTACGTATAGTCTTAAACTTTTGTCCCCGAAGATATCAAACAAATTTATGTTTTCTTTGTTTATTGTATCTAATGTTGTTACGCGCAAAATTGAATTTATGTAATAAATATATGAATTAATGATTAATTAGCTAATACAAAAAAAAAATCCACTGAGTCAATTCTTTTCATAAAAAAATCAACGATTACTTTTTTTTTCCTCTCCATCTTAAACTTTTGTCCGCTACTGTACCTGCGTTATCGATCTCAGAAAGATCTCTAACAATCGAATCCTTAATTATTTTTTGTCAACTCTGCTTGCCTCACTCATTCATTAAGAATTAATGAGGCAACCAGACCTGACGATTTTTAACTTTCTAAAGAAATCGTGAAAAAATATTGCCACAGCCCGGGTTCGAACCGGGAACTCCAGAATTCTAGCCTAGTACGTTACCAATTACGCCACCGCGGCTCTAGCAACATTAATGCAGGATCTCTATTTTTAATGTCAAGTAGTACACCTTTGTTTGTAGATTAATCAATTAATCATTTTGTATGCGGTCATATGTTTCTTCCGAGTGATAAATCTAAGCGACAATGTAAAAAAAATAATTAAGGATTCGAGTGTTAGAGATCTTTCTGAGATCGATAACGCAGGGATTTAGGTGGGGCTGACTCTAACCAGGTTGCGAACTGCCAGAAATTTTCCATCATACTTGGTCAATTACATTGTCGCTTAGATTTATCACTCTGAAGAAACATATGACCGCATACAAAATGATTAATTAATTAATCTACAAACAAAGGTGTACTACTTGACATTAAAAATAGAGATCGTGCATTAATGTTGGTTGTCATAATGTTGAAGAAGAAAATTTCGTCAGGCAGAAGTTGCATAAAATGAGAACTGATGATAGTGGTGGATTGCCTTATGAACTAATTTTAGTTCTCAACCGACCTTACAAGATAACTAATAACATAGAAGTTGCGGATGGATTATGAAATGGCACTGTAGGAATATTGTATCATGTGGAGAGAGGTGAGAATAGTGACATCGTAAGAGTTTGGATGAAATTTCCAAAATCATGTGGACGATAACGGGCAACAAAATCAAGAAATTTTAGTGCACGACTCAATCTTAACAACGATGGTGTGCCAATCACGTCTCAGATATCATCGATACCACTTAATAATACTAAAACTATATTAGCGAAACAAAAACATTTTCCACTTATTTCTGCTCTAGCAATGACTATTCATAAATCACAGGGAGGTATTTATGATGCTATTGTTTATGAATACAATCGCAAACATCCTAGAGAATTAGTATACGTAGTTTGACAAGGATTCATGGTTACTAAAGAAAATACTAGAGACAGCTGAAAATTTTGGATTGATAGAACAGAAATACCTCTAAATACTTCAGAACCAGATAAGCATCTCAAGAGATCAACAAGTCATCGAGAGGATTTAACGTTAGAATTGTAAAGGTGACAAAACAATACACTACAAACTGTTACTAGAACTTTTCTTTAATTCATCTCTAAGAGGCCTGGATTATGTATATTTTCATTCAATTGCCAAAGTTCACATGCACATGAAGCTGATCTAAAAAATGATGCTCTGGTAAAAATGTAAAATGTTTTACTTCTATCAAAAACTCGTATAAAAAACAAAGAACCAATTGAGATTCCGAATTTCAATTTTGTTGTCAGTTACAAAAGACCTGACGTTCTTGCGGCGCGGGCAGCTATTTATCACAACACACAAGATACATCACACATTGTCACTTCATATATGGACATACACACCAAATTAACCAGAGGAATTGGTGTTAATGTTTCAGATATTGGTGAAATATGCGTCGCTCGTTGCCTTTCCAAAAATGGACAATACATTTTAATGGTGGCCGTTTATATTTCCCCTGGAAAATCTATGAGGCAAATACAACAATTTCTATTTAAAAACTTAATGATTTATACAAAAGAAGGTTCTGAAATACTCGAAAAAAGATTTGGGGAAAAAATTGACGATATACCCATGATATTAAGTGGAGACTTCAATATTAACTTTGCAGATGATAAAAATCTACCGTTAATTGAATTTTTGAATGAAGCATTAGGTTTGACTATGTCCAATAATCGAAAACTCAGCACTACCAAATATAAAACAACGATCGATGTGGTTTTTACAAGATATTTACATAAATTCCAATCAAATATTTTTGTTTCTTACTTCAGTTACCACAATAATGTATCCTTTTTGGAATATAATGAAACGATTAATACTACAAATAATTTAAGTATTATTGAAGTAAATGATGATCATGACGCAAACAATGAAAATGATGTTGACAATAAAGTTAATTGAAATCCATTTAAGTTGTCAATTATGTTTTATATACATTTTGTATTGGACTTGCGCAGCGCATCATATGTTTTGATTAAAAAATAAACCATATAAAAGTATATGTATTGGTTGCTCGGAGTGCCGATAGATGTGAACACCAGACTCATGTTAATGATTTTTATTTACAAATTATTAATTTTTTTTTGTTGGTACTACATCAATTTAAATATCAGTGGTTTTTTTGGTTTCCAAAAAAAATCCAGTGTTATTTCAGTTTTAACCTCGTTAATTTTCCTTCCGGCGTAGCAGCGCCTGGCGCCCGACTCGAAGAAGAAAAATTAAAGGGAGGAAAAATAGCCCCGACCGACTGCAGGTAACGTGGTACGTTGGGGTAGAAATTTACGTTAAATACATACAGTTTTAAACGATATCTTTAGTTTTTTGTAATCCTGCGCAAAGAAAAAAGTGAGGAACATAACGAAAACATGTGGTAGTTGTATTTATAATGGTATATTATAATAGTAGAGAGTAGATAAAATGTATAGAATCATACATAGTGACATTATCATTGATATGAGATATATGACTATAAAAATAAATTGTCTTCCAAATAATATATTAATATATTCTTTTTTCGTTCATTCATTTATATAAAACACGTTAGATAAGGCTTTGAGGACTTAGGACTTGAGAACAACGACGGAGCGGCGTCAGAAGTTCGAGATCTATGTTTTTTCGCCACCCGGCCCATGAAGCTGGATTAGGATGTTGAGAAATCGATGCCTGGAACCTGAACACCACAAGACCATCGGCTAAATCGCTGTAAGAGGCAAGGAATGCTATTTTTCATGACCCGCTATATGAAACTAAGCATTCAGCGGGTACCTTGCTGTACCTGCTTAGCACATTTAAGAGGAGGTGAAACCTCTATATTTATACAGATGTGCTGCTTCTCTTTCACTTTGCTGTGAACGCCATACTAGTGTTATCTCTTTCGCATTTGTAGATGTTTCGCCTCCCCTTGAAGCGGAAAACGGTGTAGAATGAGCTGTCAGCGTTACCTACTATTCTTACAAAGTATTTTACATGCCCTAGATGTAGTTTGGCAGAGATGGAATTTAGCGGAGATGCTAGACGACCCACGGGCGAGCACGTAACTGACCCTCAGTGGCTATCACATATCTCACACACTTATCGCATTAGTGTAGAGCCATTAGGAGGCTTGAAAGAAAGCTCGCAGTCTGGAGGTGCCAACAAGTTCGAAAGATAATATCAGCATGAAGTACCTTGAGAACCGAAAGACCATCTGTGTGAGGTCTTACGTAGGTAGAAAAAGGGTAATGAAGGTCATACAAGAGCCGCTAGCCAAGCATGCATTATTCTAACATAAGTCCTTTTTGATGCTGCCTCCCAAGTCTTGGACAAACGGTTTAATTATAGGATCGGCAGGGACTTGGGGATATGATAGGAACGGGGGAAGTCTATTGATAGTTTGCATAGAAGCATTGTACCCGAGCCGCATGAAAACTCAGTAATAAAATAATAATATAAAAGGAAAGGATGTGGCCAACCCAGCGCTCGTGATTGTAATATTAGAATCTGTCTTTTTTTTTATAAGCTCCCTTACAGAAAACAAACCCTGTCATAATAGTATACTGTAGACTTATGTAAATAAAATCTCTTTGAATCCTCTAAAAAATTGTAGACGTTACTTCATATGATATAAAACTTTCAGGGCCAGACAGCACTTTCTATCCAGTCGAGATAAGCGCTCACCCTTGTGTAGATAGCCGGTGAATTCTTGAAGGCACAGAATTTACCGAAACTCGTTACACCGACGATACTGTAAGTGCAGTAGGGCTCCTTCAGAACTCGCTGAAGAGGACCACCGCTGTCACCCTGTCGAAAATTAAGCATAACTTTTATTGCATGGAAGTTAGCAACGTTAGAATAACGACGATTTAGCAGCTGTTAGTTTCTATTATTAGTTATATTAGTAACGTTTAACCTATTTTTTTTAATGCTAACGTAGAAATGTAAAAAAAAAGATAAAAATGCTTGAAATATTGCAAAATTTTCCATCGTTAAAATATGGCCAGTGGCAGTCGATTTCATGCAATGAAGTTATCATGCTCAAATATCCTTTTCATCGCCAAAAAGGGTTTCTTACGAGCAATATTTTTTGTTCCTGATCAGAACAGCGCATTGGATAACCTGATTTTTTATAAAGTTCAGCTTCACCTACCCATCCTCATTATCAATAGTTGATCATTTTCCATGAATTATAAATAAATGAGTAAATAAATAAATAAATGAATATATAAATAAACAAATAAATAAATCTTAGGTGTTATAAGTTTGAATATTTTCTTTTTTTAAAAATATTTATATAAAGTCAAGTAAAACCCAGGAGGTAAGAAAATAATGAAAAGTCATCAAAGACGTCTCCAAAGAGCTCTACTATACCTGGCAGGTGTCTTTGCCCCCTTCGAGTACACCAGCGCACATCAAATTTGCTGTTAAACCCTGGGGCATTTGCTTTCCTGTGAGTTCTGCGCCGTACAGCTCTTTGCAGTCTTCTGAAGATACATAATTCAGTGATACTTTCATTAGGTCATCACTGCCTCCAGTAGCCTCTGTAAATAATAGCTATTATTATTGTATATTTCTTATTTGTTGATAAACAGAAAGAGTACATAAGTAAGACTTATACAGCAAATTAGAATTATTATTTAGTAGTTTTACTAAATAATAAATCATGTTCTATGCTGCTAACACGACCACTCTTAGCCTAAGGTTTTGGGACACCAGTTTAAACCTTTGTCTACATTCATATTACCAATAGATGATATAATTTATGATATAATAAATGCGAGGCTTGTTTCATATGTAATTTTGTTTTTTCATTTCTTGAGAGATGACTTTCTAAATCCATCGAGCTTTGGGCTGCTTATCAGACTATGGTACACAGTTAATTTCTGTATTTAGTTTGATTGCGCGACAAGTTTGGAGGATGACTATCAAAGTCTCGAAGTCTCAATTTCTCGAATTACTTTTGACCGACAGGAACGAACGATTGTTCGGTACGCCGTAGGAGGACGCTGATAGCGAAAAACCATATATATAGCGTTCTGACAGGATCGTAGCTTATAGAACATTAATTGGGAGTGACCAGTGGGGGCCCTAAATGAATAAATAAATAATAATTTTCAGCTAGCTCGAGAGCTTTGCACCGGTGATGATAACGTCGCCGGTTTCGCGTAGGGTTTAAACTAGACGACCGGGATGACCTGTGACTTTACTTAGTGTCAGATGCGCATGAGTGATAAATTGGAAAAGTGTGTGCATAGTGTTGTGTTGTTGTGTTCAATGTGTCGAAATTTATACCGAACAAAGAACATTCGCAGACAGCATTAATTTGTAGTTTCCATTTCAAGGAAACTGCTGCTGAATCATACCGATTACTTCGAGAAGCTTATGGTGAATATGCTTCATCGCAAGATACTTGTGAACGATGGTTTCGGTGTTTCAAAAGTTGTGACTCCGATGTTGCAGACAGGGAACGTGGAAAGCCGTCAAAAAAGTACGAAAATGTGGAATTGCAAGCATTGTTGGACGAAGATGATTCGCAAACACAAAAAAAACTCGCCGAGCAATTGGGTGTTAGTCGACAAGCTGTTTTCAATCGGCTACGAGAGATGGGAAAGATTCGGAAGACCGGTATATGGGTACCACATGAGTTGAACGACAGGCAACTGGAAAAGCGCAAAAACACATGTGACATTTTGCTCGCTCGGTACAGAAGGAAGTCGTTTTTGCATCGTATAGTTACAGGGAATGAAAAGTGGATTTATTTTGAGAATCCCAAAGGTAAAAATGCATGGGTAGACCCAGGCGCACCGTCCACATCGACCGCAAGACCGAATCGCTTTCGCAGAAAGTCGACGCTCTCTGTTTGATGGGACCAGAGGGGCGTGATCTATTATGAGCTGTTAAAACCTGGGGAAACGGTTAATACAAAACGTTACTGACAACAATTGACCGATTTGAACCGTTTGCTACTTGAAAAAAGGCCAGAATACCGAACGAGGCAATACAAAGTCATTTTTCTTCACGACAATGCTCCATCACATGCGGCAAAACCGATTCGCGGCGCATTGGAAACACTCAGCTGGGAAGTTCTATTCCATGCGGATAACTTACCAGACTTGGCTCCTTCCACTTGTTTGCATCGATGGGTCACGTACTTGCTGAGCAGCGCTTTGGTTCGTACGAAGATATGAAAAAATGGCTCGATGAATGGTTCGCAGCAAAAAGGGAAGATTTTTACTGGCGTGTTATCCACAAATTGCCCGAAAAATGGGAAAAATGTATAACAAGCGATGGAGCATACTCTGAATCTGGCATACTGGAGCACTTTTTATCATTCTTCCGAATTTAACATATTTTTTTAGAAAAAAAAATCTGCATTTTATACTTGTACACCTGGTAGCTTCACAGAGCATTTCTGATGTGTAATGTTGCACTTATGTTCGCTTAGGCATGTTTGCAAGGTGTAACTGTAGGTACTTTTGTAAATTGTTTTTCCTTTCAAATGTTCCTTATAGGTTAAATAAAATAATATGATTAATTCGAACAAAATAAAATGTATAAGATTGCAAGTAGCGCAATTCCAGAATTATATTTTCTTTATCTCCGTTCAAGCACAAGAAAGGTACAAAGCAATTGTTTTGTAAGAAAACTCATTCAATAAGTGATGTGCCTACCGTATGACGTTCTCCCGAAACCACTGGCAATTGCGCTTTTTTCCGGTGGATTCTCTTCAATCTGTAGACAAGCTGGTCTCACTTCCGATCCCAATTCTAGAGATTTATCGAGCTTGAGCAACGCTATGTCATGATATCTTGAAGGCAACTTGTATTCTGGATGGTTTATTCTTTCAGCTACGCTTCTCTCCTGCATCCCTTGATTGGGATGTTTCAAATTTAATAAACCTACTCGCACTTTCGATGCTGGGCCTCTAAAGTTTGTTAAAAATTGTAATGTAGAATCGATACTTATACTATCATTATCAATTTGTTTTTGTAAAGTTCTTTTGAGATAGAGAAGATTAAACGAACTTGTCTTTCGAATCCAGGCAATGAGCAGCGGTGAGTATATAGTTCTCTGATATAATAGTTCCTCCGCACTGCCAGGAGACCGGTGTACCGTAGCCGATTACTGCCTGTAGGAAAAATATATGAATTGAAAAAATGAATGCTTGCATAGCTTAGCTAGCCAAATCGAGAAGCTCTAAAGCAAACGTTTCCGAAATTATTACATTAAGGTGTTGACAAACTTCTAAAAATAAAATACCTTTTTTAAAACTTTCCTTTGCATATCGATAATTCAATTCTAAAAGGACATACATCGGCAAATAGTCCATCGCGCCAGTATGGCGCAATGAAAGGGGGCATCAGAGGAGGAAACCAGTTTTTGGGTCCGAGGCCTCTGTTAAGCCCATTGAGGTCCAACCTATTGTTGTGCCGCGAAATATTCCACTCCGTATTTCATATATTCGGGAATATTCCACAGCAAAGGAACATTGGAATTCGTTCAAGACAGGAAACGAAGTCCAATGCCCGATCGTACGATTGGCCCCAAGAACGCCGACGCAGCATGAGCGACTCGCTTGGCGTTCGACGATAGGCTAAGGCTAAAATTGCGAATTAAGGGATTTTCGTAAAGACAGTTAACAACTGCTTTACGAAAAGCAGTATTAAATTAGATTGAAAAGAGAACGGGTTGGTTCCTCGTTAAATACTCGAAACAACATATTATTGTACATTCTTACTTTGACTTTTAAATAGACAACGGAAAGTTACCGTTGCTTATAATAAACACTTCCTTTTATATAGATTCGCGTTTTCATCGATAACTCGAGATTCATCTCCTTATCGGCAAACGATCCCAAAAATAATAACTTTTTAAATATTATACCGAATACCGAATAATCCAATTACGCTGTAGCGGCATAACATTTAGTGGCAGCGGTGGGATCTGCCGAAGTTAAGTGATTCGTAATTTATTTGGACAAAAGTGTTTTGGACAAAGTTAAGAGTGACTCTGAAGCGACGACTACGACGCGTGCAAGGACACCAGTGTAGTTCGTGAAAACCCGACTAATCTAACGCGAAGACGCGAAGTGAACGTCGGTGCGGTGTGACATCGGCCAACCGTTTAAAATCCCGATTGACGGTGTTACGTCAAGTCGTGGAAAAACGCACAAAGTGTGCAACCGAGTACCCAAAGCGGTAACTCGAGACGAAGCCGTCGGGCAGTCATTGCCGACGCACAGAAGACGAGCCCAGGAACCACCAAGAGACGGGTCAACGGTACTAGGGAGGATAACTGGACCAGCCTTCAAGGGAAGCTACGAGACAATAGGTCTACAGCACCGGAGGAACTGCACCCGAGAACAACGCCATGGAAAGAACCGCCTACCAGATCATCTTTCTGTAAGTGGCGGTTACATTACTATTACATATTGCCGTGATAAAAAAAAAAAATTGCCAAAGCCAGAGTAGAACCGATATTTGGAAAAATATTTCACTAGATATATATTCCTCTTGAGATTTTGTGGGAATATTTTAAAGTAGAGTTCGCCGCGAAATTAGCAAACATGTCAGAGTCTAGAGGAGCCCGATCAAGACATAGGGGCAACTCGCTAGAGACGACGTTGCCTGGCACAGGGGTAGACCCCACAGCCGAATTAGCCGCGGCCGTAGGGGATATCGTTTCGGAAGCGCGCAGGGCGCTATTCGAGCTCTCGCCGTCGGGGTAAATCCCCTCGACCAGACAAGAGGCCCTTGCAGACCGACTGACGGCCCAGTTTGGCATAAACCCACGTAGGGGTGCGTCGTTCGGAGATTTCGACAGTGACCTTAGCGACGACGTTTTTAATATGGCAACTGGCGAACGAACGCCCGAGCGCGTCACCGAAAACATGGTTGACCAGGAAATAGAGAATATGCGAACTATAGATCGTGTAGGTATCTCTGCAGCTACCGATACGACAGCCCGGTCGGTACCAGCAAGAGTACGCGATCGGTTGGAGGCGGTCGACTGAAGCCAACGTGAAATGGAAAGAGCGCAACGCCAGTGCGAAAGGCTGCAACGCGAGCACGATCGAGGCCAACGCGAACTCGATCGCGAACTCAGAGAGGCTGAAACACCGTCGGCAAGACGGAATTTGGCAGATACGCTAAACGAGGTTGGTGCGGACGAGTACGAACTCATCCACTTCTTACGAGAGTAAATTGCCGAGCTCCAGCGACGGTTAGGAGGAGCAGGGATGGAAGACATTCCGCCCCCCGCACTGCCCCCGAGACGCACGTGGTTCGAGGAGACGCAGAAGCCCTCAAACATGCTCAGCCTCAGTCTCGGTATAAAAATGGTAAAAACGTTCGGAGGCAAGGATTCGAAGGCATTGCCGCTCTTCTTAAAGTCCTGCGAGACGATATTCCGCAGGGTAGCAGAGGAGGAGCATGACACTCTCCTGGAGTTGATAGTCATGAGTAAGCTAGAGGGTGCGGCAGCAAGGAAACTGCAGCACAAAACCATCAGTACCATGGCGAAACTCAGGAGCGAGTTGGAAGCGTTGTACGGACAACGGAAGTCCCTGGCCGCGCTGCAAATGGAGTTCAGCTCCCTCCGGCAGGGACAGAACGAGGACATCGCCGCCTACGCGGCAAGGACGGAGAGGATCACGGTAGACATCGCTAAAATATTTTGGGAACCATTGCAAACAGAGGGTCAAAAGATCACCGACGAGAGCGTCACACGACGAAGCGCACAGGCCAACTTCGAAAACGGCCTGCACGGCCAGGTGCAAGTGCTGGTGCGTGCTAGAAATTACCAAACGCTGCATGACTCTGTGGCAGGGGCCATAGAGATAACCAACATGGTACAGCCAAGAGGAGGGGTAGGTGGAGTATTAAGCCACCCCAGAAGGTCCCAAGGCGCATCACCCCGGCAGGGAGAAAATTGTTTCACCTGCGGAAAAACTGGACACATGGCTCAAGACTGCACTCAGAATACGGGACGAGTAAGCCTACCAGTACCCAGTGAAAACAAGTCAATCCCCAATGTGGAAATAACCTGCAATTACTGCCAGAAGAAAGGCCACATGTAGAAGGACTGCCGGAAGAGACTGTCGCAGAATAAAAGCGAGCCAACGCAGCTGCCCCGACAGCCAAGAAACGCAGGCTACAAAGATGCAAAAAATACGGTAACTGCGGGGCCAGATCCAGCCACTGCAGGCGTGAACACGCTGGGCGCACTGAGACTGAATACGCTAACTGTCCAGCAGAGACCTGCGCGCAATCAGAAGGAAACAACGCTGCAGCTTCTACAAGTAACGCTGCCGGCGTCGAGTGCCACCGCCAGTGACTTCGATATCGATGCACCGTTGGCCACGACCGGGATACTCACCCTCAAAGCGGACACCGGAGCGCAGTGCAGCATAATCAAGGAAGGCTGTCTCAGACCAGAGACCATGGTGAGCGCCTGCACTGTAGAGCTGCAGGGGGTAGCGAGCGAGAAGTTCACCCCCTTCGGGATAGCTAAAATTGTACTCGAGACACCGGCTTTAAATGTAGAGCATTGGTTCTACATCGTTCCGAACAACGTGCCGTTGAAGGTCAACGGATTACTTGGCATGGACTTTATCAAGCAGCATAAAGCGGAAATCCTGCATGGCGAGATGCTCAAGTTGTATGGGCACTGCATGCCGCTACGGGACGGCGCGACGAGGATATATTCGCCAAGATGCCGCCAAGGAAAATACATTTGTCAGACTACCTACAAGGAGCGGGATCAGCCGAGGCATCATAGAGAGACCCCGTGTCACACCGTCAAGAATCAAAAGAGTGAGTCTAGAAGTTTCTGAATGCGACGGGGAAGTGCAACAGCCGACGATGACATGCGAGCCATCGGAGATAGCGAAGACCGTACGTAGCCGCCAGGTCAAGGCACTGCGCGTTAGCTCAGAGAACACGGGGAAGAAGGCCAAACGGTTTGCGCAGCGCCAACGGAAGCCCGACTTGGTGCCCCCCAGCAGTGAAAAGCAAGCAGCTCGCGCAGGGATAGTGTGCGAGTACAATGGTGTATTCCAACTACGAGGGAACAAGCGACAGCGCACGCACGAGGTGCAGTATCGCGCACCCTTCAAGGTCGGATCGAAGGACCTAGGATCGCAACCCTCGCCTGGGAAGAACGTAAAATCGGGGCATGGGTCCAGTAAAATGCATAAAGCCGGAAAAAGAAATACTGATGCAGACGCTCTGAGTCGCATATATGCGACCACACGAGCCCAAGTGGGACAGGAAAGAAAGTCCCACAAAAAAGAGAATGATAGCGCAATCGGGTATACGAACGGCCGCACAAAGCGGAGAGTCGAGGATACCCAAGGCAACCACTATAACTCGTCGGAGCGAGAGGCTAAACTCGCCCACGAGAAAGAGAAGTGGAGATGCCGACAGACAAAATGCTAGCGGAAGGAATAGCCCAGTCCAGCGGAGTCAATGTAACGCGCCGCTGATGGTCTTGGCTAAGAAACCCGATGCCGCCGGAGTGAAGAAAATGCGCGTAGTGGTGGACTTTCTGAAGTTGAAAGAAGCCACCATCGGAGACTCATACCCACTGCCCAATATCACCGAAATATTGGACCAGTTGGGACGGGCCCGATATTATACGACTTCGGATCTCGCCTCTGGATTTCACCAAATCCCGATGGCGCAAGAAAACATAGAAAAACGGCATTTTCTACTCCGCGGGGTCATTTTGAATCCATTCAGATTGAAGAACGCACCACCGACTTTCCACCGGCTAATGAACTCCGCGTTAGCAGGACTACAGGGCGTCAAATGCTATGTGTACCTCGACGACATAGTAACACACAGAGTAAGAGCTACTCGCGATAATATGGGCCCTAGCTCAATTCCGGCCATATATTTATGGTACCTGTTTCACAGTAGTGACGGACCACCAACCGCTCACCTGGCTGTCCGGAGTAAAGGATCCAGGTTCGAGATTGATGCGTTGAAAAATTAAATTGGCGGAACATCAGTTTAACGTAGAGTACAAGGCAGGAAAGCGGAACACGAATGCAGACGCGCTAAGTCGAATATTCCTTACTACGAGGGCCCAAACGAGAGCGAAGAACGAAGTCCGTGAGTCGAAAGAGGACAGCACGACGGGGCAACTCGGCACAACGAACGACCGCACAAAGCGGAGAGCCGAAGATACCCCTTACAGCCGTGGTAGCTCGTCGGAGCGAGAGATCGAGCTCGCCCACAAGAAAGAAAAAAACAGCAAGCGCCCGGGTACGGACAGCCGTATAAAGCGGAGACCCGAGAATACCCCGGGCCAGCCTAGCAACGCGGCAGAGAGAGAGGCCGCGCTGGCCAATGCGCCAGAAGACGATAGAGAGATCCGCAGCGTGCATGCAGATCGCTCAACTGAACCCCACAGCCCCGCCGAAAAGCCGTGCGGTCGGGGAAGGGGCATACCACGCAAGCTACATATGCAAGCCACTGGTAAAACTGCGAGCACCGCTGACAAGGACGGAGCGGGCCCAGCACAGCATGGCGGACCCGCGAAGCGGGGAAGGCCGCGAAAAGCCAACGTAGCAAGGCCGCTCGAGACGGAGAGCGACCCAACGGCGGAGCTAACGGTGGACACACCGAGCGACGAAACTGCAGACAGAGCACCGCAAAGGCCTGCTGAAGACAGCGTTATAAAAGAGTATAGCGACTGCCGCAGTGGCGTAGCCACTCCTTCTGCCGATGACCGCCAGAAAATAATTAGAGAATACCACGACACCCCCATAGGAGGGCATCAGGGTATACGGCGTACGTTACATCGGATTCGGACCAAATCCGACTGGCCCGGCCTCAGAAGAGATTTAGAAAATTATATATCGTCATGTGAATCCTGTCAAAACAATAAAATCAGGTAAAAAGAACGAGTGCCGATGGTGGTAACGGACACCCCATCGAGGTAATTTGAAAAAGTCGCGGTCGACATCGTCGGACCGCTACCGGAAAGCGCTTCCGGGAAGAAATACATACTTACGTTCCAGGACGCGCTTACCAAATACAGTGCAGCAATATCACTGCCGAACCAAGAGGCTTCGACAGTCGCTAGAGCGATCGTAGAAGAAATGATCTGCCGGCACGGAACGCCGGAAATAATATTATCAGATCAGGGCACGAACTTCCTCAGCTCGACCTTGAAAGAAATGTGTCGACTGCTGCGAATCAAGAAGATACAAACGACGGCCTACCATCCGGAATCAAACGGCGCATTAGAAAGATCGCTTCGCACCCTCGCCGAGTACCTAAAAAATTTCATAGATGAGGATCAAATAAATTGGGACGAGTGGCTGCTGTATGCGATGTTCACGTACAACACCACTCCACATACGGGGACCGGACTGTCGCCCCACGTGTTGGTGTACGGACGCGAGGCCGAATTGCCGACCGCCGTGAAACAAGAACCACGCAGCACTTATGCCTACGATGACTACGTCCACGAGTTACGCGAGCGATTACGCGCCACATGGACTGTAGCACGAGACAACATAGAAGGCGTGAAGAGACGGTCGAAGACTACATACGACCATGGTGCACAGGTGCAGGAGTACCACGTCGGTAAACGCGTACTCCTCCGTGACGAGACGGTGCGAAGGAGGCGGTCAGCCAAGCTGACCCCGAAGTGGAAGGGTCCTCACGAAATAGTAGAGAAGAGGCCCCTCGTCAACTACGTGGTCCGGAAGGGGCGTAAAATCCAGGCGGTGCACGCAAACCGCCTGAAGCTCTTTATCGAGCACTAATAGCTCAGCAATTGAGGAATCCGAATACTTATAGCTAGTTAAAACTAAATATTAGCTAGAAAATAAATGTGGGAAGGAGCCCCTCAGGACGCAGGGTAGGGAGCTCCAATAAAGTAGACGAGGACTTAGGAGACCTAATTTTATCAACAGGAAAAAGAGCGTATACATATCGGAAAAATATATTGAAACAATTGAAAAGAAATTGCAATTTCATTACGCAATCCGGAGGGGACGGAATACTGTCACCGTGCCAGAAAAGCACCACGAAAAATGTATAGCATATTAATACTGACACAGAATAGTGTTCAGCGTAGAGTGTAAAAAGAATAACGTGCACACTCTATTCGGTTGATATACACATGTTAATAAGCCTCAGAGTGAGGAAGAAGGCACGCGTAGACAATCTAGTCCCAACGCTGAATAGAGAACAGAAAGGCCTAGAGCGAAAATGGACACAGATAACGGCGAGAAATGCGCGAAAAGGGTTATCCAACTAACCCATCCCCTCATCGTCCTAATGCAACAGCAAGGGTGATGGCTATACGTCGCGCCAACCCTAGAAAAATTGTGGGAAAAATCCCACTCGGCTTAAAATGTTAAATAATACGGGAATACAGGTTTTGGTAGGCGTATGTATAGTAACCGCCCGAGATTTCAGCATCAAAACCATCGGGCGAACATCGCAGATCATCCGAAAACACTACCTCCCGTCGTTCAATTTAAAATTAACGGAAATTGAAGTTCAGGCACCCCCTACGCAGACCGAGAGGACAATTCCATTACGGAGCGTGCTGCGAGACCCAGAAGAGCTTCAAAAGCTCGGAGCTCGAGCCGATTAAATCATGGACAACCTCAATACAGACGGAGACGGGATGCAAGACATCCATAATCTGAGTTTCTACTCACTGGGTGCAGTAGCACCAATAGCCTTGGTTGGCTATGTTCTGTTGAAATGTTATAGGTTTCAGCGAAACCGAACGCCAACAAGGACAAGCGAGGCAACGACCCCGGCAGCAGCCGAGGTAAACATCAACCTCGAGCCGCTCGGACGACAACAGCCAGAGGAGCAACTGCGATCCGCGCTCGCCAGAGTATGCACCCGTCCCCCCAACCGAGAACGACTCGCTCGGGACGAAAGACGATAAGAAGCAAAAGAAAAAAACTTCATCGTTAACTAATGAAAAAATGAAAAATTTTATTGTATCGTTATAAAACATCAAACTGTAATTGTATCAAATTGTAAGACGAAATACGGGAAACTAATCGAAGAAAATTTTTAGAGAAAACATTTTTTCCTTTTAAGGGGGGAGGGATGTTGTGCCGCGGAATATTCCACTCCGTATTTCATATATTCGGGAATATTCCACAGCAAAGAAACATTGGAATTCGTTCAAGACAGGAAACGAAGTCCAATGCCCGATCGTACGAACGGCCCCAAGAACGCCGACGCAGCATTAGCGACTCGCTTGGCGTTCGACGATAGGCTAAGGCTAAAATTGCGAATTAAAATATTTTCGTGAAGACAGTTAACAACTGCTTTACGAAAAGCAGTATTAAATTAGATTGAAAAGAGAACGGGTTGGTTCCTCGTTAAATACTCGAAACAACATATTATTGTACATTCTTACTTTGACTTTTAAATAGACAACGGAAGGTTACCGTTGCCTATAATAAACACTTCCTTTTATATAGATTCGCGTTTTCATCGATAACTCGAGATTCATCTCCTTATCGGCAAACGATCCCAAAAATAATAACTTTTTTAATATTATACCGAATACCGAATAATCCAATTACGCGGTACCTGCCTAACACTATATTTTTTTAAAAGAACTCCCTATTTTTTATTGTATTATTTTTCTTTTCAAAAATGAGTACGTTTTCTTCTGAATAATTGTTCGTTTATCATTTTCGAACAGGCCCAAAACGTTATTTGAAGTTTTTCCGTGGAAAGAATGGCAATACGTATCTTTGCGAAGAAATAAAAAACCGATCTTTTTAATTAAGAAGTGGAGTTGACTAATAAATTTAGATGAAATCAGTCCTTTTCAACGCTACATGATATATGATATCCGACCGAACAACCTCCCCACGATTTACATCGAGTAACGCTAATGCCGTCGGATGTTAAGCGCCTAGCAATGCTTAAAAAATAATGCAAACGAACGCTTAAAAACTCTTCAATGTGTAACAATTCATCGTAGAACTCCTTTTCATTTTTAATTGACAAATTAGTTAAGATTGACGTATCGCTACTTTTTCCACAGGAAAACTTCGAATAACATTTTGGGCCTATTCGAAGATGAAAAACAAAAAATGACATAGTGAAACTTACTAATTTTTTAACGAGAAATAAAAAATTCAATAAAAAGTAGGGGGTTCCATTTAGAAAATGAAAGTTGGGCTTCAATAGGCCCAGCAGGGACCGCGGACCCGAAAACTGATATAAACATCTGATGTCCAACATAATATACAACTTTTGTTCGAAACTTTTTTCAATTAATTCCTTAGTTTTCGATATATTTGAGCATATTTAAAAAAAAAGGATATCCTGTATATCCAGATAGACAAGTACCGGTATAGAGGTGGCACGTTATCCTGTCTTAAAATTAGTTTGTGACGTCTCGGTGACAATGATCAATGCAGTATCGAAAGTTTCAGTAACGGCATGCCGTGGAGTGCCATAAGTCGATTTTGGTCGGTTTCAATCATTAGTTGATATCAATGCATAGCAGATAATTATGTAGAGAAGAAATTGGAGAAATACTTATAAAGGGTGATTTTTTAAGAGCTTGAGAACTTTTTTTTAAAAAAAAACGCATAAAATTTGCAAAATCTCATCGGTTCTTTATTTGAAACGTTAGATTGGTCCATGACATTTACTTTTTGAAGATAATTTCATTTAAATGTTGACCGCGGCTGCGTCTTAGGTGGTCCATTCGGAAAGTCCAATTTTGGGCAACTTTTTCGAGCATTTCGGCCGGAATAGCCCGAATTTCTTCGGAAATGTTGTCTTCCAAAACTGGAATAGTTGCTGGCTTATTTCTGTAGACTTTAGACTTGACGTAGCCCCACAAAAAATAGTCTAAAGGCGTCAAATCGCATGATCTTGGTGGCCAACTTACCGGGCCATTTCTTGAGATGAATTGTTCTCCGAAGTTTTCGCTCAAAATGGCCATAGAATCGCGAGCTGTGTGGCATGTAGCGCCATCTTGTTGAAACCACATGTCAACTAAGTTCAGTTCTTCCATTTTTGGCAACAAAAAGTTTGTTAGCATCGAACGATAGCGATCGCCATTCACCGTAACGTTGCGTCCAACAGCATCTTTGAAAAAATACGGTCCAATGATTCCACCAGCGTACAAACCACACCAAACAGTGCATTTTTCGGGATGCATGGGCAGTTCTTGAACGGCTTCTGGTTGCTCTTCACTCCAAATGCGGCAATTTTGCCTATTTACGTAGCCATTCAACCAGAAATGAGCCTCATCGCTGAACAAAATTTGTCGATAAAAAAGCGGATTTTCTGCCAACTTTTCTAGGGCCCATTCGCGGTCAACATTTAAATGAAATTATCTTCAAAAAGTAAATGTCATGGACCAATCTAACGTTTCAAATAAAGAACCGATGAGATTTTGCAAATTTTATGCGTTTTTTTTTAAAAAAAAGTTCTCAAGCTCTTAAAAAATCACCCTTTATAATAAATCGTCGAATAGATTCTGATATATTGTATATAAACAGTGCATTTGGTAGTCATGCTACTAATGTTACAATTTTCGCTCTCTGAACCTTAACATCGAGTATAATAGTCAGTAAACTAGGAATGGATCTCGGAGCCCTTAGAGGCCAAAGAATTAAGAAAACTGCAGAGACCTACCGTTGATTGGACAATCAGAGCAAACTAATGTAGATTTTACATTTGTTCGATTGATTTCATCAGAGCATCACAACGGATAGTGTAACGGTATTTAACGTTATCATTACCCTGAAAGGTTTTAGTTCGGACTCGAGCAGGGAGAAAATTAATACAGGCTTTAGTATTGGGTCAAAATAAGGTTTATTTGACAAATGTAATAAATTATACAGATAATAATATAGAATATGATTAATAATATTTAATTGGACTCCTTTTTGATATTTCTGGGTGATTATGTACCTTACAAAAAGCTCGACCCGTACTCACGCACGCTTATATAATCGTGTCCGCGAAAAAAGGAGATTTATATTAAATTAATGAAATATTTTCTCTAATGGTATGGCAGTATAGTGTCTACGCAAGGTAAGAGGGAGTATTATACTACCGGGCTTGCCATGGATAATTTACCTATGTTAGCGACGTCTGTTATTATTCTTTGCCTTTGGATCTAGCCTGTCCTATATCTGTATATCGTGGTCCTGTGGTGGGGACGGAGCTTTAGCTCGAGCTCCTCTGGCTACGCTATCTGCTCGCTGGCGCGGCCGCCGTTGCGGTGGAGGCGTCAGCGAGATGCATCTTCGGTGCATCGGTGCATTGAAACGACGGCAGGAGCGTCCCTAGCTAAATTTCAAGGTGTTTTTTTAGTCCCATGGATTTGATATATTTTTATCCATACCACATTGGTTTTTTTAGATGTAAGATCTCATTGACTCGGATGCTGGGTTGCTTGAGTGACTGGTGGCTCTGTGGTCGGCTTTGGGAGATGTTCGTCTTAACGGCATCAGAGGTATCAGGCCTGGTCCTTGGAGTTGTGCGGTTTGATATGCTTCTCCTTTGGTTGGCTAGGTGGTCCTCCTTTGGCTGGTTAGCTGGTCCTCTTTTGATTGGTTGGCTAGTCTCCTTCGATTTTACTAGCTGGTCCTGGACGTTGGTAAGAATCTGTGAATAAATGGTCTTTGATTGTCACATTTCGTGCCCTTTTATACTGGCTTCCCCCACTCTTCTTCCAAGTTCTGCCTGTATAAAAGGGTATAACTATATTTAATAGTTGTCCTGTAGCCTACCTCCTGTAGCCAATGTGTCCCTAGTTGATTCCTTTTCATAAATTATTTAGTACTATAGTAGCTCGAGTAACGGTAGTTGGTTTTCTCGGTACGCTGTTCTTCATAGTGTTGCTAGTATGTATTATAGGTCCCTCTGGCTGTGTATCAAGCGTACTTAGGCTCGTTATTCTCAGTATATTTTGGTGATGCGTGGTGCTGGTGCTTCGCTGTGTATGGATTAGCGTGTACCTCGGCTAGTTGCGTGGTACCGGTGCTTCGATGCCCCTGTGTTGGGTAGATGAGACGAATTTGTCGTCGTATTGTCTGCCGATCCGAGGTGAGTTCGTCGAATCGAGGATCGCTGCGATGTTATTGCTTCTTATTCTATTCTTCTATATTATTCTTCTTTTTCCTTACTTGCTATTGATTATTACTCTACTCTACGTTCTATGTATTATTTATTTCCTTGATTAATTTCCTATTCAAGGTATTTTTCGCAGTAGGTACTAACAAAATAAACATGTTTTATGACAAATTAAATATTTTTTTAATAAAAAAAAAATTTATTATGTTTTTTAAATATTTTTAATTTTAATTTTGATGTTATTTTGTATCGTGAAGGTTCTCCCCATTTTCTTTTGTTGCGTTATTCTTCTTCAGTTCCGTACCCGGAGTCCTCGTTGGTATAGTCATCCTCCCAGAAATTTGGATCCAAGATCCTCCCGCCGTCGGTCCCCTAGTCAAATTGGGGCGGGTTGTCCCTTCAGATGGCGAATTCTTATAAAACTAATTGTTCGCTTAGGATTTTGATACGTCCGTGCTTTCCATATCTCGACCCATTTGGCCTCCGCTCTCGTATCTTCAGGCATTATCATCATCGACCAGCCGCCTTCCTGTAGCAGATCCAGGGTAGCTGTGACCTGTTCTGATGTCCAGGAGCCGTCGGGGGAGCTGAGTTGGTGTAGTCCCACCAGAATGGCTTGGAAGGCGAGATGAAATGCTCCTGGGTGTGGGGTGTAGCATTCGTTTATTGTTGTGGCCACATCTAAACCTATGTCTCCCAACCGTATCAGCATGATTCGGGGCATCCGATGTAAATTTCTTCTTGTTCTAGTTGTCTTATAACAACTCCATCCTCTCTTAGATTTTCAAAATGATCGATTACTCGGTCTCTGACACCCTCGGGATCTTCTTTATACACATATATCTGCTTGGGATCCGCCAACTGAGTACTTTGATGTTGGGGTAACTTCCGTGCAATCCCTGTGTTGGATAATTTCGATACATGTTTGTACGAGATATTATTTGCGACTAATTCAGTCTTTTTGGTTTTCCGACAGCGACGTTGTTCGGCTCTCCCCTCTCTGGTCCTATTGTACTGCCGGGGTACCACCCGCGGATGTTGTCGTCAGTAATGATGGTGAAACCATCATTATCTGTTGGATATTTTAGATCCCAGCGTTTTTTTTGCTAATACTTCCCAAATTTGTGGTATTCGTTTTTTCCAACGTTTAATCTGTGGCTGCTTCATGGAGTTTTTTTTAAGCTTCCAGCTTTTGATCTGTTTTGTTTTTGCTGGGCTTGACATTTTTTTGTTAATTCTGCTTCTGTATTCCGGCAGAATGCTAAAAATTTTTAAAAGATTTCTCTAGGTGGTTTTTTGGATTTGCTGTTGGTTACCATCAAACTTGTGTTAATATTTGTTATCGATCTATGGTGATTTATCCCTTGATAATATCATGCGTCGCTTCTTATCTTGTGATTTGTTTATTTTTGGGAAATGTGTACAGTCGGTCTTTCTTGTTTCACTCTGTCGTTTATTTACCTTCGTTATTCGGTGGATTGTTGATCGACCCGTGGTATGGAATTTTCAACCGATCTTTTATCCTTTGATCCCTTTAGGCGAATTTGGATTTATTGTTTTTCGTTATTTATTTATTATAGTACCTTGTAATGATAATGAGTATGAGTACATTATATCTAATCTATCGACAGGTAGCAAGTCGATGCATTCACACGTAGCATGTCGAGTGACAGATGTGAAAAGTAAGGTTAAGGATCCTGGTGACAAGTATAAATAATTAAATGCACTCAGTATGTAACAATAATTGATTCAATGTTTATTTAATTACTTAATATTCGTTGCATAAAAAATACCTGTTGAGTACACAAGAAATGTAATTTGATTTGTTCTGGCCTGGTTGTTGATGTACTGTTGGTGATTGGGTCTCAGGCCTGTGAGTTGCCTTGGTGATTCCGTGTGGTTGATCCTGATGATAAGGTCTGACTGTAGAGCTCGAAAAATGCCACACGGCAGTCTGATGAGGGTCCTGACGCCGATGATCAGTGCTGAACAGAATGGCGTCTGTGCAGCCAACGCGCGAACCACGCCGTTGACGTTTATGTGATTGGCTCTGTGGATCTGATGATCTGCTATGAGTTTCACTAACACTGAGTTTAAACACGGGTGATTTGACCAAGAATGTATTACACTACAGAAATGAATCCGCACAAGAGTGATTAGAACAAGAGGATATCTCCGTGAGCTTTACGCGGGAACGTGTACAGCGAGCGACTCGAGTGAGAACAATGGCCACATCCGTCGACCACGCGGCAGAGTATCAAGAAGACGGACGTGCGTCACAGCTTGCTTGTGATTTGCTGTCAGCGATGGAAGGCGAGACTTATGAGTGGTCTTGCCGATGGGGCCACGCTAACAGCGTTGGCCGCTTGAGTGAGCTTCGATCGAGGATGTGAGCAGATGGACAATATGCATGAGTGCGCGGTCGATAAATCGATATAGCATACCTGCGAGCTATACCATATGACGCGAGGCGTCAGATGATTGTGACTGTAGCGTGTGCATGAGTTGAGTGTGTACTTGGTAGCGTGAAAACTGAACATACCTACTACCTTAAAAATCCTTATACTGCTGTATGTTTTATTTTGATAATTTTTCTTATTTTCTATGTTCCTTATTCTAACCCTTCGATTAATTCTTATTTCTTATTTCTATTATATTCTTTCTTGTTATATTTATCACGACTTATTTTTATTAATTTTTAAACGATTCTTAATTTATACTTAGCCTACTCCGGTTCTTTTATTTTGATTCCTCCTGTATATCTTTGATTTTTTATTCTATGTCTTGAGCAGCTCGGTATTTAGTCATTAGACTTGCTTGAAAATTTCCACGGATTTTTTTAGTGAGTGGATCGACTAGTAGGTATGTCGCTAGACCCACGATTTTTTTATGTGATATGGACCTTCTCGTAGAGGCAAGAATTTGGAGGTGATTTGATTGGCGGGATCCGATACATTCAAAGCTTTTACTAACACTAGATTTCCTTCTTCGAAGTTTGTTAGTTTGTGTGTGGCATTAAATCGTTCGGCCCTTTGTGCCCCATTGTTTATGATTCTTTCTCGTGCTATCTCGATTTTTGCCTCGTAGGTCAAAGGATCGTCCTCCTCACTTGCTGGGATGCCCAACCATTTATTCCATAGTCGGATTAGCTTTTTACCCCGTTGCAATTCGGTGGGTGTAAATTCAGTGGCATCATGGTGGGATTCGTTAATACAGTCTTGTACCACTTGTACCCATTTATACCACCCAGCGTGGTTTTCTTTTAAAAATGTCCGGAAAAATCGTCCTAATTTGCAATTCACTCTGTCAACGATATTCCCTTGGGGATGGCGAATCGAGGAAAATACTTCCTTTATATTCTCTTCCTCCAGCTTTTTAGTTAGCTTTTCGTGGTGAACTGTGTTCCATGGTCGGACTGGATTCGTGCTGGTTTTCTGAGCTGCGGAATGTAATCGTTGAAGATCTTTTTAATTACGGTTGTTGTGTTTGCTTTTCGCATTGGAAACAATATCACATATTTGCTGAATGCATCTATGGTCACGAGAATATGTTTTACTCCCCCAATAGATGTCGGGAGTTTTCCATAGAAGTCAATCGAGATTAAGTCCCCCGGTTTCTCGGGAATAATCGATTGCATTTCAGCGTAAATTGTTTGTATTGTTAATTTGCTGCGTTGACAGATATCACAACATGCCAAGAGCGACCGTATGAGTTTTCCTAAGTGTGGATGCGAGAAATCTTCGATGAGAGTTTGAAAACATTTTCGGGCTTCTATGTGCCCATAGAGTTCGTGACATTCTATGATTATTTGTTTCTCCAAGCATTTTGGTAGCACGACTTTCCAGATTTTAGCTTTGGTCTTTTTCTGGAGGATTCCTTCTTGTAATTGAAATGTCTTTTCTTCTTTTGTATTCTCTTCTTTTTTCAAAAATTCCATAATATCACCAAGGTCTTTCTAGTCTCTCTGATGTTTTGCAATTTTTTTATTTCCCTGATTAAATCCTTTGAAACTTTGCATGCCAATGTTGCTCCGATCACTACCAATCCTTTCGTAATGCTTTAGTCCCATTCCATTCGACTTAGAGTGTCAACAACAGTATTTTTCTTTCCCTCGAGGTGTTCTATATTCAGGTTATAATCCTGAATTGATAGAACCCACCGCATTAACCTCTCTGCCTTGAATCGGCAGGTTTTCAGAAATATTAATGCCTTGTGGTCTGTTTTTATTTGTATCTCAGCACCTCGGAGGAGGGTCCTGAATTTCTCTAAGGCCCATACTATTGCTATAAGCTCTTTCTCGGTGGTCATATAGCCGTGTTTTCCCTTTCCTTATTCTTCTGTGATAGGACGGCTCCGATTGCGTATCCGCTAGCATCAGTTATTAACGTGTATGGTTCTTTGTATCAGGGAAACGAAGGATGACTGCTTCGCAGAATAGATCCTTAACTCTATCGAAGGCTTCTTGTTGTGTCGTTTCCCATTTCCACCTGACGCCTTTCCTTAGCAATTCCAATAGTGGAGCAGTGTCGTGTGCATGTCGATTTGTAAATTTCGTGTAGAAATTGTTCAAACCTAGAAAACTTCTTAATTGTTTCAGGTTCTTTGGAGCGGGATATTCCTTAATAGCCCATATTTTCTCTGGATCAGGTTTGAGTCCTTCGGTTGTGAGAATATGGCCCAGGAAAGACACTTCTTTTTGGAAAAAGTGTGATTTTTGTAATTTTAACGTCATCCCGTGCTCCTTAAAACGTTGAAAAAGGATCTCGAGGTGTGTCAGATGCTCATCATGGTTTCTACATAATACCATCAAATCGTCAACAAAATTAATAACGAAATCTAATTATTTAACACTACGCCAAGTGCTCGAATAAAGCTTGCCGTGTTTGTTTTTAGTCTAAACGGCGTAACAGTGACCTCGTAGCATTTTCCATTGTGTTGAAAAGCCGTGTATTTTCTAGAGTCTGGATGTAGTAGAATTTGCCAGAAATTGCTTGTGAGAAAATATCCTCTATGGGAGGTGCGTTATTGTGGTTATTTACCAGATAGTTATTTAGTTCTCTGGCATCTAAACACAGTCGCACACTCTCATCATCCTTGGTCACCGGCATTAACGGGTTTATGTAGATACTTTCTGATTTTTGTATCACCCCGTAGTCGAGCATTTTTTCGATTTCTCGTTGTACTCTGTCTCGTTGTACCAGTGCCACTGGATATGATCGATGGAAGTATGGTTTTGGATCTTTGAGTGTTAGGTGGTGCACGTAATTTGACATCCTTCCTGGCCTTTGGTCGAATATCTCTTGATTTCTTTCCACGATTTTCTTAAAATTGGTCTTGAAGGTAGTTTCGAGATCATGACATTCTTCCATCGTTTCCTCGAATTCCACCTCCGATAATTTGAATTCGAGGGGTTTTGGTAGTGGTTATTTTGTATGGCATACGTCTCTCGACTTCCTTCTTTTTGTTCCAAACTCGGGTCTACTAATTGCCAAAGTTCCTCTATTAAACTAGCCACAGCCATGTCTTTGTCTGCCACACATTTACTGCGAGCATTGACGGTAATCTGTAGATTCATCATTCCGTCGATCCCAATCAGGATAGGTCGTAGTAGTTTCGGGACCACTAGTAATTGTAGTGTTCCCTCCGATCTGTAGGTTCTTGCATCCACCATTATTTGTGTTTTTACTCTCTCCGCCGCCCTTCCAAATGCACCTACAACCTTGGTCGAAGTAACTGGCAGTGTGGGACATTTCTCGAATTTTTCATAGTAGTGCTTAAAAAATTCTTCTGAAATGCAGCTCACCTCACTGCTGCTGTCAATCAGACTTTTTACAGATAATCCCTCGATTCTTACTGGAATTTCTGGACACCGGGGATGTATATCATCATACCATTTTCCCTTTTTCCTCGGCTCTTCTCGTAGGAATTCCCGTGGAGCTTCCGTAACTGTTAATACTGGATACTTCCTCGCGTATTGGTCATTGCCGCTCCTTTGTGTTGCCTCTTCTTTCGACGTCTCTCGCCGATCACCAGCGTTACTTGGGGTAGCGATCCCTTGTTTCCGCTCAGATGATTTCGGCATCCCGATATGCTTTGGAATGGCTTGAATAGTGGATGGCTCGCTGGCGATTTTTCCTTTGTCTGTCTTCGATTGTTCTTCTTCTTTTCCACTTTGTATCATTCTCCGTTCTTTCCTCTTCTCATTTCTTTTTTCTACTGTAACTTCCTCCTTTTGTTCTTGTTTTTCTTTTTTATTTTCTGTTGCACTTCGTTTTACCAACGCTTTCTTGAATTTCTTTACGGGCGCAACGTCTATGCGTTTCCCGGATTGGTATTCTGGGGAACGTTCAGTTGTGCTCGCTCTACAGGTGTAATAGTATTTTCTATGAATGGTCCAGGGGGATACCCCTGGATCGCATTTGTTTGTCGAAAGTGCTCCTCTCTACCCGGTGGTGGTGGAGGTGCCTGTTGCTATGTTGTCGGTCCTGACCTGTAAGTTCCTCGAGGTATGGGTGGAGGTGTAGGGTACGGCTGCGGTGGTCTCTGCGGCGCCTGTTGCCATGTTGCTTGCCCTCAATTTCCATTACGACGGTGAATCTGCCAACGTGGTCGGTTATCAGGGACTCGCGGTGGTTGCCACTCGTTCCTTGGTGGTCCCCGCCAATCCTGGTCCCTTGATCCCCCGCTCCCTTGGAAGTCACGTTTCTGGGGTCCTCTCTTGCTATTGGGAGGTCCTGCCATATCAATACTTTCTAGTAGTTCTAGAAATTATGGCACTTTGATGATCTGGCGGATCCGGACGGCACATCTCACTTCTTCATCGAAATGTCTGGCGAGGCGACGAATAATGGTCTCCTTGGACATCTTTTCTTCGAGGTCTCGAGCGTTGCCAAAAATAAGGGTGGCGTAGTCAGCCCTCGTGCGATTTTGTCCTTCGGTCTCGTATGTTCCGAATTCAAGTTTGCTACGAACCTTGTCTTGAATTTCTTGTGTCCAGCAACGTGCAGTAAATGGTGTTGCAAATTCCGAAAAATTTTGCACATCACCCTCCACGAGATGCCACCAGTTCTTTGCTTGGCCTTCCAATGCGTCCGGTATGACGAAATGTACGTCCGATCCCTCGATACCTCCTGCCACACAATATTCTTGTAGCTCCTTAAGGAATTTCGTGGGGCGTTGTTTCCCGTCTGCAGCATATTTTGGAGTTTTCTGAGCAGTCGCCTGGAGACGAGTGAGGTTGCCAATCTGGAATGTTGACAGACCATGTTCAGAATTATTCATGGCGGTGGATACCCGTTCTTCCAGAGTCTGTATCCTATTTGCCTGTTTTTCCGCAACGTTTCGGCTGTTTTTATTCTTTCCATGGCCTCTTTCATTTGTTTTTCCAATTTTGCACGAACCATTTGTTCATTCACAATGATCTCGCGATTATAATTGTCGACGGCTTCCTGTTCCTGGATAATATCCTGACGTACCACCTCGATTTTGTTGTTGGTTCACCCGTCAACTTCCAGTATCTTGGTTTCGACGTGCTCCTGTAGATTTTCCCGGAGTGTAGCTGTCCTTGAGACATATGAATCGGTGGCGTCGTCTAGTTTGGTTTGAAGTTTTTCGAATTTTTTGTCTTGGTTCTCTTTCATGGTTTGAAGGAAACCCATAATTAGGCTCATGTCCACAGGATTTGGAACGACAGGGAGAGTCTCCCCTAGCCTTGGTGTGGATCGCCCACCCCGACGCTCACCTAATGCATAGGATTCCATCGTTTCGCTTGGAATTTCCGAGAGCCTTGCTATTTCCTCCTGGTCCTGCCTACGTTGTTACCTTAATAAATCATGAGCTTTTGTGGATTCCCACTCTAAGAAACGTTCTAATAGAGACGTACTTAGTTCCTGGCTAGCGTCGAGCATTGCTCGGTGTACCAGTCTTTGAGCGAATACCGATTCAAAACTCATAATTATTATACTTGTTACCCAATATCAGCCTTTTTTTCCTATGCTCGAGTCCCTGTTCGGGCGCAAAATACAACGGTATTTAACGTTATCATTACCCTGAAAGGTTTTAGTTCGGTCTTTAGTCGGAACTTTTCAGTCGTTTTTTTTAGTCGGAAGGTTTTAGTCGGACTCGAGCAGGGAGGAAATTAATGCAGGCTTCAATATTGGGTAAATATAGGGTTTATTTGACAAATGTAATAAATTATACAGATAAGAATATAAAATATGATTAATAATATTTAATTGGACTCCTTTTTGATATTTCTGGGTGATAATGTACCTTACAAAAAGCTCGACCCGGACTCATGCACGCTTATATAATCGTGTCCGCGAAAAAAGGAGATTTATATTAAATTAATGGAATATTTTCTCTAATGGTATGGCCGTATAGTTTCTACGCAAGGTAAGAGGGAGTATTATACTACCGGGCTTGCCATGGATAATTTACCTATGTTAGCGACGTCTGTTATTATTCTTTGCCTTTGGATCTAGCCTATCCTGTATCTATTTATCGTGGTACTGTGATGGGGACGGCTCGCTCGAGCTCCCCTGGCTACGCTATCTGCTCGCTGGCCCCGCCGCCGCTGCGGTGGAGGCGTCAGCGAGATGCATCTTCGGTGCACCGGCGCATTGAAACGGCGGCAGGAGCGTCCCTAGCTAAATTTCAAGGTGTTTTTTTAGTCCCATGGATTTGATATATTTTTATCCATACCACATTGATTTTCTTAGATGTAAGATCTCGTTGACTCGGATGCTGGGCTGCTTGAGTGACTGGTGGCTCTGTGGTCGGCTTTGGGAGATGTCCGTCTTAACGGCCTCAGAGGTATCAGGCCTGGTCCTTGGAGTTGTGCGGTTTGATATGCTTCTCCTTTGGTTGGCTAGGTGGTCCTACTTTGGCTGGTTAGCTGGTCCTCTTTTGATTGGTTGGCTAGTCTCCTTCGATTTTACTAGCTGGTCCTGGACGTTGGTAAGAATCTGTGAATAAATGCTCCTCGATTGTCACATTTCGTGCCCTTTTATACTGGCTTTCCCCACTCTTCTTCCAAGTTCTGCCTGTATAAAAGGGTATAACTATATTTAATAGTTGTCCTGTAGCCTACCTCCTGTAGCCAATGTGTCCCTAGTTGATTCCTTTTCATAAATTATTTAGTACTATAGTAGTTCGGGTAACGGTAGTTGGTTTTCTCGGTACGCTGTTCTTCATAGAGTTGCTAGTATGTATTATAGGTCCCTCTGGCTGTGTATCAAGCGTACTTAGGCTCGTTATTCTCAGTACATTTTGGTAATGCGTAGCGCTGGTGCTTCGCTCTTTGTGGGTTAGCGTGTACCTCGGCTAGTTGCGTGGTACCGGTGCTTCGATGTCCCTGTGTTGGGAATATGAGACGAATTTGTCGACTTAAGGGGGGAAAAGGGTCGGAAAATTGGTTTTTTTCTGATACTGCAACCTACAGGGTGCGCCATCTCAATCTGGTCGATGTAAGTATTGAATAACTTCGAGAATTTTCAACAGATTTCACAAAGTCGTATTTTTTTATTAAATTTGATTCATTACAATTTATTTTGATTAGTTTCCAAAAACCACATCGATCAAATGTCCGCCTTTATTACTGAGACAAAAATGAGCTCTTTTTTCGGCATTTTCCATTGTATTTGCCAGCGTCTCGGGCGATATCGCTGCGATTTCGGCTCGAATGTTGTTTTTTAGCTCTTCTATGGTCTTCGGCTTGTTGGCATAGACTTTACTTTTCAAAAATCCCCACAAGAAGAAGTCCGGTGCAGTCAAATTTGGCGATCTTGGTGGCCAGTCAATATCACCTTTCTTTGATATCACACGTCCTGGGAACTTCCGACGCAAATAGTCCATTGTTGAGCGCGCAGTGTGACATGTCGCACCATCTTGTTGGAACCAAAATTCCTTAAGACCTTTTTCACGCATTTGTGGTAAAACAAAGTGTGCCAACATCCACCGATATCGATCCCCATTGACAGTTTCACCAGCTCTGAAGAAAAATGGTCCAATGGTGGTTTTTGAGCAAACACCGGCCCAAACTGTCACTTTCTCATCGTGCAATGGAGTTTCGTGAATAATATGAGGATTATCGGTGCCCCACATGCGACAGTTTTGTTTGTTGACAGCGCCAGAGAGGGTGAAATGAGCCTCGTCGTTCATCAGAATTCGCTCCCAAAAATTCGGCTCAGCTTCCTTCATTCGACTAACGTTATTAGCGTAAGCCAAGCGTCGCGGCTTGTCAGTTTCCAATAATCTTTGAGTCAACTGCACTTTGTACGGAAACATGTGAAAATCTTGCTTTAAAATCCTTCTCAAAGTGGTTCCACTGATGATTAATTGCTGAGACCGGCGGCGGTATGAGACATTTGGATTTTCTGCAACACTCTGTCGAACAGCTTCGATATTTTCATTTGAACGACCTGGACGCGGTCGAGCTTGATGTTGGAGATTCGCTACAGACCCTTGCTCCATGAAATTTGAAGCTAAATGACGGATAGTGTCGCCTTTGGGCGCAGAACGTCCGCGATATTTTTTACGATACGCACGCTGAGTTGACACAACTGAACGATTATTTTCAATGTAAAGCGAAACTATTTCGGCGCGTTCTTTCGGCGTATAGCGATACATGGTTGAAATTGTACTGAAATAACCTATATGAAACGTGTTGTACGACGCTGGTCGGTTAAAATCTGTCAGAGTTATTCAATACTTCCATCGACCAGATTGAGATGGCGCACCCTGTATAAGAAATATTGTCAGAAAATTTGAAGTCATTAGGAGCAAAAATTTTCGAGTTATAGACAATTGAGTCTCCGGGCGCTCGGTCTCCCTTGACCGTCTCCCGTGACCCTCGGCGCAGCAACTGGTTTGTAGCAGCTGCTCTTTTCTGTTTCTCCCTTTCTAATTTCTATAGGCATACATAGACTCCTTTGTTGTTATATTTTTAAAAATATACTTGACATGACCTGAAGGGTCTTTTTGAAAGACTAAACCAAGTTAGTTTGGCATCGTTCGTTTTGCTGTACGGATAAACATGTGAACTATAAGTTTATTTTATTATTTATAAAATGGGTAAATTTACAAGAGATGACCAAAAGAAAGGTATTCGGAGTTATAGAAAAAAAAAAGAAAACAGCATTTTAATCCTAAGCAATCCGAAAATGTAGACAAGTCTTTCACTAGCTCGTCAGCAAAAAAACCGAAAATTGATGACGAAATCAATGTATCAGAGAGCGCGTTCAGTATAAAATAATAGACTTCATGTTAGTGTTTACTGCGATTTCTAATTTGGTGACGTGTTCTAAAATTATTGATAATAATATTTGTAATGGCAAAGTGAATTTAAGTACATGCCGAAAACAAGGACTTGGTTTTAAAATTGAAGTGAACTGTGAAAGTGTGATCCAACGTACATTGAGTCAGGCAAGAAAATAAGACAATTGTATGAAATAAATCGACGATTTATTTATGTAATGCGTTTATTAGGCTTAGGTCTCGCAGGGTGCAATAAATTTTGTGGTCTAATGGACTTATCGTGCAGCTTCCTGACCCAAATAGTCTACGATTCTTACATCAACAAAATTCTTGAATGTGTGCGTACGGATACAGATAAACTTTTTTCTTTTGCTGTCAACGCCAAAAAAAATGAAATGTGTGCTGAAACCGGTATTGATTCATCAGATTTGACTGTCTCAGATGACAGTACGTCGAAAACAAGTGGATTTACTTCCTTGTTCGGCGTAACTTCTGTCATAGGATACTACTCTGGTAAAGTCTTGGACGTTTTTTGCAAAAGTTTTTACTGTAATCATTGCGAGTTTTGGAAAAAAAAATGTACCACAGCAGAATTTAAAGAGTGGCATAAGGAACATGTTGAGAGTAATAAATGCACCGCAAATCACGAAGGACCATCTGGCAATATGGAAGATAATAACGAAAACAATAACGAAAGTTATAATCAACTCATTTGGAAAATGGCGCCAAAAACCCTTCATGCTGGTGCTAAAGTAGTGGAAGTAGCAGCAAATGTTGCTGCTGGCATTTTTAACAAAGAGAATTTATCTGTTTTGCTATTTTTAAATAGCTTAGATGTGAAGCCTGGCCAAATAGCCCATGAGTATACACGGAGGGAAGATGAAAACCGCATATCGAAAGCAAATCGCAAAACCCAGGCTGCTACTCAATTGGAGAGAATTCGTCGTAGGATAGAGCAAAAGGATACTTTGGATCATGCAGCAGCTGCAGGCGAGTTGCTTCATGGAGCTGGAATCGACGATTCTATGTGAGCTTGAAAATAACATTTTTTTCTCTATTTTATTCATGTATCTAACTTTAATCGCGTTTTTCTCAAAACTTTTTTTTTAATTCGGTAGTTAAAATTTCTGAAAAATCTTTGGACCGATTTCGCCTAAGCTTTGCATACTTCTTTTACATACTAAATACTTGGTTCTGAACGAAGCTTTTTTTTTTCAATTACTACTTATTTTGTAATTAAACAAAAAGAGCAATTTTTGGCAAAAATCAGAGTTTTTTGATTGCACCTTTATCAAAAATTCAAAAATAAATAATTTGTTAATTCGTTTGTTTAAATCCAAGGTAAACTTATATACTCAAGAAATCTTTTTGGTTTTTTAATTTCAGATGAAGTAATCATGAGTTATCCTGACTACCGCATGGAAATTTTTTTTTGAGGTGACTCGGTTCTCACCACTACCACTGGCTTATTTTTCAATATTGTTTTATGAAAATTCAGCAGAATATTCTTAGAATAATGCTTAATGGTGTAAAATTAAAAAAAAAATGTTAATAAGTAAGGTACTCTGAAAAAAAATCACAAAAATATGCTTTTTTTTTGTATCTCAGACCCTTTTTCCTCCTTAATAGCGAGAGGCCAGGAACATAGCAGCGAGCCTCTCCCCACCATTGCCTCGTTAGATTGAAATCGTCCCGCGGCCAAATTCCATTTACCCTGCACCGTCGCAGCCGTTCAACAGCACTGCATGGCCGCCAAGAAGAGGACTAATACCTATATCGCAAGGACGGTCGATGCATTGTCGCTATCCTTCTATATATATATATGGTATACCACGCGAAGAGACGAAAATCCGTTGAGCATCGTTTCCGAATTATTATCGATATTTATATCCGAAAGTTACTCGACGCGTTGCCACCTTACGTAGTGAGCCATAGAATGCGTTAGGCGAGTACACGCGATGGTGCGTGAGAAGAGGAGTCTCCTTGCATTCCCCTCTTCTTGGCAAATTTTGGGAGAATGGCACGCTTTGCGTGTCGATCTTGACTTATCGGCTAGATGCTTTCAATAGACGCAATGGAAATAATAATGTTGGAATCCATCTATCAGGAGTACAAATTGAAAATGCGGGATTTTTTTCTATTTTTGAACGTTTATTCTGAAAAAATGGTAACAAATGAATTATTCAAAGTATTGTCCATCGCTAGCCACAACTTTTTCCCATCTTTCTGGCAATTTACGGATACCGTCGCGAAAAAATTCGGCCGGCTTGGCTGCTATCCAGTCATCGACCCATTTTTGGGCTTCTTCGTAAGAATGGAAGCGCTGGTCAGCTAGGCCATGTGTCATCGATCGGAAAAGGTGGTAATCGGAAGGAGCAATATCTGGGCTATACGGCGGGTGGGGTAAGACTTCCCATTTCAGCGTTTGTAGGTATGTTTTGACCGGCGCTGCAACATGTGGCCGAGCGTTGTCATGTTGCAAAATTACTTTGTCGTGTCTTTGCTCGTATTGTGGCCGTTTTTCTTTGAGTGCGCGGCTCAAACGCATCAATTGAGTTCGGTATAGTGCTCCTGTGATGGTTTCGTTCGATTTCAATAGCTCATAATACACCACACCCAGCTGGTCCCACCAAATACAGAGCATGAGCTTGGCGCCGTGAATATTTGGTTTGGCCGTCGATGATGATGCATGGCCGGGGTAACCATATGATTTTTTGCGCTTCGGGTTATCGTAATGGATCCACTTTTCATCACCAGTGACAATGCGATGCAAAAAACCCTTCCGTTTTTGCCGTTCGAGCAGCAGTTCGCATGCAAAAAAACGGCGCTCGACGTCTCTCGGCTTCAGCTCATACGGCACCCAATGTCCTTGCTTTTGGATCATTCCGAGGGCTTTTATACGATGGGAAATGGCTTGTTGTGTCACTCCCAATGAATCTGCGAGCTCTTGTTGAGTTTGACACGAGTCTTCATTGAGTATTGCCTCCAATTCAGCATTCTCAAACTTTTTCACTTGGCCCGGCCGCTCTTTGTCCTCAACGTCAAAATCACCACTTCTAAACCGCACAAACCATCTCTCGCACGTTGAAACCGATGGAACATGACTCGGATAAGCCTCGGAGACCAATCGATGTGCTTCAGCAGCACTTTTCTTCAAATTAAAGAAGTAAATTAAAACTTCCCGCAAATGCTGTTTTGTTGGCACGAAACTCGACATATTGAGAGCTCAAAAAAACTATGAATTTGACACTGCGACAAATTGACACATACTGAAAATTAAAGCTATAAGACGTAGCTTTGACATGAACATAGTCACAGTACTGCCTGATGCGTATAGCGTTAGTAACGCCATCTGTTATCAAACCCGCATTTTCAATTTGTACCCCTGATACAATCGTGAAGAAGAAAAGTTGATTTGTACCCTGCCCTAACCACGGAGCAGCGCACTAGATCGGTAAGTAGAATAACACTCGCTGTTTTACAACTGAGATATACCGCCAGCCCTGTTGAAGCATCATTATCATAGAATACTTTGGTTTCGTAGATTCGTATTTATATTTGGACCTTCTGCCAGCTAAGATAACAGATAACTTTTGTCTCGTCACGTATTAAATATCAGAGTTCGATCGGTTCGTCAAGGCGACCGGATCGCCATCGCGATTACAATCGTGACAAGAAGTACGACCCTACTTCTTATGTTGTACTATACAATTATATCTCTGTTAAAGGTTTTATTGTTAAGGCGATACATAACTATCTAAAATCACCGGCAGGGAATCTATCTCATTTGTACTCACTTCCCAAGATTCACGAAAAATATTTTCCAATGAGACCGATTGTTTCATCGTTTAACACTCCCAACATTATCTCACTGAAATTACCTACATTTAGATGCAATAGCAAAGATAGATTCACTTTGCACGATCATCGACTAACCATCACTTTACCTATTAGTTACAAGCTAGGTTTATTTGATGTCGTATCGCTTTACACAAACATTTCGTTACAACTAGTTCTGAAAAGCTTAGAGAATAGATAATACCTATTTACGGACGGTATCCTAACGTGTAAGCTTAAAAGGGAAATTATCCCAATAATGTCTTCCACATAAGTAGTATGTGCACCCGTTTGCTCCATCCCACTCCTATCCTCACTTTTTCCCTCGCCACACGCCCACCCTCACCGCTGTACTGTTCTGTCTACTTCGACCCGCAGTCTGCTGAAGCAGAGTCGGCAATGCAGAATTGGTAAAGTAGAATGATACTGGTACTCGTTGAATAGAAAAGAGCGAATAAGATAGCTAGAGATAATGGGTACACATACTTCAAAGAAAAAAAACGGTATACTTACGCTGACAGGCGCTGATGGCTGCGAAGACGAGGTGCGGAGAAACGATAAAGGAGCTTAAAACGCTTCACAACGAGAATCAAGCATACTTTATAGGGAATGTAGAGGGAGGAAACATTATTTTTATGCTGAACAGCTGACAGATGGCGCAATTCCAATTTGAAATTTTTCCCCACTAAAATTAACTTTTATCACCATACTTTTTTTTATGTATTGGGTGTGGGAATGAGTTCCCGCTGTTTTTTGGTGAAATAAAAGACGTTTGTTTGAATCGAAAACGAATGACTGGTTTATTCGAAATATGCTCCATCGGCAGCTGCAACCTTCGCCCATCTTTCGGGCAATAAACGAATTCCGCGACAGAAGAACTCCGGTTCCTTGGAAGCAATCCAGTCATCGACCCATTTTTTGACATCTTCGTATGATGTGAAGTGCTGCTCTGCCAGAGCTGACTGCATCGACCGGAACAAGTAGTAGTCTCAAGGAGCAATGTCTGGTGAATACGGCGGGTGGGGTAGAATCTCCCAGTTCTGCCCCTCCAAGTAGTTCTTGACAACTAAAGCAACGTGTGGCCGAGCGTTGTCGTGCTGCAAAATCAGCTTGTCATGCCGGTTGTCCCATTCCGGCCGCTCTCGACCCAGAGCTTGCTTCAAACGGATCAGTTGTCGTCGGTAACGATCCCCAGTGATGGTTTCGTCCTGTTTCAGCAGCTCGTAGTACACGACGCCGCTCTGATCCCACCATATGCACAACATAACCTTACTTCCATGAATATTTGCTTTTGGCGTCGATGGTCCCGGTTCCCCTGGCTTGACCCATGCTGGTTTGCGCTTCAGATTGTCGTATCGAATCCACTTTTTATCTCCAGTGATGATCCGATGTAAAAAACCCTTTCTTTGCTGGCGTTGAAGCAAGAGTTCGCAGATGGTTTTTCGGCGCTCGATGTCCCGTTCTTTCAATTCGTGTGGGACCCAATTTCTGAACTTGCGAACGAATCCCAATGCATGTAAACGCTTGCCAATAGTAGAGCGGTCCACATTCAACTGTTCTGCCAATAATTTTTCGGTCTGGCATGGATCTTCATCCAGCAATGCTTCCAATTCTGCATCTTCAAACTTTTTTGGTCCGCCTTCAGGTTTCTTGTCTCCTACTTCGAAATCACCATCTTTGAATCGTCGGAACCAGTCTCTACAGGTTGTATTCGATGGAGCATGCTTACCATAAGCTTCTACGAGCAACCGATGCGTTTCCGCTGCACTTTTCTTTAACAAAAAATAATGAAGTAAAACTTCCCGCAAATGCTGTTTTTTTGGCACAAAATTCGACATTTTCAATGAGACGCAAAAAATTGTTGTTTATGTTCTGAACAAATGTCACTAGTGATTATTAAAGCTTGACATCTAACCTTCAAAGAACATGTATTGCCCGATTAAATAAAATGAAGGTAGAGCTACTAACGACATCTAAGTAAAAACAGCGGGAACTCATTCCCACACCCAATAATTTGCGCTGTTCAGGTTTTTAAGATGACAATACCTCATTTGCTTATTTGAACATTTGTTCGCTACTAAAAAAAACTCGCTTGTTTTCAATTTTTAAACCGATATCTTTAAAAAAATCCCCTGACACTACACATTTCACACGATTATTTAAAATGGTGAATCACCCGTTAGCCAGTTGCAACCTCCTTCTGAAAAACGAACTAAAAAAGGTCAAATGTTTAACTCAAATTCGACTGAAAAACAGCGCAGAGACACTCGCTAAATCTTATCCGGTGTTCCCCATCGCAATGTGTATTGTTGAACATCCGTTGCCAGCATTAGCCGAGGATGAGAACTGATGGTTTTACTACCAATAGCTACATCAAGTGTCACCGTTATCGCCGTCTTCGGCTTCACATTTCCACGGAGTAGAGGCATCAGACCATATACAGGGAACTCAATGTGCTCTGAAGAAAATTCTTTTTTTTAAATCGTAAGTAGACATTAATATTGAATGCAATTGATTCATGTATTTACTTTCCGAGCACTGCTTTAGCACTCCTAATGGGTAGTTGTACTTACTCCATGGCCATTGAATTTTTAATGAAACGAATACGCGAGCGTCTGCTTCTTCTTAATATCATCATTGCATCCTTCTGCTAATAGTATATATTTAATACTCTGTCAGTCGTATTTCTTCTTTCTCTCTGTTCCTTACGTATACTTTATATCGTCTTCTGACTTCTTAGCTATATCCAATTATTTAAAGTGCTATATTTAATATGACATGCAATACTGGCGGGAGAAATTACTGCATCCCTCGATGAACGATCGGCAATATAATCGTGGTACAGCATAGCTACCTCGGATAAAAGAGTCCACATCCAGAATCGCAACCACTATCGTGATATGCTCGAACATTTCTTCCAAGGAATTATTGGAGCCGATGAACTCATCTGACGGTTACGCTTTAATGCTTATATGTGAATATCAATGGGACTGCTTAGTTCGGCAAACACATCAAATGTCAGTTGTTGCAAAACGATTCTAGAAGAGTATCGCCAGAAACGCTTTGATCCCGATTCTCCGAATACGTGTCCATTCTCGTATTCTTCGCCACCGTCGATTTTTCCAAAACAGATCGCTCTATGCTGGTAACATAAAGTCAGAACAATGTACTATGCAGTATGCTCTTTGCACGTATTACATATTTTTTCAGCATCGGCTCCATGAGTCTTGAAGTACTCAGTTTATTTAAAACGTATTGTACAGGTTATGCTATATAAGATACCAAAATACAATGACTAACACAGTTATTTGATATTTTGAAATGCTTTTCACTCGGTTATAACTTTTCGCAATCTTGACCAGTATTTATACTATTTACCCCCACTGGAATCAAACTGCAACGTTGCAATTTTCAATGTGATTTCGAAAATCAGGCGAAACTGATGAATCGATTCTCCATATTCATAAATCTCTGTTATTATCCGTTTTTTTCGTAGTCGCCTGGTAACAGCAGCAGCGCCAGCATCAGCAGATATGCCTCAAATCGCTGCTATGTTCTCACATACAGGATATAATTTACGATCAAAAAGTACCCGGAATTTGTCAATAAAACGAAAACGGTCCAATTATTCATCGGTATTTATTTTATTCCCTCCAAAGCAATCTTCATCGTAAGCAATACACATATTCCAATGCTTCTTCCAATTTTTTCATAGGCCGATTTTGGAATCGCCTTCAGCTCCTTCTGCGAATTCAGGTTTTTTGGGTTTTGGCTCGTCTGAGAAGTGCCATTCCGATGATTGTTGGGTCGTTTCGATGTCATATTCATAGACGCATGTCTCGTCACCGGTAGGAATGCCCTCGATAACATTTTGGCCCAAAGAAAGCATTTCTTTAGCGACTGCAATGCGATGCTGTTACTGCAAAAAATTCAGCACTCTTGGCACAAGCCGCGCTTGAACTTGAAGTATGATTGTGTTTTCGACATTGTCGAGTCCCCGTAGGCTACCGTTTACATTTTCAACGCTTCCGCACATGTTCTTTCGTTAGATACACAACATTTCAGACGCACTCTTTGCTCAACTAAATTCGACATAGCGAAATTCGTAAAGTACACCAAACAATGACTTATTTACAAAACTATTACGCACAAACTATTTGACACATTGCGCTTAAAAGTGACATGTAAATAACTGACAGATGTACCAAACTAGAAAAAAAATGATTTTGACAATATCTCACAGCCGGCTTGTTTAAATGAGAAATTCCGGGTACTTTTCGATCAGAGAGTATGCAGATAATTTATCTCGTTTTTATATTAATCGATCATAAATATCCGCACAATCACATCTTCCGAGCATGAAATAAAATAATATTCACCGATGAAAATTGATGTTCAGCTCACCTTAGCATCGAGGATAACTTCTAGATGCTTCACCGAGTCTGCGGGTGCAAGCGTTCTCCCATAAAGGTTGGGTTTTGCCAAACCACTATATTTTGTCTTTGGGTGATGAGGACCAGTTCTGTCTTGTCCGGATTGATAATCAGCCCTGTCCCCCTCACACCACCTAACCATCCCCAAAGCTGTATCAATGAGACATCTCGCCGTGTCGTGCTTAGATCTCTCCACAAGGGCAACGTCGTCTACATAGACTTCAGTGTAGATACACATTGCCTTGATTTTAACCAGCAGGTCATCAATGACCATGTACCACCACAGGAGAGAGATAACTTCCCTCTTTGGATATCCTAGCGATGTCGGGACCTACATGTTCTTATCACCTCTTGTGACCTTCCGTTCAGTTAAACGCCGCCTTGATGTCCATGAATACTCCTACTGCCAGTTCTCTAACCGAGCGTGTCACTTCTAGACTGTGTGCCCGCCCGTGCAGCGCTAGACATGCTTGCCATGCATCTACTCCATACAGGGGCCTCAGTTTCAAAGCCTCTGTCCTGACGTGTCGGTTCACCAGCATCTCCGCCATCTTCAGCAGACAAAATGTGAGACTGAAGGGCCTGAAAGCTTCCGAATAATCGTAGTCCGTCCTTTCGGGCATATGATTATATCCCTCTTTGGTATAAAAACCACGCTCGTTTTCCTCTACGAAAGATCCAGAAGGCTATACTGGCCCTCATTACTTTAGTCAGCTGTAGATTTGATACCCCCAGCACCTGCTGTAGTAGCGCCGAAAATATTCCATCGTCCCCCGCACTTTTATGAGGTTAAAAGCTCCCGATGGGCCAACCAACTCTCTCCGGTGTAACGATCCTAGAGGCGATGGCCAAATTCTTAGCGGCTTGCCTGAGACGGTTGCCAATTACCCTAGTATCGCACTCTTCCAGTCTCGTATAGCCCGGAAAGAGATTGTCCATCAGTACCTGTTTAAGAATATCCCAGTGTCGGGGCTCCTTAGATTTGTAGGCCTTGTTCAGGCTTGCCTGGCTTTTGATCTAAGTATTCCCAGGCTTCCGCTTCACCAGCAGGTTTTACCATTGCCCATTATCCGGATAGGGCAGTTATCTTCAAAGACTCTCCTCATTGAGCTCTGCAGCACTTCCACCGCAGAGTCCAACTCTGTTAGGTTGTCATATCATGAAGGGAAAAACTTCATTCATCCCTTCAGATTCTCCATATACGCCACCCAGTCGGTCGCTTTTGAACTCCTAAATGTTTGCATTTCTGATCTGGGTGCGCCGTCTCGAAATTTCCTCTCCGATTTCTGCTTTTTGGCGGCCGCCTCCCTATTTAGTTTTGCAGAATCCGACGCTCGTGAGTTTTCGCCCTCTCACTTGTGCCTTCCACAGCCTCTTGAATTTTTTCCTGACCGCTCCACTAAGTCTTTTTCGCTGGATTACCGTCCTGCCGACATCGCCGGTAGGACCGCCGTCCTGGGTCGCCCCCGGGCTCGTCAAAGTGTTCATGGGCAGTTCCTGAGTTGCTAATCGAGTTCTCGTGCCGTTGCCTGAAAGAGTCGCCTTATCCTCCTCCCTCAGCATTAGCTCTACAAGGTTACGTTCTGAAGCCCCCTCACGTTGCTTCTCTTCCTAATTTTTTATTTTCTCAATTGGTTCCATATGAGTCTCACACGTGTCTAGGGAACTGAAGGTCCTCTGCGCAGAGCCTCTAATATGCGACTAAGGCCAAAACTGCTCTGAACGGCGGCCCGGTATCTTGGAGGCACCGTTAGAAATGTAGCGCTCCCTGCCCTACGCAGCTTTAGGCACGGTCGTTGACACAAATTCACTTGGTGGGGCCTCTCTTCGTTGATCGCGCTCAGTCTCACTTTGCGGGTGATCCCGATCACGACTGTAACCTTTTCCAGCATACCAAGGTGAAAACCTGTAAGGGGGGGGGGGGGGGGTGTCGGAATTTGCAGTGAGAAGCGCCGCTACTATCCACGCTTCAGAGTGCACGGACGCGAAAGAGATTTTTATCTTGCATAGGACATGATTATGTGGGTATGACCTTGAGTGTATCATCTTTCTCACAAAGACCCGTAATACTATCGATTCAACCAGGTTCTTTGATTAACAGCCTGGTTGAAAGCGCGTTCGAATTTCGAATATACGATTGCACGTGCCGAATGAGGACATGTGTAATACGAGAGGTCAAAAGCAGTGGTAGTACTGCGTTTACGCATTAGGCCATGCGAAAAAGTAAATTTTACAAATCAGCAATAGTGATAATTTGTATTTGCAGCGTTTCCTTGTCGCTTCTCAAGCGCATGCTGAACGCGGGCGAATTCGTACAGGCGTATTGCACAGACATTGGTGTCAAATTCAAAACTCACTTGTAAGGCACGCGTAACAACACCGTCCAGAGGATCCACTCTTTCAACAGTACATAGCTCACGAGGGTATCGCGATTGTTTTTTACGAATTTCTCACCTTCGTAAAACGGGTTCCGGCTCTATATGATGGGCCAGAGTCTATACTTTCGGCATTAGGTAAAATTAGTCATGATCTCTTTATTCTTGCGTGCGATATATACATTCGAGATCAGCGTGAATTACCGCTTATAAGTATAAACTGTACAGCGTCCGTAATACATTACAAATTTGTAGCGGTTGCTGTGTATGATTAAAATCACAAATAAAAATGTGCAGGTATGAGGGGTATCGCTTTGAACAATATGTAGATAAACCTGATCGATGACGCATGCAGGCTTTATAGCACCACTTAAGCAGTCAGCAAAGTCAGAAAAAAAGAAGAACAAATACAAGCTATTGACGGAGTTTTTGTTTTGTGATTGCGAGACACAGCGGCACTTTCAACTACATGATGATAAATTGACATGAATTCATGAACTAAGTTTATGTATTTCTCAGCCTGTATGTATGATATGTCTCCATATCATCGATATAGAGACCAATTATGTCAGTGGCAAGCGTGATCGTATGTATCGATGACCGCGTCGGTGAATTCGTAAAATTAGCATTATCGCCAGAATGAAAACAAAACTTGTATTGCTCATAATGTTCGAGGTTTCGACGCTCGATTAATTCAACGATATTTAATCTAAATGAAAAAAACCAGCTATCCTCTCTTATTATGCATGGTATGAAGATCGCCTCGATGACGCTAGGTAGGGTCGTTTTTCTCGAAATTCTAAACTATCTGCCGTTGACTCTTAGCGATTTATCAAAGGCTTTCGATTTTGCGAACGATGTGACAAAAGGCACATTTCCACATATACTTAATACACTGGATTATCGAAATTGTACCGATTCTATACCAGCTCTGTATTTTCATTAGCCCGACACAATATTCGCCAAGGATCGCGAACGTTTCTTAAAATGCTATGAGGAGTAAATCAACACGGCCTGGATATAAATTTGATTTCGCGACGGAGTTTCTACAATATTATCGTATAAGTAACACTTGTACGATAGCATTAGCATGCATGCGTGTATTTCGAAAGAGCTTTCTACAAAAGGATTGCATTGCTGTACCGTCGCGGAGGGTTTATCGCTGGGGGAACAAGCAAATCGTACATGGCCGTCACGTGGTTCGCATGGCTCCAATGCAGGCGCGATAGTGTTATTGCACATGCCGATCATACAAAAGAGAAACGCCCTCCGGGTGGACTGCTGGGGGTCGACGGGTATGGCGAAGAGGGGTGCAATATGCGCCTCAACTTCAAGGTTGTTTTTGGCACGCTTGTCCGCGTTGTTATCGCGTTAATGAAGGTGAGCGGATAAAATTCAGCGATACGATGGAAGGGAGATACGAGCGCATCATTCTTACATCCACTCGAATTAGATCGACGGGATACGAGATGAATGAAATATGGAAATGAGATTTTGACAGATTACTCGAGACCAGCGACGAATACATACACGATTATAAAGGCGTGTCAGAATCGAGCATAAGAGCTGTAAAACAATTTATGAATATTAGAGGATATTTAGTCTTGCTACATGTACCTGATTCAGCAAATTACAACTTTTATATGAATGAACCCTACTTTTACCTCTTGCAAATGTCTAAATTAATTTCCACACTATTCGAGTCCAAATTCGAGACTTCTAGAAAAATAAAATTGATGCTAGCGAGTCAGTACCGGTACATTACGGACGACAATTGCACGCACAATGATGCGAGTGAACGTGTGCTCGACGGTACGTGGGTCGTCGATTAGATGATTAAAGTCATATCGCTCGGGTATAAGATTACGCGTGGCGATGAAATTCAGCAATATACGGTAGTAGTATGTGACCACCTTTGCTCCATCCCACTTCTATCCCTACTCCTTCCGTCACCGTACGGCAACCCCCACTACCCCACTTTTCCACTGTCGTCCTACTCACTGCGCCTTTTACTGCAAAGCGTGTGTCTCGCGAAGAGCATATCGCAAAACGATACGCACGTGCAAAACCGCGGTCGATGCGACATACAAGTGCTACACACTCAGTATGATTCAGACGCGGTTGTTACATTTAAGCCCATGATACCCTCTAGTAGAATTCTCAGCATTCAGTCTGTCTTCAACTTGGTGATCGGTCGGTCTTCTTTTTGTGTACAATATATCCCCGATATACTGCGAGTGCTCTGGGTGCGGCATTTTGGTGTTCTGTGGTTTATATAGAAATAGACATGATTGTTTATCTGCGTACGTCCGATATGTGGGATGCGAATAAGAAGGCGCAGAGAATTCTCCACCAAATTTTTCTTATCGGTTCGTGAGAATTTCGCTCTTTCGACACTGTTTCGACAGTGTTTAGGCAAAGTGGGTAGCGTGGCGGTGAAAAAGTGGGGTGGTGGGGGTAGCCGCATGGTTGAGAAAGAAGAGGGGATAGGAGTAGGATAGAAAAAAGGCGTTCACATGCTACTATTCACTTATTTCCATTCTAATCTACCCCCTCCCCATCTCTATTCAGTTCTTCTTACTTTCTTCTCGATTCCTATTAATACTGTTGACATATCTCTACCGGGACCTGATCTTTCTGATTAATGATACATTTCATTTGACTGAATGAAATCTTTAAATTTATTTTACTCAATCTAATAATCTTTGGGCAGCTCGTTCCTTAATCTTATTCCGGAATAGAATTTAGCTGGCATCTATTTATGGTTTATTTTCTTATAAAATTCTCCTTATGAGTTTCTGCTTTATCATGAACGATTTCGTCCCCTTCAAACTCTTGCTTCGGATTAAATTTTTTTAGCCTGCAATCTAGTCTAACTGAAGTAATAACTTAAATAATTTTAGTTGTGTTCAGATGCATCTTTTCTTATTGAGTCCTCCTTTTCTACTTGTTTCAATTAGTACGGAGTACTAGTACAGTACTTATAATTATTAACGCGTGCGAAATCGGGAATATTGAACGTGCAACATTTGACTACTCATGTAGTTTTATTTCAATAAATAATTATTAATACGCACCAACGCATACGCTCGATTTTGAGTTTGTCCGACTACACCAATCTACGTGCAACAAACGTTCAACAGCAAGAACCACACCAACAAACAACCGTAAGTACAATTTTCTTTTACCAATTAAAGTGAAATCTTGCTCCGCGTGAAATTGTCATTCAAGTCCCACCCCATTATTCGTGAAGTGATTATCCCCAACGAAGAACAAAACGCACTACAGCATGTTGTGTCGCGGAATATTCCTCTAACGTATTCTCAGGAATATTCCTTAGCGGACACAGTTAGAGATGGAATTCTGAAAGATAGCTGTCATACAAGACGGGATGCGAAGTAGACGCCGACGCAGCATGAAGCGACTCGCGAGGCGATCTACGATAGGCTAAAGCTAAAGCTGCCAACTAAGGGATTTTCGTGAAGACAGTTAGCAACTGCTTTACGAAAGGACAGAATTAATTTCGACTTAGCAGAGAACGGTTGGTTCCTCGTGAAATTCTCGAAACAACGCATTATTGTACTTTCTTACTTTACTTCTAAATAGACAACGGAAAGTCACCGTTGCCTATAATAAATACTTCCTTTTACATAAATTCGTGTTTTAATCGATAACTCGAGATCCATCTCCTTATCGGCAAACGATCCCGAAAAATAATAACTTTTTAATATTATACCGAATACCGAATAATCTAATTACCCGGTACCGGCATAACATTTGGTGGCAGCGGTGGGATCTGCCGAAGTTAAGTGATTCGCGATTTATTAGGACAAAAGTGTTTTGGACAAAGTTGAGAATACTCTGAAGTGACGACTACGACGCGTGCAAGGACACCAGTGTAGTTCGTGAAAACCCGACTAATCTAACGCGAAGCGTGAAGTGAACGTCGGTGCGGGGTGACGTATTGGTCAACCGTTTAAAGTCCCGATTGACGGTGTCACGTCAAGTCGCGGAAAACCGCACAAAGTGTGCAACCGAGTACGCATAGCAGCTACTCGAAAAGAAGCCGTCGCGCAATCGTTGGCGACGCACCAAGGACGAACCCAGGAACCAACGGAGATACGGGTCAACGGTACCAGGGAGGACAACTGGACCAACCTTCGAGGAAAGCTAAGAGACAGCGGGTCTACAGCACCGAAGGAACAGCACCCGAGGACATCGCAATGGAAAGGACCGTCTACCAGATCATCTTTCTGTAAGTGGCGGTTACTTTATACTCATACATAGCCAATAAACTGAAGCCAGTCAGGAAAAAAATTTTGGAAAATTTGGAGAAAATATCTCTAGAAATTTTGTGAGCATATTTTAGAGTTTGTCCACCGCGAAACTAGCAACATGCCGATATTTAGGGGAGCGAAACCGAAACGTAGAGTCAATTCATTAGGAACTGCGACTCCCGGCGAAGGGGCAGACTCCACAGCTGGATTAGCTGCCGCCGTAGGGGAAATAGTATACGAAGCGCGCAGGGCGTTAACAGAGCTCGCGCCGTCGGGACGAATCCCCACCGATAGGCAAGAGGCCGTCGCAGGCCGACTGGACGCCGAGTTCGGCGTAAACCCTCTCAGGGGCACGGCATTTCGCGATAACAGTAGTATAGGTAGCGACGACGTGTTCAATATGGCTACTGGCGAACGAACGCCTGAACGCCTTGAGGAGGACATAGATGATCGGGAACTCGGAAGCTTGCAAACGATAGATCGCGTAGGTTTCCCGTCAGCTACCGGTACGACGGCACGATCAGTGACTTTGAGAGTACAAGATCGTTTAGAGGCGATCGACCGGAGCCATCGTAATTTGGTAAGAGCTCGACGGCAGTGCGAAAGGCTGCAGCGCGAGCACGAGCAAAGTCGACGCGAACTCGATCGCGAACTTCAGGGGGTTGAAACACCGTCAGCAAGACGAAACTTGGCAAGCACGCTCAACGAGGTAGGTGCAGACGAATACGAACTGATCCACTCCTTACGAGAGCAAATTGCCGAGCTCCAGCGACGGCTAGGAGGAGCGGGGATGGAGGACATTCCGCCCCCCGCGCTGCCCCCGAGACGCACGCGGTTCGAGGAGACGCAGAGGCCCTCAAACATGCTCAGCCTCAGTCTCGGAATAAAAATGGTAAAAACATTCGACGGCAAAGATTCAAAGGCATTGCCTCTCTTCTTAAAGTCCTGCGAGACGATATTCCGCAGGGTAGCAGAGGAGGAGCATGACACTCTCCTCGAGTTGATCGTTATGAGTAAGCTAGAGGGTGCAGCAGCAAGACAACTGCAACACAAAACCATCAGCACCATGGCGCAACTCAGGAGCGAGTTGGAAGCGTTGTACGGACAACGGAAGTCCCTGGCCGCGCTGCAAATGGAGTTCAGCTCCCTCCGGCAGGGACAGAACGAGGACATCGCCGCCTACGCGGCACGGACGGAGCGGATCACGGTAGACATCGCCGAAATACTCTGCGAGCCGTTGCAAACAGAAGATCAAAAGATCACCGTCGAGAGCGTCACACGACGAAGCGCACAGGCCAACTTCGAAAACGGCCTGCACGGCCAGGTGCAAGTGCTGGTACGTGCTCGAAATTACCAAACGTTGCATGACTCCGTGGCCGGGGCCATAGAGATAACCAACATGGTGCAGCCTAAGGGAGGGCTAGGGGGAGCGTCGAGCCACCCCAGAAGGTCCCAGGGCGCACCATCCCGGCAGAACGAAAATTGTTTCACCTGCGGGAACGCCGGACACTTGGCACGAGACTGCACCCGGAGATCGGGAAGAGTGAGCCTGCCAATGCCCAGTGAAAATAAGTCCATACACAACGTCGACATCGTGTGCAACTACTGCCAGAAGAAGGGCCACGTGTGGAGGGACTGTAGAAAGAGGTTATCGCTAAACCAGAGCGAACCCGCTCGGACGACACAGCAGCCCCAACGTCAAAAGGACTCGGAAGATAAGGAAAAAAAAACGACAGTAACGACGGGTACCGGTCGGAATAACACGGACACCCGCCCGCTGGCAACGATGAGGCTGAACACACTAACAGCCCAGGAAAAGCCCGCAAGCAAGCTACAACTGCTACAAGTAACGTTGCCGGCGTCGAGTGCCACCGCCAGTGATTTCGATATTATTGCATCGCTGGCCGTGTCTGGGGTACTCACCCTCAAGGCAGACACCGGAGCCCAATGCAGCATCATTAAAGAAGACTGTCTCAAACCCGAGACTATGGTGAAAGACTGCAAAGTGGAATTACAAGGGGTGGCGGGAGAAAAATTTACTCCTCTAGGAATGGCGAACATCACGCTCGAGACGCCGGCTCTAAATGTAGAGCATTGGTTTTACATCGTCCCGAGCACCGTGCCGTTGAAGGTCAACGGACTGCTTGGTATGGACTTCATTAAACATCATAAAGCAGATATCTTGCACGGCGAAATGATTAAACTATACGGACATTGCATGCCGCTTTTAGATGGTTCCGTGAAGATGACCCTGCCGCCACGCAGCGAGACCGTCGCTTACGCCGCGACCAAGAGCAAATTTATCGGACTGCTCTCTAAAATGGAACTCGGAAAAGGAGTAATAATGGGAGCCTGCATCACGCCGTCGCACGGTAGCAGCTGTGCAGTAAGTCTAATAAACACCACAGAGAAGGCTGTTGAGGTACAACGCCCGGTGGTGGAACTCGAGCCTCTAGAGATAACGGCAGTGGGTCACGGTCCCGAGGCCGCGACGCCCGAAGTATGCACCGTCAGCGCGGAGCGAGGGGCCGACCGCCTCGCGCGACTAGCTCAAGAGCTAGACGCACGAAATCTCAATAAGGAAGAGCGCGAAGCGCTCGATGAGATCACGAAAGAATACGAAGATGTGTTCCACCTCCCGGGGGACAGGCTGCCATGCACGCCTATGGTAGAACATGTGATACCCCTTAAGGAGGGGGTGCAGCCCATTAAGGTGCACCCATACAGGCTGCCCGAGACCCACAAGAGAGAAGTGGAGAGGCAGACCCGCGAAATGCTTGAGGAAGGCATTGTCCAACCTAGCCGGAGTCAATGGAACGCCCCGCTGCTGGTTGTAGCGAAGAAACCTGACGCAGCCGGAGAGAGAAAAATGCGCGTAGTAGTGGACTTTCGGAAGCTGAACGAAGCCACCATCGGAGACTCGTACCCACTGCCTAATATCACCGAGATATTGGACCAGCTGGGAAGGGCCCGATACTATACGACCTTGGATCTCGCCTCTGGATTTCATCAAATCCCGATGGCAAAGCAAGACAAGGAAAAGACCGCATTTTCCACACCACAGGGCCATTTCGAGTATAACCGAATGCCTTTCGGACTCAAAAACGCCCCACCGACCTTCCAGAGGTTGATGAACTCCGCGCTGGCAGGACTACAGGGCGTCAAATGCTATGTGTACTTAGACGACATAGTAATTCACGGCAAAACCTTCAAGGAGCACAATGACAGGTTACGAGAGGTACTGCAGCGGCTAAGAGAAGCCAGATTAGCAGTGCAACCGAGCAAGTGCCAGTTCCTGCGCAAGGAAACGCAGTACCTCGGCCACATCATATCCAAAGAGGGCGTACGTGCTGATCCGCAGAAACTGGAAGCAGTAAGGGAATTCCCAGTACCGAGAAATATAAAAGGAGTACAATCTTTCCTCGGACTAGCTGGCTACTATCGAAAATTCATCAAGGACTTCTCGAGAACCGCGAAGCCACTCACAGAATTAACCCAGAAAGGGGTCGAATTCAAGTGGACCGCAGTAAGAGACGCTGCCTTCGAAGAACTGAAGACAGCCCTTACCACAGCACCGATACTGCAGTATCCAGACTTCACGAAGCCGTTTGTTGTAACGACAGATGCCTCAGACAGGGCGCTCGGCGCAATCTTATCGCAAGGCAAGATCGGGGACGATTTGCCCATATGTTACGCGAGCCGCACCATGTCAAAGGCCGAGCTCAATTATACAACCACGGAAAAAGAGCTACTCGCCATAGTTTGGGCTCTCGCTCAATTTCGACCATATATTTATGGTACACGTTTCACGGTAGTGACGGACCACCAACCGCTCACCTGGCTGTTCGGAGTAAAGGACCCAGGTTCGAGATTAATGCGTTGGAAAATTAAATTGGCCGAACACGAATTTAACGTTGAATATAAGGCCGGAAAGCGTAATACAAACGCCGATGCGTTAAGTCGTATATTCGCTACTACGAGGACCCAAGCGAGAGCTAGGAACGAAGTCTGTGAGTCGGAAGAGGACAGCACGACGGGGCAAGTAGGCACAACGAAAGACCGCACAAAGCGGACAGCCGAAGATACCCCGTAGGGCCATGGTAGCTCGCTGGAGCGAGAGGTCAAGCTCGCCCGTGAGCGAGACGAGGACAGCAAGCGCCCGGGTACGGACAGCCGCACAAAGCGGAGAGCCGAGAATACCCCGGGCCAGCCTAGCAACGCGGCAGAGAGAGAGGCCGCTCTGGCCAATGCGCCAGAAGAGGACAGAGAGATTCGCAGCGTGCCTGCAGAACGCTCTACTGAACCCCACAGCCCCGCCGAAAAGCCGTGCGGACGGGGAAGGGGTAGACCACGCAAGCTACATACGCAGGCCACTGGTAAGACTGCGAGCACCGCTGACAAGGACAGAGCGGGCCCAGCACAGTATGGTGGACCCGCGAAGCGCGGAAGGCCGCGAAAGGCGAACGTTGCAAGGCCGCTCGAGAGAGAGAGCGACCCAACGGCGGAGCCACCGGTGGGCACACCGAGCGAAGAAACTGCGGACAGAGCACCGCAAAGGCCTGCTGAGGAAGCGCGGCACGGAGGGGCCCGTAGCCTACGAACTTCCAGCAGCACAGAAGAAGACAGCGTTATGAAAGAGCGCAGCGACTGCCGCAGTGGCGTAGCCGCTCCCTCCTTCGAAGACCGCCTGAAAATCATAAGAGAATACCACGACACCCCCTTAGGAGGGCATCAGGGTATCAGGCGTACGCTGCATCGGATCCGGACCAAGTACGACTGGCCCGGCATAAGAAGGGACTTAGAAAAATACATAACATCGTGCGGATCCTGCCAGAAAAATAAAATCGGGAAAAGGGAACGAGTACCAATGGTGGTAACTGACACCCCATCGAGGTCGTTCGAAAAAGTTGCGGTCGACATCGTAGGACCGTTACCGGAAAGCGTCAACGGAAAAAAATATATACTTACGATCCAAGACGCACTTACCAAATACAGCGCAGCAATTCCACTACCGAACCAAGAGGCTCCGACAGTAGCGAAAGCGCTCGTAGAAGAATTGATTTGCCGGCACGGGACACCGGAAATAATATTATCTGATCAAGGCACGAATTTCCTCAGCTCGACCTTCAGAGAGATGTGTCGACTGCTCCGAATCAAGAAGATACAAACGACTGCTTACCACCCAGAGTCAAACGGCGCGCTAGAAAGATCGCACCGCACCCTCGCTGAATACCTGAAAAATTTCATAAACGAGGACCAAGGTAATTGGGACGAGTGGCTGCCATACGCGATGTTCACGTACAACACCACTCCACATACAGGGACTGGATTGTCACCCCATGTGTTGGTGTATGGACGCGAAGCGGAGTTACCGACCGCCGTGAAGCAGGAGCCCCGCCGCACCTATGCATACGACGACTACGTCCAAGAGCTACGCGAACGACTACGAGCCGCATGGACTGTAGCAAGAGACAACCTGGAAGGCGCGAAAAGACGGTCGAAGACCACATACGACCAAGGCGCACAGGAGCAGGAGTACCGCGTCGGCGAACGCGTACTCCTCCGTGACGAGACGGTGCGCAGGGGGCGGACGGCCAAGCTGACCCCGAAGTGGACGGGACCCCACGAGATAGTGGAAGCGAGGCCTCCCGTCAATTACGTCGTCCAGAAGGGACGGAAAATTCAGGCGGTCCACGCCAACCGCCTGAAACTATTTATTGATCATTAAAAACTAAATAAAAACTAAATAAATGAGGGTAGGGAGCTCCACGGAGCGCAAGGTAGGAACTCCATTAACGACTCGAGGTAAATTCGAAAATTTTTAATTAACATAAAAACATAAATTTCCGAAAGAATTATGACTATTATTAAACAAAGATGGTTCCGCAAGTGGGACAAGTATGAAGCGGCTCCTCAGCGAAGAGCCGGCGCAGCCCGACGAAATCGTGGTAGGGCTCTTCGTCTCCGAGCCACGGCCCCAGGCCCCACAGACAATACACCGCTCGGCGGTTGTCCTGGCGGCGACGGCGAGTAGCCGCTCGCTCCCGGAACTCGTCGGACAGCCAGCGCCGACTAGGCCCTGGTACCACGACCAGGCAGCTCTGAAAATAAAAATGAAAATTAAAATAAATAAGAATTTTACGGAAACATTAAAAATTCCAAGCAAGGTAAGGAGAGTACTTACAATTAGCTCCATTACCGCGGGAGTTACGTCGTCCCCCTTACAGAGGACTGCCCCGTAGGGCGAGGCCCTGGAAACGCGGACAAGAATGGTTGACATCGTTCCAGTCGGGTTGTGAGAACAAGAATGAGCCAAAAAGCCCTCGAGCGAAACTCGCGAGACTGCAACGAAAGAGGGAGAACTCACGCTTTCCTCCCCTCGTCTGATTGCAGATTAATCGCAGCAAGGTATGGACAAACCACAGCCACACCGCGTACAGCCGACTACCTCGTCAGCACTTTTGCCAGCACTCCGGGCATCTACTACGAGAACATAGGGAGCCTTACAATAATTCAATCGACGTGGCGACTGATAATCAGGCTGGACCTCGCTGCACTACTGCACCGAGAGGGGGAGATAAGCGAAAGCCTACAACGTCTGACGGAGCTGTGCGAAAGCGAAACTCGCGCCAACGATATATGCCCCGTCATAAGCGACTCGGTTCCGAGAATGAAGAAAAGAATAGAGACAGGAATACTGACCATATTCGACCTCCTCGGGACGCGCCCCGTCAGAGAGCGCCGAGGATTGGTAGATGGCCTCGGAAGCATAATCAAAGCCATCACGGGAAACATGGATGCCACCGACGCAAAGGAACTACACGAAGAGATAACGCGCCTGGAGGCGTCCCACCAGACCCTGAAGGAAGGATTAAAAAATCAAATACAAGTCATAAAAACCACGCTCTGCTTATTTAATGAAAGCGCGCAACACATACAGGCTAACGAACAGACCCTGCTGTCCCTGATGCAGCATATCAACCGCACGCTTAACAGCGAAGTATACTACATAGAGAGACGCCAACACTTGGACGAGACGCTCAACGCGATAAGTATTGCGGTCGAAGCATTACTCGGCGACGTACAGGAGCTAGTGTGGCTGGTGGACGATATAGCTAGCGGTAAGGCCCGAGCAACGTCCCTGCCGCCACGCACACTCGCTAGGCACCTCGTAGAGGCACTACCACACCTACCGTCGGGCAGTAGTTTCCCGGTCGCAATAGCACCTGACCAAGTGTCAACACTTATGCGACTGGCCGATACCAGGGCTTACAGCGAAGGCAACGCAGTGGTACTCGTGCTGGACATACCGCTGATCGGGCAGCAACGATATAGTATGCAAAAAGTATACCCCATACTCACGCGAGCGGACAATGCCAGGCACTACTACATAGAAGCGACCGAGTCCCACTTGGTAATAGATATAGAGAATCGCAAGTACCTAAGGATGACATACGATGACATAAAAATTTGCAAGGTACTGGGCAAATCGTACATTTGCCCACCAACACACCCTACTATGCCGGTCACACGCGACGCGCCCTGCGAAGTCCTAATCTATGCGAAAATGGACACCGGTAACGGAAAAAATTGCGCGAAAAGGGTTGTCGAAATCACACATCCCTTAATCGTTCCAATGCAACAGCAAGGACGATGGTTATACGTCGCGCCAACCCCGGTCCCCATAGGGATAAATTGTGGGAAAAATCCCACTCAGCACGAAATATTGAATAATTCGGGAATACTGGCTTTGGTAGGCGTATGTATAGTAACCGCCCGAGATTTCAGCATCAAAACCATCGGGCGAACATCGCAGATCATACAGGAAAACTACCTCCCGTCGTTTAACTTGACATTAACGGAGATCGAAGCTCGGGCACCCCCACCGCAGACCGAGAGGACCATCCCACTACAGAGCGTGCTGCGAGACCCCGAAGAGCTTCGGAAGCTCGGAGCTCGAGCCGACCAAATCATGGACAACCTCCATACTGCCGGAGACGGGATGCAACACATCCACAACCTGAGTTTCTACTCCTTGGGCGCCATAGCGCCGATCGCCTTGATTGGCTACGTTCTGCTTAAATGTTACAGGTACAAAAGAAACAGAACACCACCGAGCACTAGAGAAGCAATAACCCCGGCAACCGCCGAGGTAACTATCAACCTCGAGCCTCTCGGACGACAACAGCCAGAGGAACGACTTCGAACCGAGCTGGCCAGGTTATGCAATCGTCCCCCCAATCGAGAACGACTTGCTCGACTTGAAAGAAGCTAGCAAACAAAAATGAAACATTTTACACACATATTATATATCATATATCAAATCGTAAAATTGTATTAAAATTGTAAGGTACGGGAAACCAACTGAAGAAAAAATTTTTTTTTGAAAATTTTTCCTTTTAAGGGGGGAGGGATGTTGTGTCGCGGAATATTCCTCTAACGTATTCTCAGGAATATTCCTTAGCGGACACAGTTAGAGATGGAATTCTGAAAGATAGCTGTCATACAAGACGGGATGCGAAGTAGACGCCGACGCAGCATGAAGCGACTCGCGAGGCGATCTACGATAGGCTAAAGCTAAAGCTGCCAACTAAGGGATTTTCGTGAAGACAGTTAGCAACTGCTTTACGAAAGGACAGAATTAATTTCGACTTAGCAGAGAACGGTTGGTTCCTCGTGAAATTCTCGAAACAACGCATTATTGTACTTTCTTACTTTACTTCTAAATAGACAACGGAAAGTCACCGTTGCCTATAATAAATACTTCCTTTTACATAAATTCGTGTTTTCATCGATAACTCGAGATCCATCTCCTTATCGGCAAACGATCCCGAAAAATAATAACTTTTTAATATTATACCGAATACCGAATAATCTAATTACCCGGTACCGGCATAACAAGCCCTATCCCGAGTAATTTTCCGCGAGGTTAGACTCGAAAACGGGCTTGCGTCTTCGGTATTTTCTCGTCGGGTGTGGTAAAGGGAGGATTTATTCTCCATGACCAGAGCACGGGAAATATACACCGAAACGTGCATCTACTATATATGTTAAATTCGTGGGTTCGTAAGATAGGCCGCGATTTTGACGTAACAAAAGTTACCTACGAACGTGGATCAATAACTCGTTGTTTTGAATTTCCTGCGCTGTAACTTGAAAAGCAACATTGCTTCGGTCAACTGCGATTTGTCGATAGCCCGCTATGAAATTTTGAGCAAGCTGCGTAATTCAGTTTGTATTCGCCAGCCATTAAAAGCAGACAACCGCGTGCATTTTTTGCGAAAATGGAAAAAAGCGAATTTCATGTGCTCATCTAGCATTATTTTTTCTGGAAAAAAACGATCACTGAAGCCAAGGATCAGCGTGATAAATACTATGGGGAATCTGCACCATCAATTTCAATGGTAAAGCAGTAGCTTACTGAATTTTGTTGTGGTCGCAGAAGTACGAGTGACGCCGAACGTTCTGAATGCTTAATTGAGGTCACTACACCTGAAACAAGAGAAAAAAATTCACCACATAGTATTGACCGATCGGAGATTGAAATTGCGCGAGATTGTAGAAGGCATATCACATTTTGCGTCATCTTATAACCGTAGACGAAATATGGATCCACCACAATACTCTGGAGACCAAGCAGCAGTCGAAACAGTGAGTTTCTCCAGGCGAATTGGCGCCGAAGAAAACCGAGGTGGGTCTGTCGGTCGACAAGGTCATGGCGATAATTTTTTGGGATGCAGAAAAACAATCAACAGCAAATATTATGCCAACTTATGGGACCGATTCAAAGTTGATTTTAAGAAAACACGACCGCATTGGGTCAAAAGAAAGAATACGAATTACTCTCTCATCCGCCATACTCTCTGGATTTAGTGCCTAGTAACTATTTTCTGTTTTCAAACCTGTAGAAATGGCTCGGCGGAAAGATATTTGGCTCCAACAATGACATAATCGCTCATATAACGACTTTTTTGAGGACCTCGACATATCTTTTTATTCGGAAGGGATAAAAAAATGGAGAAACGTTGGATGAAGTGTATTGTGCTCAAAGGAGACTATGTTGAGAACTAAAACGTATTTTTGCTGAAAAAACTTCCTTTTATTCAAAAAGTCACAGAGCTATTGATCCACCCTCGTATGACGGGATCCGACGTATGTAAATGCCCGAGGATTCTTTCCTGGTTGCGTACGCAGACGACGTTATCGCCATTATCATCGCAGAAGCGTTGAGGCTGCACTGATGCTACCCAGCCAGATTATGTGTTTTGTCCGCTCTTTGATGGGTAACCATGGCTTGGAACTGGGGCCCGCAAAGACCGAGATCCAACCAAGAAGCATATCCCGGTGATATGGGATATGCAGTGTAACGTAAACCTCCACGTACCACGTTACCGTCGGTCGGGGCTATATTTCCTCCCTTTATTTTTTCTTTTTCGAATTGGGCGCCAGGAAATATATTTGGAAATAAATTTGGGCGGGAGGAAAAATAACAAGGTTGTTGACCAGACTTAGCCCAGGATAGCTACAGCTGTGCAAGGCAGAGTGGGTGGTTCGGACTGTCAAGGTGGTAATAAGTCCATTCCATAAATAAAGTCGATGAATGAAATCAATAAATGAAGTCGATGAATAAAATCAATCAATAAAGGCAATAAATAAAACCAATAAATAAATCAACAAATAAATCATTAAATAAAATCCATAAATAAATCCATAAATAAATCCATAAATAAATCCATAAATAAATCCATAAATAAATCCATGAATAAATCCATAAATAACGCAGATAACAATTCAAATAAGGTATTCACAAATGCCACTAGGGCCGATCGTTTATTTATTAAAAAAAAAAAAGAAAAATGGTTTTGGCAAAATATCAAAATAACAAAAATATGTAAAAGAAAATATCCCGTAAATTAACTCCGGTGTTTAACAATGGGTACTCTCAATTACTTCGGCAGCATAAATTATCACGGCATTCGCTCCTCCTCTCAAACACTCCCGCGCAGCCTATATCCCGATTGGTTCCCGACAATTCGAATTAATTCACGTCTAACGGAATTCCAAAGAACAGTAGGACAAGCAACGGAGAGTCAAACAAAGTGAAATAATAAGCACCCTCGAAAATTTCGCTCGCGATACGGCCGATGCCGGGTCAATCCCACACACACAAAATAACTCTACAATCACGGGACGCCGGAAGGTCACGTAGGCGAAGCCTCGAATTGTTCGATTCTTCCGACTAGAAAGTTGTATGAAGGCAAAACTGAGAATAACTCATAAACGAAATAATACATCACAAGGACTAATTAAATGAAGTGAAATAGAAACAATAATCAAGTAACTCACGTCAAAATAATAATGATAATCCCTACCGTAGTCGAATAAAATCTAACAAAAGTAACGGACAATTTAACCTCGCAACTACGTACAAAATACGCGACGACGGCCGAACACGCACTGCGTAAGCTTTCGAAAATAATAAAATAACGTCCAATATAACAAAATAAATAAAAGCAAAAAAATAAAATAATGTAAATCAATAAATGTTGCTCTTTCGTAAATCACGAAAGAGCAACAGACAACATGAAGTGACTTGTTCCCGTCTCTAACCGCTAAACGAACTTGATTTTACACTTTAATAGACGCATTCTGTCTCGATATGAATAATACTCTGCGTGTGGTATGCAAGAATCGCAGGCACGACCAAGCTCTAGTATCGTCAGTTATATAAACTCCACATAAAACGACGAAAGACCACAAAGAGAAAGAAAGCTCACCCGGACGATGCAGCAGTGACGTTCGGTTTCCAACCCAAAGTATTCAGCCAGATATTCTCCGAAGAGCTCCTCTCTCTGCTCTCTGCCAGTATCTCTGCCTCTCTCTCTCTCTTCCAGTCCGGCAGCTGAACCTCATTGGATATATTGGTTAATGCTTGCAGATCAGATTGCCGATGACAGATGACAGTAGCATATTGGTCGTAGATGAACGTTGAGCGGGACGGCTCTATATCCCGACAGCGAGAGGTGGAAGATGCTTGTATCGTCCTGCTTTAAGACGAGCTAGCGGATCCCGAAGCCGACCATGGTGCGGTGCGTTTCTTCTGTTTCTTTCTCTCCGTTCATCCAAACGTACGAATAAAAAAAATAGAAGTACAAAAAAAATTACATGAAGCCCTACGATCTTATCCTAGAACCCTGCGAGATCGTGTTGCAAAACATCGTGCGTGGAGGACGAAGCGCATGAATATTTTGCCGCGTTACAGCAGGTAGGAGAGGCGAAATCTGGACAAAAACGTCCATTAAGTACGTGGGGATGAGTCTCGGTTCAAAGCTCACCTTCGGGAAAGAGATGAAACGGAAAATGGACCAGGCGGCTGCAGTGACGATGATACTGGGCAGGGTCATATTTCACACCGTAGAGTCCATATTTTTACATGGCGTCAAAGTCCGGGCCGTGCGCTTCAGGATGAAAAGTACCGGAAGCGCATGACGGAGATAGGCCCGCCATATCGCCTGCGCCTACCCACGAAACCTGAGGGAAGAGCGTTCGTAATCGCCGGGGTCATACCCATTGTCCTCCCTACCCAGGAGCAGATGTCCGTCCACCACCGTCCCGGAACGATATCCTTTACATATTCGTTGAGTGCGAGGAATGGAACATGTGGAGGACCCCACTGGAAAAAAGTATGGGAGCTAGGGGGGGGGGGAAGGGTTTCGCAATTTTGAAAAATCGATTTTTTGTGTTTTCTTATAGTTAAACATTTCAAGAATATAGTCTCAAAATTTGAAGTCGATCAGAGAAAAACTCTCAAAGTCATTGACTAGTTAGTCTCCTCTCGGAAAGACAGCGCGTAGCTGGCGAGCAAGTATACAGTTTATTCGCTTGGGAATCGTTCTGGTGAGCAGGTATACAATTTATTCACTTCGGAATCGTTCTGGCCTATTGTTCTGTTTCGAAAAATTTCTATTTAGTAAAGACAGGTAACTAAAGGCGCAAATACATATTTTATATGTGTAGATTATACATTGTAAAAGAGAGTCGAGGGTCAGTTAGTAGTCGTACGTTCGATCGTGCGCTTATTCTCAGTGATTTTATAATTTTGCCAAGATATTTTCTGTTAAAAAATGCCGAGAGTATTTAAAGTTTCGAAAGATGACCGAAGAGGTACAAGAATTTATCTGTGCAGAACGAAAAAAAGGCCTATTCCAAAGAAACAAAATAAGGATGAAGCGAATACGAAGAGTGCATCATCGGAAAAAATAAAGTTGAATACCAGTGCGAGTGTGCCAGAAGACGTTGAAAAACATTATAGAATCATCAATTTTTTGCTTATTTTCTCAACAAATTCGAGTTTCATTAAATGTGCTCAGTGTGATAGTTCAGTTGAGTTCAAAAGTTGCACAAAAGAAGGTCTTGGCTTTTAAATCGAGGTAAAATGTGCCAATTGTGATCTGTCGCATCAACAGGGCCGAGATACAAGCTCAGCAGCAGAGCAAGAAGCCAAAATAAGGCAAAGACTTGAGAAAAAAGAGGCTGAAGACATCGAAGCTGCTACAGGGAGTCTATGGAGTTGGAATCGATAATAGTGTGAGTTGAAAAAAAAAATTTTGTTTCACTTTTTTAGCTTTTCAAACTTTAAACGCGTTTTTCTCAAAACCACTTTTTAAAAGTCCGTGTGCACTGCTATTAAAAAACTACATTACCGATTCATTTCAAACTTGGTACACACTTTCTACATATAAAATACCTCCCCCGAACTTTAAGTTTTAAATGTTTTTTTATATTAAAGGGGTTTTCCACTTACAAAATGGCGGAATTTTTCGTAAAAAATATCAGTTTTCACTTTAAATGACCACCAAAAATTAAAAAATAAAAAAATAATAATCAGAGAACGTTGGGGGGAGGATTTAATGATACCTTGACTAAATTTTAATGGTTTTTTATTTCAGATAATTTTCAGCTCAGATACAGTGCACACCGCAAATCGTCTATTTCCAAAGACGTTTTTGGAAAAGCTCCGTCACCGGCTTGTTTGTCGATATTTTCGCATAAAAAAATTACTGAATGTTGTTGAAATCATATTTAATAATGACTAAAAGATTTCAATAAATTTGCTCAATCCATATTTCTAAAAAAAAAAACGCAAATAAAGTGTTTTTTTCACGTTAAGACCCTTACCCCTCCCTTAATCCCAAAAAATATTGTCAGGTTTATGTTCTGAACGAAGAAGCCTGAACGGAGGTCACCACTGACGTGGGGACGATCCTACGTCGATAGACGTTATTGGAGGGAGGGACGCCATACGGGTATCAAACAACATCAAGGCGTCACCCCGATGTAACGCGAAAACGGTTCCGGAGTAACTTCGGGAGTCATGGAGGGGGAGAGGGAGGGTTGTCGGTAGTCTCGCAAGAAGAGACCGACACTTAGCGGAGAAGTTAAATTCCGTGTAGTGCGTAGGCGCATTTACCCCTCATCATCATCATCATCATCATTGTTGTGCCGCGGAATATTCCACTTCGTATTTCGTATATTCGGGAATATTCCATGGCAAAGAAACATTAGAATTTGTTCAAGGCAGGAAACGAAGTCCAATGCCCGATCGTACGATCGACACCAAGAACGCCGACGCAGCATGAGGCGACTCGCTTGGCGTTCGACGATAGGCTAACGCGAAAATTGCGAATTAAGGGATTTTCGTGAAGACAGTCAACAACTGCTTTACGAAAACCTGTATTAAATTTAACTCAAGATAGAACGGGTTGGTTCCTCGTCAAATGCTCGTAACAACATATTATTGTACATTCTTACTTTCACTTATAGACAATGGAAAGTTACCATTGCCTATCATAAATACTTCCTTTTATATAAATTCGCGTTTTCATCGATAACTCGAGATTCATCTCCTTATCGGCAAACGATCCCAAAAATAATAACTTTTTAATATTATACCGAATACCGAATAATCCAATTACGCGGTACCGGCATAACATTTGGTGGCAGTGGTGGGATCCGCTGAAGTTAAGTGATACGTGATTTATTTGGACAAAAGGGTTTTGGACAAAGTAAATAAGAGTGACTCTGAAGTGACGACTACGACTCGTGCTAAGGACGCCAGTGTAGTTCGTGAAAACCCGAATAAGCTAACGCGAAGGCGTGAAGTGTACGTCGGTGCAGTGTGACATCGGTCAACCGTTTAAAAATCCCGATTGACGGTGTGACGTCAAGTCGAGGAAAAAACGCACAAAGTGTGCAACCAAGTACTCGAAGCAGCTACTTGAGAAGAAGCCGTCGTGCAACCATTGGCGACGTGCGAAGGAACCAACGAAGGTACTGGTCAACAGCGTCAGGAAGGACGACAAGGATCATCGACCGAACGGAGCCGCAGGACACCCAGTCATCAGCACCCGAGAACATCGCAATGGAAAGGATCGTCTTCCAGACCATCTTACTGTAAGTGGCAGTTACGGAATAATTATACATATTGTCAATACTAACTAAAGCCAGTAGGGAAAATATTCGGTAATTTCCAAAATATATATATTTCTTGCGAGATTTTTTGGGTAAACATATTCTCTGCTCGCCGCGAAATTGTACAACTAGAAACATGCCGATATTTCGAAGAGCAAAACCGAATCGTAGGGGAAATTCGCTGGAAACCACGATACCCGGAGAGGAGACGAACCCAGCAGCGGGTCTAGCTGCTGCGGTCGGGGACATAGTATACGAAGCGCGCAGGACGCTATCAGAGCTCCCGCGGCCCGGTCGAATCCCCATCGACAGGCAAGCGGCCCTCGAGGGCCGCCAGACAACCGAATTCGGTGTAAACCCACACAGGGGTGCGTCGTTTCGGGATAATAGCAGCATCGGTAGCGACGATGTGTTTAACAGAGCGACTGGAGAAATAACTCCAGAAAACTTTTCCGGCGATAGGTTCGAGGGGGAAATGGAAAATTTGCGTATGTTAGATCGTGTAGGGTTTCAGGCAGCTACCGGTACGACGACTCGGGCACCACTGCCGGACCGAGTCAGATTACGACGCGAAGCGGTCGAAAGAAGTCACCGCGAGTACGAGCGGCCTCAGCGAGAGCTCGAGCTGGAGCTCAGGCTTCAAGGCCGCGACTCGCCGACGGCACGGCGAAACCTCGCGGACACGCTCAACGAGGTAGGTGTGGACGAGTTCGAACTCATACGGTCCCTACGAGAGCAAAACGCCGAATTATCACGGAGACTGGAAAATACAGGGTTGGAGGAACGCCCGATACCGCGTCCGCGGTCGAAGCAAACCCGATTTGAGGAATCAGAATATCCCCCTGCGGATTCCGTGTTCCAAAGGGAACAACAGAGGGTGCCAGAAACACTGAGTAGGACGCTCGATCTCAGACTAGCGCTAAATATAAAGCATTTCGACGAAAGCAACGCTGACGAACTAGACGCCTTCTTACGATCATGCGAGACTGTGTTCAAGAGAGTAGCGCCCCGGGATCAAGACATCCTGTTAGAACTGGTGCTCATCAGCAAGCTCGAAGGTAGGGCATCCAGAGAAATGAAGCATAAAGTCATTCACTTGGTAGCAGAGCTCAAAACCGAGCTGGAGGCCCTGTACGGGAAGCGAAAGTCGTTGCCTGCGCTGCAAGTAGAATTCAACTCCCTCTGGCAGGGCCAAGGAGAGGACATCGCGGTATACGCCACAAGAACCGTGCGTATGACCGTCGATATAATAGAAAAGCTTTGCGAGGAAGCCACCACGATGTCGGAGATACACATCGTCAAAAAGATAACACGGAAGAGCGCACAGGCCAACTTCGAGAATGGACTGCATGGGCAGGTCCATATCCCGGTGAGATCGCGCAATTACGCCACCCTGCACGAGTCCGTTACGGGAGTCATCGAGATCACGAATATGGTACAGCCAAAGGTAGGGGTAGGTGGAGTATTAAGCCACCCCAGAAGGTTCCAAGGCGCATCACCCCGGCAGGGAGAAAATTGTTTCACCTGGGGAAAAACTAGACACATAGCTCGAGACTGCACCCGGGATATGGGACGAGTAAGCCTAACAGTACCCAGTGAAAACAAGTGAATCCACAATGTGGAAATAACCTGCAATTACTGCCAGATAAAAGGCCACATGTGGAAGGACTGCTGGAAGAGACTGTCGCAGAATAAACGCGAGCCGACGTAGCCGCCCCGACAGGGAAGAAATGCAGGCCACAAAGATGCAAGTAATACTGTAACCGCGGGGCCAGATCCAGTCACTGCAGGCGTGAACACGCTGGGCGCACTGAGATTGAATACGCTAACTGTCCAGCAGAGACCTGCATGCAAGCAGAAGAAAACAACGCTGCAGCTTCTACAAGTAACGCTGCCGGCGTCGAGTGCCACCGTCAGCGACTTCAATATCGATGCACCGTTGGCCACGACCGGGGTACTCACCCTCAAAGCGGACACCGGAGCGCAGTGCAGTATAATCAAGGAAGGCTGTCTCAAACCAGAGACCATGGTGAGCGACTGCACCGTAGAGCTGCAGGGGGTAGCGGGCGAGAAGTTCACCCCCCTCGGGATGGCTAAAATTGTACTCGAGACACCGGCTTTGAATGTGGAGCATTGGTTCTACATCCTTCCGAACAATGTGTCGTTGTAGGTCAGCGGTTTATTTGGCATGGACTTTATCAAGCAGCATAAAGCGGACATCCTGCATGGCGAAATGCTCAAGTTGTATGGGCACTGCATGCCGCTACGGGACGGCGCGGCGAGGATATATTCGTCACCACGCAGTAGAACTGCCGCCACGTGCAAATACATAGGCCTGCTTACAAAGATAAATCTTCCTTCCGGAAATGGGTCTAACATGGATGCTGCCAAGGAGAATAAATTTGTCAGACTACCTACAAGGAGCGGGATCGGCCAAGGCATCATAGAGAGATCCCGTGTCACACAGTCAAGAACCAACAGAGTGAGTTTAGATGTTGCTAAACACGACGGGGAAGTGCAACAGTCGACGGCGACACTCGCCGTCGGAGATAGCGAAGGCCGTACCTAGCCGACAGGTGACGACACTACGCGTTAGCTCAGAGAACACGGGGAAGTAGGCCAAACGGTTTGCGCAGCACCAACGGAAGCCCGACTTGGTGCCTCCGAGCAGTGAAAAGCAAGCAGCTCGCGCAGGAATGGTGTGCGAATACAACGGTGTATTCCAACTACGAGGGAACAAGCGACAGCGCACGCACGAGGTGCAGTATCGCGCACCCTTTAAGGTCGGATCGACGGACCTACGATCGCAACCCTAGAATCACAAGATGGGGAAAGTAGAACATCCACGATGTGTCTACTGGGATTCTGAACGCGACAACGCTCATCACACCTTCTTCGAGTGTAATCGGTGGAGAGATGAGAGGGAAAGGTTGGAGGAGTCACTGGGGCTTATCACCCCAGAGAACATAGCGGCATCGATGCTGATCAGCGCGGAGAAGTGGGATGCGGTGACAAATTATGCCGAAATAGTTCTACGCCAGATGATACAGGAAGAAAATAACAGAGTGATAGCCGGAGCAGACAACAACTAGTTGGACATCGTGAGCATAGTGAACAGTGCAGTGCGAGAAAATAGTGCCGAGTCCAGTGGACCACAGTGAAGTGACACAGTGAAAACAGTTGGGGCATTAGCTTGTCAGCGAATGGAATTGGGCAGAGAATTACAGCTTGCGCCGGACCGCGGCCATAAGCAAGCAGGAAAGAATGAAGAGGCCTGGAAGACAAAGGAACAGAACGACCCTGACGAAATGCGGAAGCGGTTCCGGGATCGTTACACAACATCTGGAAAAAGGGTTGATGGTTTTTAGTGGGTACAAATTCCACACTTTGAGGAGTGTGGTCCCTCCTCTCTGTCTTTCTGAAAATTTTCCACTACCCCTCGAAAAAAAAAAAAAAAAAATTTGTTATTATTTTTTTTATGACTACTACTACTACTAAGATACTCTGCGGCAAATTGACGGGGAAATCATCCTGACCGGCGACTTTAACGCCAAGTCGACGGAATGGGGCATGAGCTGGAGCGACAGTCGAGGGAATGAACTGGCGGACGTGGCTGCCCGACTAGACATGGTCGTCCTAAACGAGGGTGGCGTATCAACTTTCAGGAGGACGGGCTACCGCGAAACGATAATCGATGTTACTTTCGCTACACCGAAGTTGGCTCCCGGCGTGCTGGATGGGAAGGTCCTGGAAGATTACAACTCCAGTGACCACCAATACATACAGTTCTCGACTAGCAGTGCAACAACGCGCGACACGAGCCATAGGGATAGGCGCCAGCGCTGGAATAACAGAAAGTTGGATGAACCAAAACTCATCAACTTCCTGAAAAACCAGCTGCGGCCGTCTATCAGCGAAGTAGCCACCGAGAGAACGGACGCAGAAAACATCGTAGATCAGACAATGACTGCCATCGTGGCCGCCTGCGACGCGTCAATGCCCGTAAGAAGCACCAGAGGGAACAGACGCCCCAACTACTGGTGGAACAAGGAGATCTGCGAGCTGCGGAAAAAGTGCCTAGCGTTGCGGCGTAAGTCCGTGAGGGCAAACTACGGGCTACAAACCGGACAAGAGAACATTTTCTCCACCGAGCTCGACAGGGCCAAGAAATCGCTAAAGCGCGCCATCAAGAAAAGCAAAAGCCAGAGCTGGAGGGAACTATGCGCCGAGCTGGACGCGGATCCGTGGAGGATGGCGTACCAGATAACGGTCAAAGGACCGGGTAAGCGAGAGCGCGTGCCCCTTGTGGAACCATCTACCATAGAGACGATCATAGGCGACCTTTTTCCACGACACCTGCGGAGTAAACCTAGGGAAAACCGGACAGCCGCCCTGGTAGCGCCTTTCACTACAACGGAGCTCCAAGACGCTGCTAAGACGCTGAAGTCGGGCAAAGCCCCCAGACCGGACGGCGTTCCCGTCAGCGTCATCAAGGCCATAGCAAGGGAGTACCCCGAAGTACTCCTGGCTATGTACAACGCCTGCCTGGTGACGGGCACCTACAGTCGACGGTGAAAGCATCAACGGCTGGTGATACTTGATAAGGGAAAGGGTCCACCAGTAACGTCATCCTCGTACAGGCCACTCTGCCTGCTCGATGTTGCGGGGAAACTGATGGAAAAGCTGATTAAGACGCGCCTAACAATAACATAGACAACGCCGGAGGACTCTCGGCTAACCAGCACGGCTTCCGGAAGAAACGATCGACAATTACAGCCATCAGCCAGGCCCTTGCCATCGTGGAGCGGGCATGGTCTGGGAACCACCAATCCCGTAAGGCGTGCATCCTCCTTACATTCGACGTGAACAATGCGTTTAACTCGGTGGGCTGGGAAGACATACTCGACATGCTGAAGATGGACTTCAACGTAGAACAGTATGTCCTTAACATCGCGGATGAATACTTTCGCGAACGGACATTAGAATACGAAACGACTGAGGGCACCCGTGTCGCAGAGGTCACGGCCAGAGTCTCTCAAGGGTCCGTACTCGGTCCAGATTTCTGGAACGCGCGTTACGACTACGCCGCCACCCCAATCCGCATCGACATACCCTTTTGCCGGTTCGGTATTCGGTTTAAATACCAGTCCGAGATCGTTAGTCCCTTTTAGGTAACGGAGCACCCGTTTCGCAGCCTTCCAGTGTTATAATCCGTAACAGTTGTTGAACTGTCCTAAGTAGCTTGCTACGAAACTAATGTCGGGCCTTGTAGTGGTAGCTAAATACGTTAATGCGCCAACAAGTTCTCGATAAGGTAATTTTTCGTCTTCTACATTCGGTGATTCGTTCTTCTTTAACTTCACACTTCCATCGATAGGTGTTGGAATGGGCTTTGAATCTGCCATCCCGAATCGATGTAGTAGATCATTTACATAACCTCGCTGGTGCATTGCTATTTGATCATCTTTCCGAGTGAATTCCACGCCCAAGCAATACTTCACGTTTTCAAGGTCTTTAATTTCGAAGCGATTCGACAATTTTCGTCCTAATTGTTCGATGTTCTTTGGATTCTTTGACGCCATGAGGATGTCATCCACGTAAATGGCAATCAAGACCATATTTTCTCCACATCCGATTCGATGGACGCAGGGATCCGATTGAGTTGGGTTTGCCCCACAATCTTTTAAGACTTTTTCAAGTTTTTCATGCCAATTTCTTCCAGCTTGCTTTAAGCCATAAAGTGACTTGTTTAAGGAACAAACCTTATTCCCTTTTTTCAGTTCTAATAGCATCTTTCTCGCTTGAGTTTTGGTCACGCTGTCTTGTTCACTTTCGATGATTCTGATTAAACTTTCTTGTAAATTTTTCGGGACTTCCATGTATATGTTTTCGTTTAGTTCGCCATTCAAGTATGCAGTAGTAACGTCGAAGTGTTTCACTTGCATCTTATATCTTGCAGCTAAGGATATCATCAATCTGATCGATCCGAAACGAGCAACTGGCGCAAAAGTATCAGAGAAGTGAATACCTGGTTGTTGGCTAAATCCTTGAGCGACTAATCGCGCCTTTCGGCGTTCGAGAGTTCCGTCGGATTTGAATTTGTTCCGGAGAACCATTCGACTACCGATGACCTTTTCTTTTTCAGGACGTTCAAGTAGAGTCCAAGTCTTGTTTCTTATGATTGACTTTATTTCGTCGTCCATCGCTGTACACCAATCTTCGGCGTCAGGACTCGACATAGCTTGACTCATAGGTATTTCCGCGAGATTAGCTACATCATTTTCGTATTCGATAAAAACAACCTCTTCATTAGTGGGTTGATACACTTTTCGTGGTCTCCCCCTTTGTCCGGTTTTGATAAACGTTGGCCTGCCTCGTCCTCTTTTTGGTGGGATCGAAGCGGCTTCGTCATTCTCTTCATTACGTTCGTCTTCCTGTTCGGTGTATTCTTCGGGCAAATTCTGCCGATCTTCTTCGTTTTCAGTTGGATTCAATGGGATATCTGCCCAACGTCGATCTTCCATAGTCTCGTGTACGCTCAGCTCAACTTCGTCAATATTCGTCTGCTGAAGGCCCTCAAAAATGTCAGCGTTATCGTTTGAACGTTGTTTATCTTCGCTGACAAATTTCACGTCTCTACTTATTATGACCTTCTTATCGTCTATTGACCAAATTCGGAGACCTTTGTTTTCGTCGGAATATCCCAGGAAGGTTCCTCTTCGGCCGCGGGGATCGAATTTTCCCTTCCCAGGCGTTCGATCGAGGTAGAAAAGTTGACTGCCAAATACTTTGAATGAACTCACGTCTGGCACGCTTCCTGTCCACATTTCATATGGAGTTTTTCCGTTCAGGCTTTTCGAAGGTGCTCTATTTCGGATAAAATTCGCCGTATTTATCGCTTCTGCCCAAAAAGAATCCGACAATCCTGATTCCATCAAAAGGCATCTGGGCATCTCGACTAGAGTCCTATTTTTTCTTTCTGATATGCCGTTTCGCTCTGGGTTATATGGGATCGTCAGTCTTCGTGTGATTCCACGGCTCTTCAGATAGTCACTTAATTCTTGACATGTATACTCTTTTCCGTTGTCGGATTGTAGACATTTTACGTTCTTCCCTTTTTGATTCTCTACCAGCGCGATGTATTCAATGGTTGCTTTACATACGTCTGCTTTAGATTTCAGAAAACGGACTTCACACCATTTCGACTTGTCGTCTATAAATTCGACGTAATATCGCGCCCGCCCGATAGACTCGACACGCATTGGTCCGCACACGTCCGAGTGTATTATATCGAGAATGTTTGTTTCTCTTTTAGACTTTTTCGGAAATGACGTCCGGGTCATTTTTCCTTTCAAACAAGTGTCGCAGTTAAATTCGGTCGAGGGATGTTCACACTTTATTCCTTTTACGGTTACGTTTTGCTTTGCGCATAACATGTCTCTCACATTTATATGACCCATACGCCTGTGCCATAATTCGAAGGTTGCTTCTTCACCGATTGACGTTGTCTTTGCGGTGCGTGCTTTTTCTTTGTGTTCGCGTACATAGTACAGGTCGCCGATTCGTTTCGCATGTAACATTACGTCACAGTTAGCATCTACAATTACGGCCTCTTTTGGTTTAAAGTGAATTTCGTAACCGCGATCAGTTATTTTTCCGACCGATATTAAATTTGTACGGAGATCCGGAACATGCAGTGCGTGATTTATTACGACATTTCGTCGTTCTCCAAATAATTTGGTTTCGAATCGCGCGGTTCCTTTTCCGGCTATGTTCGTCGATGTGTCGTTCGCGAGATTCACTGAACTATTTTCCGCGTGACTAATTGTCTGAAAATCATCAGCCGTGTAACACATGTGCGATGTTGCGCCGCTGTCGAGACACCACTTCTGGTTAAGGTCGACATGAGGAGCTACCCATGTGTTCAGACACACATCGCCAACACCTTTTGCCGTCTGCTTGTCGATTTTGCTATAACAATCCGCCGCCTTGTGACCGATACGCTTGCATTTATGACAACGAAACTTGAAGCCTTCACTGCCTTTTGTTTTTCCCGAGCTGTGAAATTTAGACGATTCCTGTTTGTTTTTCGAATCGCGCCATCCAACATTCTTGCTTGTAAACATTGCGTCCGTATTCGTGCCACTCGCATCTTTTATTCGTGCGTTGCTCTCTTCAATGATTTTAATGCGTAACGCTTCGGGTGTCGGTAACGTGTCGCGAGATTCGATAGCACAACGGAAGTTTTCGAATGTTGTGGGCAAACTATACAATAACATTATCGCTAACAGATCCGGATTTATTTCTATATCCATTTCCGATAATTTGTCGACGGTATCAAAAAAGTCATTTACATGCTCACGAACGCTGCCGCTATCCGCCATTTTTTGTAGCATTAGTTTCTTCAGGAGCGTTGCTTTCCTCGCGGGTCCCGTTGACTGAAATATTGTTTGAAGTCGTACCCATGTGTCGTTTGCCGTGATGCAATTCTTCACTTGTTTCAATTCGCTCGTACTTATTGACAAAATTATGTCCGAAGTGGCTTTGCTGTCGTTTCTCGTCCATGCCTGGGTTTCTCCTGTCACTGGTTTAACTATTGTTCCGTTCACGTATTCCCACAAATCATTTTTCACTAGAATCGCCTTCATTTGAAGCTTCCATGTGTCGTAGTTGTTTTTGTTCAGAAACTCAATTCTCGAAGTATTCCCGGAAGTATTCATTATCGATTTTTCGTGGTTTTCACAACACTCACGTTCTGCTGAACTTCTCGAACTTTCTTATGTTCAGAATATTATCGGTACTCAATTTTCGCTTTCCATCATTTTCTCTCCGCCTGGGTTCCTGGGCCCATAACCTGTTGAGGATATTGGATCGTGGGAGCAAGAAATAAACGTGATGTTAAAGCACAAAGAATAAACTGTATTTCGTAAAAGTGTAATGAGTACAAAGTCGGAGAACCTTAGGCGGTGACGAACAGTCGCTGACTGGCCAAACAACCGTCACTACGGTTGACGCGAATGTTGCATGGCAACGCAGTAACATTCAGACACATGCGTTCCTTTGATACGAGGCTCAATAAAATATATATGTTCTAACATTATTATTATTATTATTATTATTATTATTATTATTATTATTATTATTATTATTATTATTATTATTATTATTATTATTATTATTATTATTATTATTATTATTATTATTATTATTATTATTATTATTATTATTATTATTATTATTATTATTATTATTATTATTATTTATACAAGGAGTTGCGGAATCCTTTTTACGGATATCCCCCAGTCTTTTGAACTGGGGGGGTATGTGGGACTCCCAAAAAAGTAGGCCTACCCACTAAACCGCCCTCTCCTTGTTGCCCTCCCCCAGACCAGGAACTGTTTTGGTATTACTTCTGGCTGGGGGTTCTGTCCGTGTTCGTCCGTTCGTCTTGCTGTCTGTAACTTGTCGCGTCACGTCAGTCCGTCTGTTCGGTTAGGTGAGGCAGCCGTCTACGTTTTTTCGTCGCAGTATCGTCTCTGTATAGGTGGCAACTAGTTGCCACCATTCTGTCGAGTGGAGCATCACCTGAACAATGTTGTCCGGGGTGATGCTGCCAACAATCGTCTCCAGTTCCAGTCGGAGTCCTGTCCAGCGGTCGCACACAAAAAATGTGTGTTCCGCGTCGTCTCGTTCGTGTCCACAGTACTTACAGTCTGGCGTCAGTACTCTGTTCATGTTGCAAAGGTACCTTCGGAAGTAGCCGTGTCCGGTCAGGAGCTGGGTAACGTAAAAGTTTACGTCCCCAAACTTCCTTCCGATCCACGGTCTCAGGTCCTTTACAAGTCGTCTCGTCCAGTTGCCTGTACGTTCTTCTGTCCATCGGTCTTGCCAAGTCCGTATCGTCCTGTTGCGCTCCGCAATTGCCGCATCCTCCCGTCTTATGTCCGCGCTTTTCTCGTGGATACTTTTTCGCTCGAAAGCTAGAAGGTCCACGGGAATTACGCCGGCCACCACCAAAACTCTTGTGCAGAGACAGTTCGGTAGGAGCAGGCGATCCTCAGCGCACCCTGTCTTTGTATCGTCATCATCGCGTGGCAGTATTTCTTTGTCTTCAGGGCATCTGCCCAGATCTCTGCGCCGTAAAGGAGTATCGAGTGGGCCGTCGCCATAAAAAGTCGTCTCTTCCCCGGTCTCGGTCCAGTCGTGTTTGTCATCAGGCGGCTTAAGGATGCTATCCTCTCGGCCGCCTTCTGAGCTGTTTTTTGTATGTGAGGCCAGAAGGTCATCTTTGTATCTAGAGTTACCCCGAGATACTTGACTTCCCCCCCGGCCGTGATTTCGTCCGTCCCGACCCACATGGGAAGTCTCGTCTGTATACGTTTTCTACTGAGGATCGTCAGTTCTGTCTTTTCTGTCGCGAGTTGTAGTCCGTGATCCGTCATCCAACGTCTCACTCGTCGCATCGTTTGGTTCAGTTTCAGTTGTGCCAGATCCGGAGATCGCTCGGTGATCACCGCCGCCACGTCATCAGCGTAAGCAACGAGGAGTACGCCGAGCGGCATTTCCAGCCTGAGCAAGCTGTCGTACAGTCCGTTCCAAAAATCTGGTCCCAGTATGGACCCTTGTGCGACCCCGGCGGTGATTTGCCTTGTCACCGGTCCTTCAGTTGTCTCGTACGTAATCTGTCTGTTTTTCAAGTAGTCCCCCACCACCCGAGCCAAGTAAGCCGGAACCCCGAAGTTGCTTTCAAGCGCCTCTAGGATATCGACCCACCTAGCCGAGTTGAAGGCGTTCCTGACGTCCAAGGTCGCCAGCAGGACGATTGGTCGCGCTGCGTGGCAATGTCTGTCTAAATCCAGGAAGGAGTCGACCACTTTTTGGATCGCTCCAATCGTCGATCGACCCTTCCTGAAGCCGAACTGCAGGTCTGAAAGGCCTCCGCTGGTCTGTATCACGTCCGTCAGTCTTGGTCTCAGTAATTGTTCGTAGAGTTTACCCGTCGTGTCAAGTAAACTCAACGGCCGGTAGGCTGACGGCGTGCTGGGGTCGCCCCTACCTTTGGGGATAAGAACCAGCCTCGCCGCCTTCCACCGGCCGCAGAACGTCCCCGTCGTCAAGCACGTGTTGTACAGGTCGAGAAATATCTCCGGCCTCAGGTTGACCATCAGCCGGATAATCTCCGCCGGTACTCCGTCCGGTCCCGGTGCTTTACCAGTCTTCATTGCGTTGGATGCCCTAGTGAGCTCTTCCGCCGTGAAGATGGGGGCTGCCGGTGTGTCCGTGTCATCTGTAACGTCCGTCCGTATCGGGTGCGTAGGAAATAAGCCGTCGACGATCCGTCGTGCGGATTCGGCGTCTTTGAGTTCTGGTGGTACCCGGGCTCCTAGTTTACCAGTCACGATTTTGTAACCAGTACCCCAGGGATCCTGATCCACCTCCTCGCAGAGCCTCTTCCAGCAACGCGTCTTGCTGTCTCGATTATTGTTATTATTATTATTATTATTATTATTATTATTATTATTATTATTATTATTATTATTATTATTATTATTATTATTATTATTATTATTATTATTATTATTATTATTATTATTATTATTATTATTATTATTATTATTATTATTATTATTATTATTATTATTATTATTATTATTATTATTATTACCTCTGCGGAATAGGGGTTAGAATATTTCCGAGGTAAAGCATGCCTGTCATAAAAGGCGACTAAAATCCAGGGAAAGGAAAACCCCTACAACAAACCAATTATAAGTTACAGCAACCAAAGAAAACAGTTTACGGTGCAGGGGGGATACCCCAGTACCGGCGTCGGCAGGGAGTGGGCAAGCGACGCCGGGGACGTCGAAAACAAGCGACCGCAGTGCTACATTGGTGGATGACTTGGCCAACGTAGCATACAAAGCAACAAGCGAGGAGGCCTTCATCCTCCGAGAACACAGGGAAACAAGGGTGAACAGAACAACAACGCACTGATGTTGAATCTCCCTCATAACGGGACGGATATCAGTGCGAATGAGGAGTAAGACGGCTCTATGGAGCAACACCGAGCAGTTCTACAACAGAAGATCTTGGAGGCCGACCTTGTCGAGGAAGAAGATATACGGCGCCTTTAAAGCCTGGCGAAGTAGATGATCCAGGCGACCACCAAGCAGCGGAATGTTAGCATGGACATCAAACAAGGATTACAAAAGCTGGAAGAATCCTTGGAGTCCATTTCAGCATCCAGAGTGGAGAGGAAGAAGATTGAAGCAAAATTGCGCAAAATACCAGCGAGAGGAAGACGACTAGCCTCACAATCTTCGAATGGAGGAATCAAAAAGTCACAACACCTAACCAGCCCAGGGGGAGGACCTCCTGTACTACGGGCGGATAAAAGACTCAAGCATGGAGAAATGGAAGGTGAGTGGAAAGAACCTCGCCGCAGAAAGGACAAAGGAGGCGCGGTAAAGGCCAACAATAGGAAAGCCAGAAGGGCTGCAAGTTACGATGAAGAAACACCGGCAACGAGGATGAAAACAAATCCACCAAAACGCCAAAGAGAGCAGAACAAACGAATCCGGGGAAGCGCGCGCGGCGAAGCCGTTCTTATCAGGCCGGAAACAGGGAAAACCTACGCAGAGATACTTAAGGACATCTGCGCCAAAGTGAACCCTGCAGACACGGAGACGGACATCAAAGCCATCCGTCAGACTCACAAGGGTGAAATTCTGCTGAAGCTAGGCAAGAACCAGAAGAACAAGGACATCTTCGCCAAGGCCCTGAGAGAGGCACTGGGAAATACGGGCAAAGTCACCGAAGTCATCCCGAAGGTGACCCTCTAGATTAGAGACCTCGACGGAGCAACTGAAGAAGAAGATGTGCTCGATGCCTTGGCACGCGAGTACCCGGGACAAGTAGATAATGTTAATGTCCGAGTGCCAAAAACGATTTACAGGGGCCAGAAAATCGCTCTTATCGAGATGGATGAAATAAAGGCAACAGAACTCATCCACAAGGGCAAGATCAAAGTTGGCTGGGTCAACTGTAGAATTCGGAAACGGATATCTGTAATGCGGTGCTTCAGGTGCTTAGGGTATGGGCATCAATCCAAAAACTGTAGTGGTCTGGATAGAAGTAAACTGTGTTATAAGTGTGGTGAAACCGGTCATAGAGGCGCTAAGTGCGATAGAGAAGCGCGGTGTGTTTTGTGCGCGGACAAAGCGCAATCGTCCCACGTGCCGGGAACAAGGAAATGTGCCGCTTTTCGGAGAGCGTTGGAAAGTGCTAAAAACAGGAACCCGAAATGACAAGGGTACTTCAAGGAAATCTGAACAGGAGCAGGACGGCCGACGACCTCCTGACACAACTGGTGCGCGAAAAAACATGTGATGTGATTATTATCAGTGAACAATATCGTGATAAAGTGAATGCGAACTGGTACGAGGACAACCTGGGCACTGCAGCCATCTGGGTCCCAAACCCCGGAAAAGGCCGAGTAGAAGATCCTGGAAGAGGAAGCGGCTTTGTCTGCATTAAACAGAGGGACATTTACTACGTGAGCTGCTACTTCACGCCCAATGAAGGCATCAGGCAATTTGAAGAGAAACTCAACAGCCTGGAAGACCAACTACGGGACATGGAAGGAAAAATCATCGTGGTTGGAGATTTTAATGCGCGAGCGATCGAATAGGGTATGCCGCATCCGGACGGCAGAGGCAGGCAAATAATGGAAATGGTTTCAAGACTAAGCCTCACAGTGCTCAACACCGGTTCGACTGCGACTTTCCGACGACCAGGCTACAGGGGAACGATACCGAAAATTTCGTTTGCATCGGAACGCGCAGTGCCATGTGTGAGAAAATGGACGGTGATTGAAGACTTTACAGGCAGCGACCACCAATACATCACGTTCGAATTATTTGAAGGAGGAAACGCACCAAGGTTCAACAGGGACCTACCACCAAGATGGAACGTAGCCAAAATGGACGAGAGGAAATTGGGTATAGAGATACTCAACGGACGGAGGATCTCGACGCACGTTGAAAACCCAAGTGCAGAAGAATTGGTGGACAAAACGATGCAGCTAGTACTGCAAGCGTATAGAGCGTCGATGCCGAGAAAGCAGCGACCAGCGAACAAGCAGGCAGCCTATTGTTGGACCAACGAGATCGCCAGTCAGCGAAAACGATGCCTCCGACTGCGAAGGAAAGCAACCCGAGTTCGAAGAAGGAATACTGATGAGGCAGTGGTCATCGCGGCTCAATACAAAGGTGCCAAGAAGATCCTACAGCGTCAAATTGGTCGCAGCAAGACGGAGCGCTGGAATTCCATTATACAGGACGTGAATAACGACCCGTGGGGATTGGGCTACAGGATAGTGACGCGGAAACTAGAAGCTTTCTCGATAGAAGAGAGCATGGACCTGAATAGGATGGAAAACATCGTAGATACACCATTATAGATGGCCATGGCTCGGGTAGCGGATTTGCCTGTGTAAGATGCAGCGACGTGACTTACGTCAGCTGCTACCTCACACCCAACGAACAAATTGCAAATTTCCAGGCCAAACTTGATGGCCTGGAGGACGCTGTCCGGGATATGGAGGGCGAGCTGGTAGTGGCTAGAGATTTCAACGCCAAAGCTTTGGAGTGGGGTGAACCCTGGGCTGATTCCCGGGGTAGACGAGTGCTGGACATGGCGTCCAGACTCGGGCTGGTGGTTTTGAACAACGGCTTGACGTCCACTTTTCGGACGCCAGGGTATAGGGAGACCATCATAAACGTCTTCCTGGTGACGGAAAACCTAGGCTCGCGAGTCGAGGACTGGAAGGTGATCGAAGACTATACAGCAAGCGATCACCAATACATCTCACGGCCCTGCCAGATGGAAAGTCGATAAGATAGACCCCCAAAAGCTGTCTCCGGCCCTAATACGCTCCGTCGGACCATCCAGAGAAGTAAGCACCGTTGCTGGACGATGCTTAGAGAGGATCTCAACGAAGATCTTTGGGGATTAGAGTATAGACTGATCCTCCGCAAATTGGAAGCATTCGCTGAAACCGCTCCCACAAATGCGGGGGTCATCAGCGGAATCGTCGGTGCCCTTTTTCCCAATCATCCCAAGCTGCCGCGCCGCCCTCGAACACCTGAGGATGAACTACTGCCCCTCTTTACTGAGGAGGAGCTCGGCTTCACGGCGCGGTCCTTTAAAAACAAGAAGGCTCCAGGCCCAGATGGTCTGCCAGCAGAGATGCTGAAAACCGCAGTTGAAGGGCATCCAGCGCTCTTCTCTGCGATGTACAACGCACAGTAGGGCCGATTCCCGAAAAGCTGGTCAAAAGTCGAAAACGTAGTTTATTCTGTTTGAGATATAGTATATAAGGGTTTTTGGGGTCGCTGATTACGAATCTGAAGTCAAAATTGTAAAAAAAACAAAATGGCGGGTTCAAAATGGCGATAGTAAACCGAAAATACTCATTTATAATACGGAATGTTTATCGAATTTGTATGAAACTTGGTTTCTGTAAGTTCGAGGTCGCTAAATACGAATCCGGTGTGGAAAAAACAAAATTCAAAATGGCGGATCCAATATGGCGGACGCAATTTTCGTAATCGGCCGGATTCGCTTAAAACTTTTTATTTGGGGGTTTTCAAGGTCGCCGAATACGAATCCAGTGTGAAAAAAACAAAATTCAAAATGGCGGATTCAATATGGAGGACGCAATTTTTGTAATCGGCCAGATTCGCTTGAAACTTGTTATTTGGGGGTTTTCGAGGTCGCTGAATACGAATCCGGTGTGAAACAAACGAAATTCAAAATGGTAGATCCAATATGGCGGACGCAATTTTCGAAATCAACCGGATTTGCTTGAAACTTGTTACTCGGGGGTTTTTGAGGTCGCTGAACATGAATCCGATGTGAAAAAGACAAAATTCAAAATGGCAGATCCAAAATAGCGATTATAAAAATTTATTATTTTTTTATAAATCTGTAAGTAAATTATATATTTGATAAAAAGTAATAAAACATCTACTTTTACATCTATAATTGATATAATATGATATAATTGTATTGATTAAAATCACTTTTGAAAGACTTATTTTATACTATTTACAAGTTACATTTTATTTTTTTATTGAAGTGAATGTACTTCAGTTACATGCAAGTAATTTTTTCTTTGAAGCACATATTTCTTAAAATCATTTTCTGAAACGCAATAGATTTTGTAAAATAAAATTAACATGTTCAAACAGTTAATTTATAATTATTTTAGTTTAAATAAACATTTTTTAAGATTACTGTATAATAATTTGATTTACAGTTTTAAAATAAATGTATTTGGATTACAGAGTAATGATTTTCTTGTTTAAAAGAAATATTTTGTACATGTTTCAGATAAGTAATTACATTTTTAATCATTTATAAAAATATTGAAAAATGTATAATTCAAATACATAAGAAAGTGTAATAAGGAACACGATTTTCAAATTCAAAAAATGAATTTATATTAACAAGAATATTGTTTTAATATCAACATAAAAATTACTCTTCATCATGAGTCGAATTGTCTGTATAAAAATCTGGAGAATCTGAAGAAATCGAAAAAGAAGAGATAGAATCATCAGTAGACGCATAAACAGTTGGTGAAGTAAACAAAGCAATTGTTTCCGGAAATAAGGATTTTAATTTCTTATGTGGCAATTTCTTTAAGCTTGATATATACGGATCTGATGCCACTAGCAAGCGCAAGAAAATATCTTCCATCGATTTTGTTCTGCTGCATTTTCGTGCAAAATCTTCACGGTATCTTTTAATATATTTATTACAAGACTCCTGTGCATCTTCAGACATTTTTCCGATTGGCAATAAAGCAGATTGTATTATTTCAGAGCTGTGAATTAAAAGTTTGTGAACAGAAGTAGGCATGTAGAACCAGGGATATAAGTCGACGAATTTTCGAGCTGTTTCTATTGTGTATTCTTGGAAATGTGGTACATAAATTTCATGACCACTTGAAATAGCTTGTAAAATAACATGGAACCTTTTAATAACATCTTCGTCAACGCCCGTTATAATAGCGGAAATTGATGCATTTTCGAAAAATCGTCGAGCAGTGTTCCCATCATTCGTACTACCATATCCAGGCTTTGGTTGATCCACAATAAGTCCTAACTGTTGGCGAAAACCTTTTTGAATATATTTTTTCTATTTTCTGGCGCTTTCTTAACTTCACTTGTTCGCGCTTGCCATTTTTTAAGATCCAATTTATACGAAACATGCAAACAACATTCAAATAATCGAATCCACATATGTAATGTAGATAAGCCAAAAGTTAAATTATCTCTATTAATTTCTTTTTTCAAAAGTACATCGATCTTATTGAAATCTTTACTAGTAGCATTACATAAATAGCAACGTTGAGTAGAAGCAGTTGCAGTAATTGCGTTACAAACTTTACCATCAATCATAGTTAAAGCAAGTTCGTAAGTAACAATGATCTCTTTTCCATTTATTACAGTTTTAAAAGCCATAAGTTTGTCCGCTTGTTCTTTTATACATTCTGTTTGTTTAACAGTGGCCTCAGTAGTTTCATACAAAAATTAAATTTTTATTGGTCTACAAAAGCGTGGTGATGATGGTCTCGGATTTTTCCATACAATGATTTTTGCAGATGTATTTTTATCGATCGATATTAGTTGCACTGGAACAAGCGAAGTGAAAAGGATACTAGCATCTGATTTACGTCCATCATCATCACTAAATTTTTGCTTGTACATACTTTGGCCAGAACTGCCATCACAACCCCACTTACAAATTAAATAAAAATTAGAAAGTTATTCATCCGGCAAACTTTTTACGACCTCCATTTGAGTCGTCAACAGTTGGCTGATTGTATGGTCTAATAAAGCTTGTAGTTTAACTTCTGCATTGGTTTCACATATACTAATACTACCCTTTTCAGGATAACATTTACACTTAGCTTTCTGTACTAATTTTTAAGATGGATATAATATACATTTCTTTTTTTTACTCATACTCCTTAATCCCTGGTATTGACTTCGCGATAGTTTTTGCTCGATTACAAATGAAACAGCTTCATCAGCAGGAAAAGTGACTTCAGGAATAAATTCCAAAGATTTTCTATACTTTCGAGCTTTAGATGGACTACTCGAAGTTATATCTTTAACAATTTTAGCAGCTTCCACGTTTCCTTCGATTCGTAAATCCATCTGTGTTGCGTAGGAGAGCTCTTCAGTACTTGATCCCGATCGAATGTCTTCGGTTCTCCTTCGCTTCGTTCTTTCACTGGATTGTGCAAATTGCTGTTTTGGGCGGCCCATATGTGTTTCATCTGACGTGGTTTGTGGTGGTGATCGATCTTCTTTCTTTTCATCGAAATAAACGATGCCATTCAGTCATTGCTGATTCATCTTCTTTCTTTTCATCGAAATAAACGATGGCATTTAGCCATTGCTGATTCTTCTCCAGAAATTTTTGTTCCATCCGCCAAACTTCCGGACAGTTTGCTTTTAATTTATGTAATATGGTATACGAACGACAGATTTCACATTGTCTGATAACGTAAAAGATTAATGTAATTTTGTAGACAAATTATTTTCAATTTTTTCAAAAGCTATTGTAGCACTGCCATTTAAGTTGTCTTTCAGTAATCTAAAAATTTCTTCCCTTGACAAACCAGAAATTTGTTTGGTACTATCAGCACCTGAAACAAAAAAGAAAGTTTAAAATTTATAACACGTTGAAGTGAAAGCAAAAACTTCTGCTAAAAATTTATATAAACTATAGTTTACAATAATTTTGTGAATAAAAGTTTACAAAACATGACTTTTTTTGTATGTTAACTGAAACGTTTACACGTTATTTTTCACTTGTAATCTTTAAGCATTGTGTAAATATGAATGAAATAAATAATAACACTATATCTTTATTATTATTTGTGAAACATGTCAAAATAATGCACTTACTTGCACTTGAAGCGTCCATTTTGCAAAACGATCCACTTCACGATGTTTGGCAAATTTTTGAATATTCTTTTACTTTGTACGATCCAACACGAAAGCTGCTACTCCACGAAAGATCACTTCGCCACTGCCTCGTAACTCGTAACCAGAGTTGCATCAAGCATATCCCCTTGCCAGATGCGTGCCCTTTTCAGGCATGCGCAGTGCATACGAAAGAATTTCCAGACATGTATATAGCAATAAGGAACCCATATATTTACCAACAAATTACTACCCTTATAAAAATTTAACGCAACTTGTGATAAATTAAGCAGTAATAAATTATTGAGCGACAGTAATTGATTATTAGTTGATTTATCATAGCCGGTATTAAATTTCTATAAAAATAACATCTCTCTTTCAAAACAAGGGCTATATATACCTTTAAATAGTTGAACTAAGTACTTCACTGATGAACACGTGGATGCCAAACTGAATGGGCATGCGCGAAAAAGATACGTATCAGGCAACTCTGCTCGTAACTGCCACAGGCCCACAGGTAGGCCTATCGACCCTTTGTGACGTGATCGACACTTTTCAAATATTCCATTACCCTCGCAAAAAGTCTATCTGTTCCACTATGTATAGGTAGACCTATATATTACAGGTAGGTCTATGTATACAGCCGACTCTTTTCAAATGTTCCGTTATCCTCTATAAATGTTAGAATCCAACAATATATACTCCAAAACGAAATAAGTTATTTATAACATTAAAATAATTATTAAAGATATGAAAATTGCTGAATTAATTTAACTACAATTTTATTAAATAATTATTATGCAAAATAAGAAAAAAATCACCTACACGAGATTTGAACCGAGAACAATAATGTACGAGTCCAGCGTGTAAGCCACTACGCTACGGAACTATTAAAGTTGCATAGCAAAGTGAAAACAAAATTAAAAATGGTGGTTTTATTTCGAAAATTATGTTCGCCGTATTGGATCCGGCATTCTGAATTTTGTTTCTTTGACACCGGATTCGTATTCAGCGATCCCAAAAACCCCGAGTAACAAGTTCCAAGCGAATCCGACCGATTTCGAAAATTGCGTCCGCCATATTGGATCCGCCATTTTGAATTTAGTTTTTTTGACACCGAATTCGTATTCAGCGATCCCAAAAACCCCCGAGTAACTAGTTTCAAAAAATTATATTCATTTTCAAAAAACGTGCAACAAGTGGTTAATGTTAATTTCTAATTTTTTATATTCAAATGTGCACTAAAAACAAAATTGCAGCTAGCTGCAGCTGATTTTTACTAGATTTGTTACATAACAGTACAAACTTTAATTTAAAACTTCTTTCGTTGCGGAACACTGCGGAACTTTTAACTTTTGCCCTGTTTTTCTAAAATGATTACACATAATTTTTCATTTTTTTCTACTTTAGAAATTGTTTAGCTATTAATTTATAGGTATCTGTTATAATTTTCGACGCATATGATAATAAACTACTTTCTTCAGCCTGAAACCTCCATTTTGCAGAATTAAGAAACACCAATTTTACGATTTTCTACGAATTTTTTAATATGACGCTTGAATATGAGCTCGAACGATCGAGCTATTACTTGCGCGAAGGTCTCTTTTGTACTGGCTTATACTTGCCAGTTATACTTCACTCGCCCTTATAAAATGTTCCATTATATTCTTTAAACATTACTCTATCCACCTATGTACTCTAAATTCTATGAAATGAAACTTCATTTTTCGACTTTTGACCAGCTTTTCGGGAATCGGCCCCACTGTGTAACGCCTGCCTGCAGAAGGAGATTTTTCCTCTCCGCTGGAAGCAGGCATGGCTTGTATTGATCGGGAAGGGCAAAGGGGGACCAGTAGACGATCCATCGTCTTATAGACCCCTGTGCATGTTAGACATGGCCAGCAAGCTCCTGGAGAAGCTTCTTCGACCTCGCCCCCACGCGGGAATTCAAGCCGCTGGAGGCCTCTCTGAGAGAGAATATGGGTTTCGGAGAGGAAGATCAACGATCCACGCTATCCAGGAGGTAGTCGAGGCAGCCAGGGGTACGGAGCGGGGCAATCACTACTCCCGCTCCGTCTGTCTGCTGGTCACGCTGGATGTGAAGAACGCCTTTAACTCGGTCCGGTGGTGCGATGCGCTAAGCGCGCTGGAGCGGGACTTCCGTGTACCCGAATATATTCTGCGGGTACTGGAAAACTACCTGAAGGACTGCTTCTTGGTGTACACGAACGTGGATGGCCGGGTGAGCCATAAAATCACATCTGGGGCTGCCCAAGGCTCCATACTCGGTCCCGATATATGGAACGTCACTTATGACGAGATTGTACGTATGGAAATGCCGGAGGGTACATTCCTGGTTGGGTATGCGGATGACATCGCAGCCGTAATGTATGGCGCTGAAGGCCGAGCCGGTGCGCTCCGGTACGAAGTATACCGGAAGCGCATGGCTGGAGTGCAGCGGAGAGGGACCCTCCGCATCGCCTGCTCTTACCGCACGATGTCAGAGCGGGCAGCGCTGGTGATAGCCGGGGATATGCCCATCGACCTCCTCGAAAGCAACCCGATTTTGAAGAAAGAATCCTGATGAGGCAGCAGTCATCACTCAATACAAAGATGCCAAGAAGATCCTACAGCGTCAAATTGGCCGCAGCAAGACGGAGCGCTGGAATTCCATTATACAGGACGTAAATAAAGACCCGTGGGGATTGGGCTACAGGATAGTGACGCGGAAACTAGAATCTTTCTCGGAAGGAGAGAGCATGGACCTGAATAGGATGAAAAACATCGTAGATACCCTATTCCCGACTCACCCACCGAGGACCGAGGAGGACCTCGACATCAGGATTGAGGACATTACGTTATTTAATGAGGAGGAGCTGATGGACGCGTTCAACTCACTGCAGAACAGAAAGGCCCTAGGTCCCGACGGCGTACCGGCAGAAGTGTTGAAGGCGGCGGCAGACGCCCACCCGAAACTGCTTCTCGACATGTACAACTGCTGCTCGAAGAGCGGAGTTTTTTCCCAAACGCTGGAAGACGCAGCGTCTGGTGTTAATCAGCAAAGGCAAAGAAATTGAGCAGAAAATCACAGCTTATGCCGGACCGCGGCCATAAACAAGCAGGAAAGAGTGAAAAGGCCTGGAAGGCAAAGGAACAGAACGACCCTGACGAAATGCGGAAGCGGTTCCGGGGTCGTTACACAACATCTGGAAAAAAGGTTGGTGGTTTTTAGTGGGTAGAAATCCTACTCTTTAAGGAGTGCGGTCCCTCCTCTCTGTCTTTGTCAAGATTTTCCACTACCCCTCGAAAAAAAAAAAAATATACAGTAGCGGACAAAAGTTTAAGACAGAGAGGAAAAAAAAAGTAATCGTTGATTTTTTTATGAAAAGAATTGACTCAGTGGATTTTTTTTGTAGTAGCTAATTAATCATTAATTCATATATTTATTACATAAATTCAATTTTGCGCGTAACAACATTAGATACAATGAACAAAGAAAACATAAATTTGTTTGATATCTTCGGGGACAAAAGTTTAAGACTATACGTAAAAAATATTTTTTGGTAGAAAATATACAGATATTTTCCTCCCTTCAATACTTTGTTCACAGTCCATTATTTTTTATCACATCAGCACATCTTTGAGGCATTGAATCAATTAATTTTTTGCAGTCGTCCACAGTTGTTTCATTCCACGTTTTTTCAACCAAAGAGTACAAATCGTCAAAATTTTTTGGTTCATTTCTTTGAACCCTTCTTTTTATGGTACACCATAAGTTTTCAATTGGATTTAAATCCGGCGACTGCGACGGCCACGGTAATAAAGTGATTTTTTCATCTTGAAAAAAACTTTTCACTACCCGAGCCGTATGCTTTGGGTCATTATCTTGTTGATAAATAAAATTATCACCCATATTTTCGTAGGCATACGGTAACATAGTATTTTTCAATATATCCAAGTACTAAAAACGGTCCATGATTCCATTAATTCGGCGTATTGGTCCAGGACCATTGCGAGAAAAACATGCCCACACCATTACGTTTCCACCTCCATGCTTAACTGTCAGTAAAACACATCGAGGATTTAAATCTTCGCCAATTCGACGTCCTACATACCGTATCGCGTCAGAACAAATTCGGTTGAATTTGGATTCGTCCGAAAATAGCACATTTTGCTAATCCTCACTTGTCCAATGCCGATCAGCCTTAGCAAATTGCAGTCGTAATTTTTCATTTTTTTTACTGAGCATCGGCTTCTTCCGTGGCTTTCGTGCTTTCAAATTGAATTCATCTAATCGTCCTCGGACAGTTCTTACACTAATTTGTGCATTATTATTACTGGATATTTCAGCTGTGATATCGACTGCTGAACGAAAACGATCTCTCTCGCTTAATCGATGAATCCGACGATCCAGCGTTGGCGTGGTTTTCCGCGGTCTACCGTTTTTGGTCGATCAAAATAGTCCCCAGTCTTCACAAACTTGTACCACGCTTGCTTACAAGAAGTTTCTGATCGATTCATTTGAGTTGCAATTGAAGAAAATGTCTCATTTTGCTTCCGTAGAGACACGATTAGTTTTCGTTCAGTTGATGACAAATTACGAGCTTTACCCATACTCTTTTCGTACGTAATTGAACTTAAGACACTGGATGATACACCACAAACTATTTACAGTATTAATATATCAAATTATTGCGTGGATCGACTACGGGTATCTTGTTCAACAGATCGTCTTAAACTAATGTCCGCTGTTTACAGATAGTTGGAAGGAAAAAAAAATTGTATAATCTATATTGTTTACATTTGACGACCGAGACTTTTACATTATGAAGGTCAAACGTACACATGTATTGTAAAAAAACAACAAGCCGAAAGAAACGTTAGTACTTGTATGACAGATCTATGAACCAAATTGTAATTCATCGTCTTAAACTTTTGTCCGCTACTGTATATTATTATTATTATTATTATTATTATTATTATTATTATTATTATTATTATTATTATTATTATTATTATTATTATTATTATTATTATTATTATTATTATTATTATTATTATTATTATTATTATTATTATTATTATTATTATTATTATTATTATTATTATTATTATTATTATTATTATTATTATTATTATTATTATTATTATTATTATTATTATTATTATTATTATTATTATTATTATTATTATTATTATTATTATTATTATTATTATTATTGTTATTATTATTACCCCTGCGGGATAGGGGTTAGAATATTCCCGAGGTAAGGTATGCCTGTCGTAAAAGGCGACTAAAAAATCCAGGGGAAGGTAAACCCCTACAACAAACCAAAATGAGTTACAGCGAACAAGGAAAAAAGTTTACGGTGCAGGGGGGGGATACCCCAGTACCGACGTCGACAGGGAGTGGGCAAGCGGGCTCCCCGGCGTCGAAAACAAGCGACCGCAGTGCTACATTGGTGGATGACTTGGCCAACATAGCATACAAAGCAACAAGCGAGGAGAGCCGTCATCCTACGAGAACACGGGAAAAGAAGGGTGATCAGAACAACAGCGCACTGATGATGAATCTCCCTTATAAGAGGACGGTTATCAGTGCGAATAAGGAGCAACACGGCTCGATCGAGCAACAACAAACAGCTCTACAGCAGAAGATCTCGGAGGCCGACCTTGTCGAGGAAGACGAGATACGGCGCTTTCAAAGCCTTGCAAAGAAGATGATCCAGGCGACCATCAAACAGCGGAATGTCAGCATGGACATCAAACAAGGATTGCAGAAGCTGGAGGAATCCTTGGAGGCCATTTCAGCATCCAGAGTAGAGAGGAAGAAAATTGAAGCAGAATTGCACAAAATAACAGTGGGAGGCAGACGACTAGCCTCACAATCTTCGAATAGAAGAATCGAAAGGTCACAACACCGAACCTGCCCAGGAGGAGGATCACCTGTACAACGGGCAGATAAAAGACCCAAGCACGGAGAAACGGAAGGTCAGTGGCAAGAACCTCGCCGCAGAAAGGAGAAAGAAGGCGCGGTCAAGGCCAACAATAGGAAAGCCAGGGCTGCAAGCAATGACGGGGAAACAGCGGCAACGAGGATGAAAACAACTCTACCGAAACGCCAAAGAGAGCGGAACAAACGCATCCGGGATAGGCTGCGCGGCGAAGCCGTTCTTATCAGGCCGGAAATAGGGAAAACCTACACAGAGATATTGAAGGACATCCGCGCCAAAGTGAACCCTGCAGACACGGAGACGGACATCAAAGCCATCCGGCAGACGCACAAGGACGAAATTCTGCTGAAGCTAGGCAACAACCAGAAGAACAAGGATGTCTTCACTAAAGCCCTGAGAGATGCGCTGGGAAATACGAGCAAAGTCACTAAACTCATTCCGAAGATGACCTTCGAGATTAGGGACTTCGACGGAGCAACTGAAGTAGAAGATGTGCTCGACGCCTTGGCACGCGAGTACCCGGGACAAGCAGATAATGTTAAGGTCCAAGTGCCAAAAACGATTTACAGGGGCCAGAAAATCGCTCTTATCGAGATAGATGAAATAAAGGCAACAGAACTCATCCACAAAGGCAAGATCAAAGTTGGCTGGGTCAACCGTAGAATTAGGAAATGGATATCTGTAATGCGGTGCTTCAGGTGCTTAGGGTATGGGCATCAAGCCAAAAACTGTAGGGGCCCGGACAGAAGTAAACTGTGTTATAAGTGTGGTGAAACCGGTCATAAAGGCGCTAAGTGCGATAGGGAAGCGCGGTGTGTTTTGTGCGCGGACAAAGCGCAATCGTCCCACGTGCCGGGAACAGGGAAATGTGCCGCTTTTCGGAGAGCGTTGGAAAGTGCTAAAAACAGGAACCCGAAATGACAAGGGTACTTCAAGGAAATCTGAACAGGAGCAGAACGGCCGACGACCTCCTTACACAACAGGTGCGCGAAAAAACATGTGATGTGATTATTATCAGTAAACAATATCGTAATAACGTGAATGCGAACTGGTACGCGGACAACCTGGGCACTGCAGCCATTTGGGTCCCGAATCCCGGAAAAGGACGAGTAGAAGGTCACGGAAGAGGAAACGGCTTTGTCTGGATAACACAGAGGGATGTTTACTACGTGAGCTGCTACTTCACGCCCAATGAAGGCATCGGGCAATTTAAAGAGAAGCTTAACAGCCTGGAAGACCAACTACGGGACATGGACGGAAAAATCATCGTGGCTGGAGATTTTAATGCGCGAGCGATCGAATAGGGCATGCCGCACCCGGACGGCAGAGGCAGGCGAATAATGGAAATGGTTTCAAGATTTAGCCTCACAGTGCTCAACACCGGATCGACTTTCCGACGTCCAGGCTACGGGGAAACGATACCAGACATTTCGTTTGCATCGGAACGCGCAGTGCCATGTGTGAGAAAATGGACGGTGAATTAAGACTTCACCAGCAGCGACCACCAATACATCACGTTCGAATTATTTGAAGGAGGAAACGCACCAAGGATCAACAGGGACCTAGCAACAAGATGGAACGTAGCCAAAATGGACGAGAAGAAATTAAGTATAGCGATACTCAACGGACGGAGAATCTCGACGCACGTTGAAAACCCAAGTGCAGAAGAATTGGTGGACGAAACGATGCAGCTAGTACTGCAAGCTTGTAGAGCGTCAATGCCGAGAAAGCAGCGACCAGCGAACAAGCAGGCAGCGTATTGGTGGACCGACGAGATCGCCAGTCAGCGAAAACGATGCCTCCGACTGCGAAGGAAAGCAACCCGAGCTCGAAGAAGGAATCCTGATGAGGCAGCGGTCATCGCGGCTCAATACAAAGGTGCTAAGAAGATCCTACAGCGTCAAATTGGCCGCAGCAAGACGGAGCGCTGGAATTCCATTATAAATACATGACGTAAATAAAGACCCGTGGGGATTGGGCTACCCTACTCCTGACTCACCCATCGAGGACCGAGGAGGACCTCGACATCAGGATTGAGGACATTACGTTATTTAATGAGGAGGAGCTGATGGACGCGGTCAACTCACGGCAGAACAGAAAGGCCTCAAGTCCCGACGGCGTACCAGCAGAAGTGTTGAAGGCGGTGGCAGACGCCCGCCCGAAACTGCTTCTCGACATGTACAACTGCTGCTTGAAGAGCGGAGTTTTTTCCAAACGCTGGAAGGCGCAGCGTCTTGTGTTAATCAGCAAAGGCAAAGGAGACCCTAACTTCCCGTCAGCCTACAGGCCACTGTGCATGCTGGACACGGCCGGGAAATTGCTGGAGAGGATGATCAAGCCGCGACTACATACAGCAATACGGGAAGCAGGTGATCTGTCCGATAGACAATTATGTTTCAGGAAAGGATGATCCACGTCAGAAGCAGTTCAAGAGGTCATGAGGATAGTTGAGGCAACACGGGAGAGCAACCATTACTCCTGAGAGATCGTGGTATTGGTTACACTCGACGTGAAGAATGCCTTTAATTCAGCAAGATGGTGCGACATGATGCGGCCGCTAAAGGTACATTTCTAGGTACTAGCATACCTCCTCGCGATGGTGAACGACTACTTGAAGGACCGAGGACTGCTCTACGACACACGAGAAGGACAACAGAGGAAAGTTATCACCTCAGGCGCAGCCCAGGGATCGATCCTCGGGCCAGATCTCTGGAACATCTCGTACGATGGAATTCTACGGATGGAAATGCCAGATGACACGTACCTGATAGGATACGCCTACGACGTCGCCGCGGTCATCACAGCAAGAGACCCCGAAGCGGCACAAAGGCGTCTTAACCAGCTCATAAGGCGGACGCACCAGGGGATGAGAGACCACGGCCTCAGCCTAGCCACACAGTCGACGGAGATAGTCGTTCTCACTCGGAAGAGGATTCTGAACATACTGCGCATGCGCGTCGGAAACGAAGAAGTGGAAACCAAGGACGCAGTGAGGTATCTCGGCATCACGCTGGACTTTAAACTAACCTTCTGGAAACATATCAGGAAAGTGACAGACAAAGCAGCGACTATCGTAGCAGCGCTGAGCCGTCTCATGGCGAACGTGAGAGGGCCAATGACCAGCAAACGCCGGCCGCTAATGACGGTGACGCACTGGAAGCGGAAAGCCGACGGAAACGTATCGCCGCGGTACAAAGAAGAGGAGCCCTGAAAGTGGCCTGTGCATACCGAACGGTATCAGGACCGGCGGCCCGGGTCATTGCAGGAGTGGTACCCATCGAGCTCCTTGCGAGAGGGAAGAAACGCGTCTACCTATGATAAGATGAAGACGATCGGCAACAGATAAAGCACGAAGAAAGGAATCACAACATGGAGCTTTGGCAGAGCTTGTGGGCATCCGACTCAATGAAGACTGGTAAGGCACCGGGACTAGACGGAGTACCGGCGGAAATGATCCGGCTGATGATCAATCCGAGGCCGGAGATATTTCTCGAACTGTACAACACGTGCTTGACGACGGCGACGTTGAGCGACCGCTGGAAGGCGGCAAGGCTTGTTTTTATCCGCAAACGTACGGGCGGCCACAATACGCCGTCAGCTTACCGGCCGTTGAGTTTACTCGACACGACGGGTAAACTCTACGAACAATTACTGAGGCCGAGACTGACTGATGAGATACAGACTAGCGGAGACCCTTCAGATCTGCAGTTCGGCTTCAGGAAGGGTCGCTCGACGATTGAAGCGATCCAAAAAGTGGTCGATTCCTTCCTGGACTTAGACAGATAGCCATGCAATGTGACCAATCGTTATGATGGCAACCTTGGACATCAGGAACGCCTTCAACTCTGCGAGGTGGGTTCATATCCTGGAGGCGCTCGAAAGCAATTCGAGGTTCCAGTTTACTTGGCTCGGGTCGTGAGGGACTACCTGGAAAACAGACGGATTACGCACGAGACGACTGAAGGACCGGTGACGAAGCAAATCACCGCGGGGGTAGCACAGGGGTCCATACTGAGACCAGATTTTTTAAACGGACTGTATGACAGCTTGCTCAGGCTGGAAATGACGCTCGGCGTACTCCTTGTCGCTTACGCTGACGACGTAGCGGCGGAGATTATCGAGCAGTCTCCGGATCTGGCACAGCTAAAACTGAACCAGACGATGTGACGAATTAAACGATGGAAGACGGACGACGGATTACAACTCGCGACAGAAAAGACAGGACTGACGTTGATTAGTAGAAGATGCATAGAGACGAGACTACCCATTCGGGTCCGGCCGGACAAAACCGTGGCCGAGGAGAAGTCAAGTTTTTAGGGGTGACTCTCGATATGAAGATGACCATCTCGCCTCATGTACAAAAAACAGCCCGGAAGGCGGCTGAGAGGATAGCATCCTCAAGCCGCTTGATGGCAAACACTGTACCGAGACCGGGCAAAAGACTACTATTAATGGCGACGGCTCACTCGATCCTCCTATACGGTGCAGAGATCTGGGCAGATGCCCTGAAGACAAAGAAGTACTGCCACGCGATGACGACGGTACAAAGACAGCGTGCGCTGAAGATCGCCTGCTCCTACCGAACTGTCTCTGCACAAGCAGTCTTGGTGGTTGCGGGCGCAATCCCTGTGGACCTCCTAGCTTTCGAGCGAAAGAGGATCTACGGGAGAAGCGCGGACATAAGACGGGAGGATGCGGCAGTTGCGGAACGCGACAAGACGATACAGACTTGGCACGAACAATGGACAGAAAGAGCGACAGGCAACTGGACAAGACGGCTAATAAAGGACCTGAGACCGAGGATCGGAAGGAAGTTTGGAGATGTAAATTTTTACGATACCCAGTTCCCGACCGGACACGGTTACTTCCGAAGGTACCTTTGCAACATGAACAGAGTACGGACGCCAGACTGTAAATACTGCGGACACGAACGAGACGACGCGGAACACACATTTTTTGTGTGTGACCGCTGGACAGGACCCGGACTTGAACTCGAGACGATTGTTGGCAGCATCACCCCGGACAACATTTTCCAGGTGATGCTCCACTCAACAGAATAGTGGCAATTAGTTGCCACCTATACAGAGACGATACTGCGACGAAAAAACGTAGACGGCTGCCTCGCCTAACCGAGCAGACGGACTGACGTGACGCGTCAGGTTACAGACAGCATGACGAACGGACGAACACAGACAGAACCCCCAACCAGAAGTAATATGAAAATAGTTCCTGGTCTGGGGGAGGGCAACAAGGAGAGGGCGGTTTAGTGGGTAGACCTACTTTGTTGGGAGTCCCACATACCCCCCCAATTCGAAAGGCTGGGGGATATCCGTATAAAGGATTCCGCAACTCCTTGTATATAATAATAATAATAATAATAATAATAATAATAATAATAATAATAATAATAATAATAATAATAATAATAATAATAATAATAATAATAATAATAATAATAATAATAATAATAATAATAATAATAATAATAATAATAATAATAATAATCAGACCGGCAGTTCGGCTTCAGGAGGGGACGATCAACGATTGGAGCGATTCAAAAAGTGGTCGATTCCTTCCTGGATTTGGAGAGACATTGCCATGCAGCGCGACCAATCGTTCTGCTGGCGACCTTGGACATCAGGAACGCCTTCAGCTCGGCCAGGTGGGTTGACATCCTGGAGGCGCTTGAAGGCAACTTCGGGGTTCCGGCTCACCTGGCTCGGGTGGTGGGCGACTACCTAAGAAACAGAAGGATCACGTACGAGACGACTGAAGGACCGGTGACGAGACAAATCACCGCGGGGGTTGCACAAGGGTCCATACTGGGACCAGACTTTTGGAACGGACTCTACGACAGCTTGCTCAGGCTGGAATTGCCGCTTGGCGTTTTCCTTGTCGCCTACGCTGACGACGTGGCGGCGGTGATCACCGAACGATCTCCAGACCTGGCACAGCAAAAACTGAACCAGACGATGCGGCGAGTGGGCCGTTGGATGACGGACCACGGACTACAACTCGCAACAGAAAAGACAGAACTGACTTTCCTTAGCAGAAGACGCATACAGACGAGACTACCCATGTGGGTCGGGACGGATGAAATCAAGGCCGGAGGTGAAGTCAAGTACCTGGGAGTGACCCTAGATACGAAGATGACCTTCTGGCCTCATATACAAAAAACATGCCAGAAGGCGGCTAAGAGAATAGCATCCTTAAGCCGCCTAATGGCCAACACAAACGGGCCGAGACCGGGAAAACGACGACTCCTAATGACGACAGCCCACTCGATCCTCCTGTACGGCGCGGAGATCTGGGCAGATGCCCTGAAGACAAAGAAGTACTGCCACGCCATGACAACGGTACAAAGACACGGTGCGCTGAGGATCGCCTGCTCCTACCGAACTGTCTCTGCACAAGCAGTCTTGGTGGTTGCGGGCGTAATCCCCGTGGACCTCCTAGCTTTCGAGCGAAAAAGGATCTACGGGAGAAGCGCGGACATAAGACGGGAGGATGCGGCAGTCGCGGAACGTGACAAGACGATACAGACTTGGCACGAACAATGGACAGAAAGAGCGACAGGCAACTGGACAAGACGACTAATAAAGGACCTGAGACCGTGGATCGAAAGGGATTTTGGGGACGTAAATTTTTACATCACCCAGTTCCTGACGGGACACGGTTACTTTAGACGGTACCTTTATAACATGGACAGAGTACGGACGCCAGACTGTAAGTACTGTGGACACGAACGAGACGACGCGGAACACACATTTTTTGTGTGCGACCGCTGGACAGGACTCCGACTGGAACTGGAGACGATTGTTGGCAGCATCACCCCGGACAACATTGTTCAGGTGATGCTCCACTCGACAGAATGGTGGCAACTAGTTGCCACCTATACAGAGACGATACTGCGACGAAAAAACGTAGACGGCTGCCTCACCTAACCGAGCAGACAGACTGACCTGACGCGACAGGTTACAGACAGCAAGACGAACGGACGAACACGGACAGAACCCCCAGCCAGAAGTAATACCAAAATAGTTCCTGGTCTGGGGGAGGACAACAAGGAGAGGGCGGTTTAGTGGGTAGGTCTATTTTTTTGGGAGTCCCACATACCCCCCCAGTTCAAAAGACTGGAGGATATCCGTAAAAAGGATTCCGCAACTCCTTGTATAAATAATAATAATAATAATAATAATAATGATAATAATAATAATAATAATAATAATAATAATAATAATAATAATAATAATAATAATAATAATAATAATAATAATAATAATAATAATAATAATAATAATAATAATAATAATAATAATAATAATAATAATAATAATAATAATAATAATAATAATAATAATAATAATAATAATAATAATAATAATAATAATAATAATAATAATAATAATAATAATAATAATAATAATAATAATAATAATAATAATAATAATAATAATAATAATAATAATAATAATAATAATAATAATAATAATAATAATAATAATAATAATAATAATAATAATAATAATAATAATAATAATAATAATAATAATAATAATAATAATAATAATAATAATAATAATAATAATAATAATAATAATAATAATAATAATAATAATAATAATAATAATAATAATAATAATAATAATAATAATAATAATAATAATAATAATAATAATAATAATAATAATAATAATAATAATAATAATAATAATAATAATAATAATAATAATAATAATAATAATAATAATAATAATAATAATAATAATAATAATAATAATAATAATAATAATAATAATAATAATAATAATAATAATAATAATAATAATAATAATAATAATAATAATAATAATAATAATAATAATAATAATAATAATAATAATAATAATAATAATAATAATAATAATAATAATAATAATAATAATAATAATAATAATAATAATAATAATAATAATAATAATAATAATAATAATAATAATAATAATAATAATAATAATAATAATAATAATAATAATAATAATAATAATAATAATAATAATAATAATAATAATAATAATAATAATAATAATAATAATAATAATAATAATAATAATAATAATAATAATAATAATAATAATAATAATAATAATAATAATAATAATAATAATAATAATAATAATAATAATAATAATAATAATAATAATAATAATAATAATAATAATAATAATAATAATAATAATAATAATAATAATAATAATAATAATAATAATAATAATAATAATAATAATAATAATTTTTATCGAGGGAAGTGGAAAATCTTTGAAACACAAATGGAGAGGGTCCGCACTTTCCAAGTGAGTGGGATTTCTACCCACTAAAAACCAAACCCTATGTCTTTGATAGTGAGAAGTCAAAACCTCGCCCGGAACTAATGTAGCATTTCTTCGGGGGGTTTCTTTGCTTCGCTGCTTAGGCTGCATCGTCGAGTTATCTGACCACACTTGCGGATAGTGTGGTGTCTTTTCCATTTCGGGTCCTGTGCTTTTTTATTCATTCATTTATTTATTTATTTATATTTTTTCAGCGATTATGCTTCATGTCCTTCGTCTTGTGCGGCGTTTAATGTCCTCGCATCTTCCTCGGCTTTTTTGCGTCGTAGAATTGTTTCGACATACTCAGAGATTGCGTTCCAGTCTACCTCGCTCTTTAGCATCGTTTGGATGGCGGTTTCCGGCGTTAGCTCGCCGACTTTTTGTTGGAATGTCCGCCCCTCGCTTTCCCATCTTATACACGTGAAAAACGTGTGATACGCGTCGTCATGGTCTGCCCCGCATTGCGTGCATCTCGGTTTATCGACTTTGCCTATCTTGTGGAGATAGGTGCCAAAGAGGCCGTGTCCTGTCAGAAACTGGGTGAGGTAGTAATTTACCTCCCCGTGCTTGCGGTTTATCCAGGGTAGGAGCTGTCCTATTAGTTCCGCCGTCCAACGACCCCTTGGGTCTTCGTCTCATCGCATTTGCCACAAGGTTATTAGGTGGGCTCTGGCTTGTGATTTGGCCACCTCGCTGCCTAATTCCGCTTTTCGTGCCGCCGTTTCTTGCCGTTCTCTCGCCAGGAGATCAATTGGTTGGACGCCTGCTATTACCAAAACTGCAGGGCCGGAGACCGTGCGGTAGGCGCAGGCTACTCTTAGAGCTCCCCTGTGCTGTACTGCTGCTATTCTTTTTCTGCGACTTTTAGGCCCCATCGAGTCAGCCCATATTTTGGCTCCGTAGAGCAAAATAGAGTGTGTGACGTTCATCAAGAGTCTACTTTTGCTCGGTCTTGGACCTCCTACATTTGCCATAATTCTGCTTAACACCGTTACCGCGGTCGCAGCTTTGTCTGCTGCCCGTAGAGTGTGGTCTTGGAAAGTAAGCTTAGAGTCCAAGGTTACCCCCAGATACTTGACCGCCCCCGTCGTTACCACGACCTCAGTGCCTACGCGCATTGGCACGATGTTTTGTATTCGCTTTCTTGTCAGCAGTAGTATCTCGGTCTTCTGGGCCGCGAGGGTTAGCCCGTGATCGTGCAACCATCGGCTGACGCGCCGCATCAGGTGGTTGCTGCTGCCTTGAGCTCTGCCTCTGTGAAGAGCGGGATGTCTTCCGTCGGCGATTCTCTTTCGGGCTCTGGTGTTACATCCTGACTCGGGAAAAGTGCGTCAACGATCCGCCTCATCCCGTCTGTGTCCATGCTTGCCCCCGTGGGAGCGGCCACGAACTTGCGCATGACGATTTTGAAGCCAAGTCCCCAAGGGTCGCTATTCACCTTTTCGCAGAGTTGCTTCCATTTCTCGTTCTTTGTGCGTCTTATGATGGTGCGCAGTTCTTTTTTAGCCCGTTTGTATTGCGCTGACCAGGTCGCGGCTATTTCGGGGTCCCTTCTGCGAGTCCTAGTCGCTTTCTGCCTAAATCGTATGCACGTTCTCCTTACTTCAGCGATTTCTTAGGTCCACCAATACGCGGGTCATCTGTTTTCTCGTGAGCTTTTCTGTGGCATGGCTGCCTTGCAAGCTCGAGTTATCAGGCTCATGGTGTATGTGGCGAGAGCCTCTGCTGTTGTCGGGGTTTCCGTTGAGTCGTCCGTGCTGTTTGCGATTGCTAGATTAGCGGATATTGTTGCGGTGAGTTTTTTCGAGTCTAGTTTGGCTACGCAACATCTGTTCGGCTGATTTCTGCGTGTTATTGTTGACCTGTTTAGGTGGATCCGGTGAGTTACGTATTGGTGATCGCTTCCCGTGAGGTCTTCGATCACTTTCCACTCGCTGACATGCGGGGCGAGGTTTTCCGTCGCGAAGGAGATGTCCGGGATTGTTTGCCCGTACCCTGGTCGCCTAAAGGTTGAGGTGGTGCCCGAGTTAAGTACCACGAGCCCCAGCCTCGCGGCCATCTCCACGACTCGTCTACCTCTTCCGTCAGGTGTTGGCATTCCCCACTCCAGTGCCCTAGCGTTGAAATCCCCAGCGACGAGAATTTGGCCTTCCATGTCCCTAACTGTGTCTTCCAGCTGTTCTAGCTTTTGTTGCAAAGAGTCGATGCTTTCATTTGGTGTGAGGTAGCAGCTCACGTAGGTCGTGTTCTCTGCCTTGATCCAAACGAAGCCGCGCCTCAAGCCATGGCCATCTATCCGTAGCCTCTGAGGGTCTGGTACCCAGATAGCTGCGGTACCCAGGTCATCCGCGAACCATGTAGGGCAGTCTTTATCCTTGTACTGCTCACTGATCAGCAGTATGTCAGCTTTTTTCTCGTATATGAGTTGCGTCAGTAGGTCTTCAGCAGTCCTACTACGGTTCATGTTCCCTTGTAGGACTTGTGTCATCTCTGTTGGCTTTTGGCTTTATCGAGCGCTTGCCTGAATGTGGCACACGCTCCTGATCCCATGGCATGCGCCGAGTTGACCACCGTGTCCTCCTTGGTTGCGCAAAGTACGCATTTTAGGGAGGCCTGGCAGGTAGAGGCCTTATGCCCTACTTCGCCACACTTGTAGCATATCTTACTGCGGTCAGGGCCTCTGCAGTTTGCTGAATGATGCCCGTAGTCCAGGCACCAAAAACAGTGGGCGACCATAACCCGTCGCCTTGCCCTGCAAATAACCCATCCTATGGCGATTTTTTGTCCCTTGTGCACCGCTTTGGGCACTCGAATCCTGGCATCCCCTGCTCAGGATCGGACGAGGCTCAGGACGGGACGCTGCCACCTCCGTCTTAAGCCAGTGAAGACCTCTGACCACTTCACACTCACTACACACACGACGGGGAACGGGAGACAAACAAAAATTATGAATAGGCATGGACAAAACTTAATACCCCAGGTTGTAACCCCCAAACGGGGGAATCCACCTTGAGTTCCGATCGGGTGCAAGCCCCGGTGGCTCAGCGCAGCAGCACGAATTCTGGGGGCTGCAATACATGCTACGCGACAACGATGACGACGAACGATACTTACGAGGACAGGATGGACGCGGACATACACCTGCTGGAGGCCCAGACAAACACGACGAGACGGAACAGTGGATCAAGCTACGCGAGCGTCGCTAGTTCTGAAAGCCACACAGAAAACGAACCACCGACAGGGCAGACGACGAAAACACCGGAACTGCTGTTGATCGACGAGCTCAAGGACCAGCTTCGTACTATCCTGGTCAGGGCCAAGATCATACAGCAGAAGTCGGACGTCCAGAAGAACGTTAACAGAGAGACAAAGGACGGTATAAAAGCAATTACCGAGGCTGCCGAGGTAGCTCTCGGTAAGTGCGAAAGGCTCGAACATCTGAGAAATGCGGAAGGCGGAAGTGGCGCGGACGGTCGACCGACGCCACAGACGAAACGCAAACGGAAGACCACGGGCTCTAGCCCGGACCTCACACCGGCTAGAAGGCCGGCGGAAGGTACCAAGCTCACAACTAGGTGGGCAACGGTGGTCTCGAAAAAACAGAAGACGAAGACGCACCACGCTCAACGACCACAGAATACGGTGACGAAAACGACAGTGTCAGCGACGCCGACCGCCAAAGGAGGCGGCGAGGGCCGGACAGCCCGGACATCCGGAGTTGGAGTGGTCCTCATCAAACCCACGGGTGGAAAGACGTACGCGGACACATTGAGACGCATGAAAACCGTTGACCCGGGTGCCGATAAGGTACAGGTCAACGGGTACCGACAGACCAAGGACGGTGGCGTTTTGGTCCGCGTAAAAAGTGGGCCGAGCGAGCGACAGAGCTTCCAGGATAAGTTTCGGCAAGCCCTGGGAGCTGACGCACGAGTACGGGACATGACTGTCAACGTCCAAATCAACATACTGGACCTGGACTGCGTGACAGATAAGGAAGAAGTAATGGAGGCACTTCGACAGGCGACGAACGAGACAACGGACTCGAAGACTCATATCTTCGGCCCAAACAAACAAGGACTGTGTATGGCCGTGTGTGAACTTGAGGAGGGCGCCGCAAACGCCCTACTCAAGAGAGGGCGACTGAAGATCGGATGGATGAATTGCCGCGTCAGACCTAGGACGACTGTGCCAAGGTGCTATAGGTGCCTTGGATACGGGCACACTAGATAAAAATGTACAGGAAAGGACAGAGCACAGTGCTGCTATATATGCGGCAAGGCGAACCACGTCGGCAAGGACTGCAAAGACAGACGGACGTGTTTCCTGTGCGCTGAGGTGGGGCACGGAAGTACCGCGCATGTCCCGGGTTCCGGGGCGTGTGCGGTCTTTAGGGCTGCGCTGGAGGAGTGCAGGAGAAAGACGAAGTCGTGGCGGTCTCACAGGGAAACATGGACAGATGCGAGGAAGCACATTTGCTGCTACCTCAAATCGCAACGGAACACGACGCTGACGTACTCATACTTAGCGAACAGTACATGGACTCGACGTGGTTTCAGAATGGCGCGGGTACCTCGGCCATCTGGGTCAGGGGTTCCGGAATGCGCGTACTCGACAGCGGGTGGGGGACGATTATGTCTGGGTGAGGGTGGGCAGCCTGACCTATGTCAGCGTCTATCTGACCCCAAACTGCTCCGCTGGAGAATTCAAGGACAAGACGGACAGACTGGAGGACGCGCTGAGGGAGCTGGCTGGCGACTTAATAGTTGCGGGCGACCTCAACGCAAGAGCGATCGAGTGGGGCATGACCAGAACGAACAGACGCGGAAACTTGCTGCTAGAGATGGCAGCGAGACTTAACTTGACGGTCGCAAATACGGGACACGTACCAACGTACGTAAGACCGGGGGTGGGCTCCTCAATACCGGACGTGACGTTGGTCTCGGACAGTATCATGCCGCTGATGAGACGGTGGGCGGTGATCGATGACTACACAGCCAGCGATCATCAGTACATCGTCTTTGAGGTGGCAGGAACCAACACAACGCGACGCAACGGATTGATGCGGGCACCGCGGTGGAATATACAGAAACTAGACACCGACAGGCTCTCGAGGGCGTTGCTGGAAGCAGCTGCACCCTCAGAGAGCGTGCCTGACGAACTAACTGAACGCACGAGGACAGAACGTCTCGTAGACGAAACACTGAAACTGACGAGACGGCTCTGCAAGGCGTCAATGCCACGCAAGAGCACCCAACACGACAGACGAGCGACGTACTGGTGGACAGAGGACATCGCCCAATTGCGGAGGCAGTGCATTCGCGCAAAACGTCGGATGTACCGAGCTCGCGAAAGGGACGGGCCGAACGCGGCCGCTCTTGCGTCGGAGTACAAGACCGCACGGAAGATACTGACGAACGCTATAAAACTCAGCAAAAAGCGCTGCTGGAGACAACTTTGCGAGGAGGTGGACCGAAACCCCTGGGGTCTGGGATACAAAATTGTGACCCAGAGACTGGGGGTTCGAGGCCCGCCAGAACTCCAAGACGCAACGACCATGGGACAGATCGTCGATGGTCTCTTCCCGACTCATACGATGAGGGAGGAGCCGGCACACACCGATGACAGACTAGACGTCCCCGTCTTCACCGAGGAGGAGCTTATCAAAGCTACGACCTCTCTGAAGGCGAGGAAAGCACCGGGACCTGATGGCGTTCCTGGGGAGGTCCTGCGGCTGATAGCCTGCCTGAGGCCTGGGATCCTCTTCGGGCTGTACAACGAGTGCCTAAGGACAGGGACGTTCAGCACGCGCTGGAAGGCGGTTAAACTGGTTCTCCTCAACAAAGGAAAGGGAGAACCGCATATGCCGTCCTCCTACAGACCACTCAGTTTACTGGACACGACGGGTAAAGTTTTCGAACTTTTACTGAGACCGAGACTGACAGACGCGATAAGAGCGGCTGGGGGCCTGTCTGAAAACCAGCACGGCTTCCGCAAGGGACGCTCGACGATAGGGGCAATCCGCGAGGTTATCGACTCCGTCAGGGGGACGAACGAGGCCTGCCACGCGGCAAGGCCCCTAGTACTACTGGTAACTTTGAACGTAAGAAACGCCTTCATCTCGGCTAGGTGGGTGGACATCTTGGGGGCGCTGGAAAGTGCCCTCCGGGTTCCTCCCTGCCTTCTTCGGGTATTGAGGGATTATCTCTATAACAGACGGATAACGTACGAGACGCCGGACGGACCGGTGACTAGGCGTATCACCGCGGGTGTAGCGCAGGGATCAATCCTGGGACCGGACCTTTGGAACGTGACGTACGATAGCCTGCTGAGGCCGGAGATGCCGCAAACCGCATCGCTCGTCGCTTACGCCGACGACGTGGCGGCGGTGATTGTGGAGCGCAGCGCGGATCTGGCCCAGCTCACACTCAATCAAGTTATGAGGCGCGTAGACCGATGGATGACGGAGCACGGACTGACTCTAGCACTGGACAAGCCGGAGCTCCTCATGCTCACGAGACAACGAATTCCGACTCTCATTCCGATTAAAGTCGGAACAAAACGCACGGAAACCAGAGGGGAGGCCAAGTACCTGGAGGTGACTCTGGGCACAAAGCTGACCTTCGGGCCACACATAAAACGGACGGCCGAGAAGGCGGCGAGGAAGGTCACTTCGCTCAGCCGCCTCATGGCAAATATGCACGGACCAAAACCGTCAATACGGCGACTACTGATGACGACGGCCCACTCGATCCACCTGTACGGCGCAGAGGTATGGCGGACGCTCTGGACATCAAAAAATACAGGACAATGATGACTTGCGTACAAAGACGGGGGGCACTAAGGATAGCGAGCGCCTACAGGACCGTCTCGGCAGAGGCGGTCCTGGTGGTGGCAGGCGTGATTCCTATAGACCTACTGGCCGCAGAACGCAAGCGAATCCACGAACGGGACGAAGGGACCGAAAGGGCTGACGCGGCACGGTATGAAAGGGAAAGAACAATGACAGACTGGCACGCACGATGGATAAACGAGACAGGTGGAAGGTAGACTAGACGGCTGATAACGGACTTAAGAACGTGGACCGAACGGGGCTTCGGAGAGGTAAATTTTTACCTCACCCAGCTTCTAACGGGACACGGGTATTTCCGAAGTTATCTACACAACATGAGACGAGTACGGACGCCTGACTGTAAGTACTGTGGACACATTCGAGACGACGCAGAACATACGTTTTTCGCGTGCGACAGATGGACGGCACGGAGACAAGAACTGGAACGAAAGACCGGACACATAACGCCCGATAATATAGTCGGGCTGATGTTACGAGACGAGGACCATTGGACAGACATCGCCACTTTCGCCGAGGCAGTGCTTAGACGAAAGAATGAGGATGGATGTCAGTATATCACCATTCCGACACACGAGAACACCGATTTGTGTCGGAGTCCGACACACGAGAGAGCCCCTTGGACTCTCTTATGGTGCGTAATTTGCATTTTAACCCCCTCCAATAATAATAATAATAATAATAATAATAATAATAATAATAATAATAATAATAATAATAATAATAATAATAATAATAATAATAATAATAATAATAATAATAATAATAATAATAATAATAATAATAATAATAATAATAATAATAATAATAATAATAATAATAATAATAATAATAATAATAATAATAATAATAATAATAATAATAATAATAATAATAATAATAATAATAATAATAATAATAATAATAATAATAATAATAATAATAATAATAATAATAATAATAATAATAATAATAATAATAATAATAATAATAATCCGGGGCCGGATCGGGATAGGATGGGTGCGATGCCGACTACGACAACGATTGACGGTGACCAAATGCTACAAATGCCTGGGCTACGGACATACAAGGACGAGCTGCACGAACGCGGATCGGACAAAGAACTGCAGGAAATGCGGCGAGACGGGACATTACGCGACGGACTGTAAAAACAGACCGGCTTGCCCATTGTGCTCTGAGGCGGGACACGGGGACGTAGCGCACCTTGCGGGAACCGGAAGGTGTGCGGTATTCCGGGCTGCGCTGGAGGAGTGCAGGAGGCAGGCCGGAAGACGGACAGAATAGTTCAGGGAAACCTGAACAGGAGTAGGACAGCAGACATGCTACTACCACAGATAGCTGACGAACATGACGCCGACATTCTGATCCTGTGCGAACCGTACAGGAGAAGAACGACACAAACGTACATTACGAACGAGACAGAGACCACAGCTATCTGGGTGAGGGGCGCTGCCCAATCTCGAATAATTAACTGCGGTGTCGGGGACGATTACGTCTGGGCAAGGGTCGGCGCTGTCACTTACGTCAGCGTTTACCTGACACCCAACTGCACCGCGGCGGATTTCGAGAGGAATCAGGAATCTGCCTGGAGACGTTATCATCGGGGGAGACCTCAACGCGCGGGCGATCGAGTGGGGAATGACAACAACGAACAAACGTGGACGGCTGCTGCTGGAGATGGCCGCAAGGCTAGACCTGGTAGTAGCAAATACGGGAAACGTACCGACATACAGACGACCAGGGTTTGGAAACTCTATCCCTGACGTCACAATGACATCGGACAGAATATCGCCACGGATAGGACAGTGGCGGGTTTTCGACGGCTATACGGCCAGCGATCACCAGTACATTGTCTTCGAAGTGGCAGGACAAACGACGACGAGACGGACGAGGACCCAGTACCCCCCGAGGTGGAACCTCAACAAACTCGACTTACGAAAATTTTCGGAGGAGCTGGCGGCAGCACCAGCACCAATGACGAAAGTCCCCCCTGAACTGACTGGCCGGCGAAGGGCGGAAAGACTCACGGATGAGACGGCCAAACTGACGGACCGGCTGTGCAACAGCACAATGCCGAAACGACGACATAGACCAAACAGGCAACCACAATACTGGTGGACGGACGAAATAGCCGAGCTGCGCAGGCTCTGCTTGGCGAACCGCCGACGAGTTACGAGGGCTGGGGGAAGACCCGAAAGGGAAAACCTCCAAGCCACTTACAAGACGTCACGAAAAACACTTACGAACGCCATAAGGGACAGCAAAACGCGATGCTGGAAGCAGCTCTGCGAGGAGGTGAACGAAGACCCTTGGGGAACCGGTTACAAAATTGTGACTGGCAAACTAGGGGCCCGAGTTCCACTTGAACTCAAAGATGCCGAAACCGCAGAACGGATTGTTGACGGACTGTTTCCGACCCACCCGATACGGACGAACGTGACAGACGACACGGAGGCCCCGGCGGCCCCCATATTTACCGCGGAGGAGCTCTTCAAAGCGACTGCCGCGATGAAGACTGGCAAGGCGCCGGGACCAGACGGAGTGCCGGCGGAGATTCTCCGGCTGATGGTTCGCCTGAGGCCGGAGATATTTCTTGACCTGTACAACACGAGCTTGACGACGGGAACGTTCAGTGACCGGTGGAAGACGGCAAGGCTAGTTCTTATCCCTAAGGGTAAGGGCGACCCCAATACGCCGTCAGCCTACCGGCCGCTGAGTTTACTCGACACAACGGGTAAACTCTATGAACAACTACTAAAACCGAGACTGACGGACGCGATACAGACCAGCGGAGGCCTCTCAGACCGGCAGTTCGGCTTCAGGAGGGGACGATCAACGATTGGAGCAATTCAAAAAGTGGTCGATTCCTTCCTGGATTTGGAGAGACATTGCCATGCAGCGCGACCAATCGTTCTGCTGGCGACCTTGGACATCAGGAACGCCTTTAACTCGGCCAGGTGGGTTGACATCCTGGAGGCGCTTGAAGGCAACTTCGGGGTTCCGGCTTACCTGGCTCGGGTGGTGGGCGACTACCTAAGAAACAGACGGATCACGTACGAGACGACTGAAGGACCGGTGACGAGACAAATCACCGCGGGGGTTGCACAGGGGTCCATACTGGGACCAGACTTTTGGAACGGACTCTACGACAGCTTACTCAGGCTGGAATTGCCGCTTGGCGTTTTCTTTGTCGCCTACGCTGACGACGTGGCGGCGGTGATCACCGAGCGATCTCCAGACCTGGCACAGCAAAAACTGAACCAGACGATGCGGCGAGTGGGCCGTTGGATGACGGACCACGGACTACAACTCGCGACAGAAAAGACAGAACTGACTTTCCTTAGCAGAAGACGCATACAGACGAGACTACCCATGTGGGTCGGGACGGACGAAATCGAGGCCGGAGGTGAAGTCAAGTACTTGGGAGTGACCCTAGATACGAAGATGACCTTCTGGCCTCATATACAAAAAACATGCCAGAAGGCGGCTAAGAGGATAGCATCCTTAAGCCGCCTAATGGCCAACACAAACGGGCCGAGACCGGGAAAACGACGACTCCTAATGACGACAGCCCACTCGATCCTCCTGTACGGCGCGGAGATCTGGGCAGATGCCCTGAAGACAAAGAAGTACTGCCACGCCATGACAACGGTACGAAGACAGGGTGCGCTGAGGATCGCCTGCTCCTACCGAACTGTCTCTGCACAAGCAGTCTTGGTGGTTGCGGGCGTGATCCCCGTGGACCTCCTAGCTTTCGAGCGAAAGAGGATCTACGAGAGAAGCGCGGACATAAGACGGGAAGATGCGGCGGTCGCGGAACGCGACAAGACGATACAGACTTGGCACGAACAATGGACAGAAAGAGCGACAGGCAACTGGACAAGACGACTAATAAAGGACCTGAGACCGTGGATCGAAAGGGATTTTGGGGACGTAAATTTTTACATCACCCAGTTCCTGACGGGACACGGTTACTTTAGACGGTACCTTTATAACATGGACAGAGTACGGACGCCAGACTGTAAGTACTGTGGACACGAACGAGACGACGCGGAACACACATTTTTTGTGTGCGACCGCTGGACAGGACTCCGACTGGAACTGGAGACGATTGTTGGCAGCATCACCCCGGACCACATTGTTCAGGTGATGCTCCACTCGACAGAATGGTGGCAACTAGTTGCCACCTATACAGAGACGATACTGCGACGAAAAAACGTAGACGGCTGCCTCACCTAACCGAGCAGACAGACTGACGTGACGCGACAGGTTACAGACAGCAAGACGAACGAACGAACACGGACAGAACCCCCAGCCAGAAGTAATACCAAAATAGTTCCTGGTCTGGGGGAGGGCAACAAGGAGAGGGCGGTTTAGTGGGTAGGCCTACTTTTTTGGGAGTCCCACATACCCCCCCAGTTCAAAAGACTGGAGGATATCCGTAAAAGGGATTCCGCAACTCCTTGTATAAAATAATAATAATAATAATAATAATAATAATAATAATAATAATAATAATAATAATAATAATAATAATAATAATAATAATAATAATAATAATAATAATAATAATAATAATAATAATAATAATAATAATAATAATAATAATAATAATAATAATAATAATAATAATAATAATAATAATAATAATAATAATAATAATAATAATAATAATAATAATAATAATCCCGTGTCGGGTTGATGATCCCGCATCGGGCGCCTCCCCAGGTCGCGGATAGGGGGACGCCTTCCAGATATGGAAGGTACCGAGAATTCTCGGGGTGGACGAAAATCTAGGAGCTGCCCGTGTTAGGGCCGGGGCGCAAAGTGGCCCAACCGTATCGGAGAAGGGGATCGTCTATCGACGACTCTAACCTCGCCAGGAACGGCCACGGCGCTCCCCGGTTAACGGGCGCCATAAAAAAACCGGGCTGGCGTGAAAACCGGATCAGGTGGACAAAAACCCCGTCGCGGACCAGCTCTGCCCAAGCCAAGGTGGGAGCCAGCGTGCCGAGGGCTGAATGGCACTGGGGTACAGTGTCGCGCACGATGACTATGGGGAACCGGGCGAAACTCCATAGTATTAAGCCTTGCCCCCACAGACAGGCTCTGTGGGGGTCGACGCTCGCTTCCTGACTACTCGTGGGAACAACAATGGAAACAAATCAAAACAAAACAAAACAAAACATACAAATACTAAACGTCGACGGTGAGGCTTCGTCAGGGGCACCAGTGCCGGCAAACGGAGACAGAACGACACTGCGCCTCCCAAGACGAACCAGGACAGACAGTGCGTCGAGCGTAGGAAGCAGAGTAAGTTTTACTTCTGCTGCCTCAGCTAACGACAACGACAATCAGGGTATGCGCACACAGACAGAACAGACGAAAAAAGTAACACCAAACCCCACAACACTGAAACGGAACGAACCTGGACTAACGGAACTTCTGATAATAATACAGAAGACAGCGAGGAAAATGGACGAGGCAGTCGCCAAACAGAAAAATACAAACATGACGGTCAAACTAGGAATAAAGACGATTCTCGAGGCTGCCGACGCGGCGCTACATAAGTGCACGGAGGCAGCTCCGAAAGGACTTATAACGACACATGACATGACGGACACAGAAACAGAGACGAAAGGACAGGAAACGCCACGGACGAAACGAAAACGGGAGGCAACCGGAGCCACTCCGGAGGCCGCGCCGAAGCGACCCCCGAAAACGGAACTGGCTGCAGACTGGCAGACAGTAAAAAAAAAAAAAGAAAACAAAAACAACAGAACCAAAGGACAGCACGCACGAAACAAAGACAAAAATCCAGGCTGAGAGGCACAGAACGGCCCCCAAACACAGGGGGACGGCTGTCCTGGTAAAGCCTGGAACCGATAACACGTACTCGGACATCGTACGGAAAATACGGACGACCGTTGACCCGAAGAATAGTCACGTGCAGGTGACGACTCTGAGGAAGACGAAAAACGGCCTGTGTCTTCTAAAGATACAGGCAGACGCGAACGGACCAGACGGACGAGACGACTTCCGACGCGCTCTACAAGACGCGATCGGGGCCGCAGGCAGCGTCAGGGCCATGACCTCTAAGGTCCAATTAGAGATCATGGATCTAGACTGCGTAACAACTGCGGAGGACGTCGTATAGGCATTGAGACGGGAAACGGGACGAGACGAAGACTTCGGAGTCCATATCTTTGGCCCGAACCGCGCCGAGCAGTACATGGCAGTCTGCGAGCTAGAATCGCGGGAAGCCGATGTGCTGCTCCGCCGCGGACGACTCGGTATCGGATGGTCGCACTGCCGCGTCCGAAGAAGACTGACCGTGACAAAATGCCACAGGTGTCTCGGTTACGGGCACGTGAAGGCAAACTGCTCGGACGTGGACAGGACGAAGAGCTGCCGAAAGTGCGGTATATCTGGACACTACGCTACCGACTGCACGAACGAACCGGCTTGTCCCCTGTGCGCTAAGGCGGGGCACGAGGACGTAGCGCACCTTGCGGGAACCGGGAGGTGCGCGGCGGCGTATCGCAGGCACCCATGATAACCCCGTCCTCGAGGTCTACTCTTGAGAGCAATCCTACGAACTTGCTCGTTGTTGCGGCGTAGGTGACTGACTCGCTGCGTGGCGGCAGATATACCCTCGTCGTGCCGTCCATTGGCGGCATGCAGTGCCCGTACAATTTCAGCATCTCTCCGTGAAAGATGTCCGCCTTGTGATATTTGATAAAATCCATACCTAGCAGTCCATTGACCCCTAGCGGCACGTTATTCGAAACTATGTAGAACCAATGTTTTATATTCAGCGCCGGTGTCTCCAGCACAATTTTCGCTATACCGAGGGGGATGAATTTTTCACCTGCCACAACCCGCAACTCCACGGAGCACCTGCTCACCATGGTCTCAGGCTTGAGGCATCCTTCCGTCAGTATACTGCACAGGGCCCCTGTGTTCGCTTTAAGGGTGAGTACCCCGGTCACGGCTAATGATGCGACGATATCAAAGTCGCTGGCCGTAGTACTGGATGCCGGCAGCATTACCTGCAGTAATTGCTGCGTCGTTTTCTTCCTTCTGCGCGCGGGTCTCTGCTGGGCCGTGAATGTATTTGATCTCATCGTACCCAGCTGGCTGGCATCGGTATTTGATTGACCTGTACCTGCATTCACCGTGGACTTTTCACTCTTGCCCCGTGAGTACATTGGACGTCGGGGATGTTGTGAAGGCTGAGCAGGCTCACTCTTGTCTTGCGACAATCTCTTCCTGCAGTCTTTCCAGAAGTGGCCTTTTTTTGGCAATAGTTGCACACAACGTCGACGCGGTGTATGGATTTATCCTCACTGGGGATCGGTAGCCTCACTCTTCCCGATCTGCGGGTGCAGTCTCGAGCCACGTGCCCTGGTTTCCCGCAGGTGAAGCAATTCTCTCCCTGCCGGGATGGTCTCCTTGGGATTTTCTGGGGTGGCTTAATGCTCCACCTACCCCTCTCTTTGGTTGTACCATATTGGTTATTTCGATCGCTCCCTTTACTGACTTGTGGAGAGTGGTGTAGTTACGGGATCTGACCAGAATTTGGATCTGCCCATGCAGTCCATTCTCGAAGTTGGCCTGGGCGCTCTTCCGTGTTATCTTTTCGATGATGCACAATTCCGACATCAAGGCGGCTTCCTCGCAGAGCTTTTCTATAATATCGACGGTGATACGCTCTGTTCTGGCGGCGTATACCGCGATATCCTCACCCTGTCCCTGCCGGAGGGAGTTGAATTCTACATGTAACGCGGGCAGCGACTTTCGCTTCCCGTACAGGGCCTCCAGCTCGGTCTTAAGCTTCGCTACTGAGAGGATGACTTTATGTTTCATCTCTCAGGCTGCCCTACCCTCGAGCTTGCTGCTCAGTACCAATTCTAATAGGATCTCGTGGTCCCCGGACGCAGCTCGCTTGAAAACGGTCTCACAGGATCGCATGAAGGCGTCCAGCTAGGCAGCGTTGCTGCCGTCGAAATGCTTTATATTTTTCAAGGCTAACACCAGGTTGAGCATTCAACCCCGGGTTTCTGGTACCCGCGGTTGCTTCCTTTGGAACACGGGATCCACAGCAGGGTATTCCAGCCCCTCGAATCGTGTTTGCTACGGCCGCGGCCGTGGTGTCGGGTGTTCTTCGAACCGTGTTCCTTCCAGCCTCCGCAATAATTCAGCATTTTGTTCCCGTAGGGACCGGATGAGTTCGAACTCGTCCGCACCTACCTCGTTGAGCGTGTCGGCCAAGTTTCACTCTGCCGACGGCGTTTCAGCCTCTCTGAGCTCGCGATCGAGTTTGCGTTAGCCTCGTTCATACTCGCGCTGCAGCCTCTCGTACTGGCGTCGAGTGCTTTCCATATCTCGGTGGTTTCGGTCGACCGCCTCTAACTGATCTCGTACTCTTGCGGGTACCGACCGGGCTGTCGTACCGGTAGCTGCAGGGAAACCTACGCGATGTATGGTTCGCATGTTTTCGATTTCCCGCTCGACCATATCCTCGGTGATGTGCTCAGACGTTCGTTCGCGAGTAGCCATGTTGAATATGTCATCGCTACCGAAACTGCCGTGATCTCCGAATGACGCACCCCTAAGTGGGTTCACGCCAAATTGGGCTGTCAGACGGCCTGCGAGGGCCTCCTGTCTGGCCGCGGGGATTTATCCCAGCGGCGAGAGCTCTGATAGCGCCCTGCGCGCTTCGTAAACAATGTTCCTTACAGTCGCAGCTCATCCGGCTGTGGAGTCTACCCCAGCGACAGGCAACGTCGTATCTAACGAGTTACCCCTACGTCGTGATCGGGCTCCTCTAGATTCCGACATGTTGCTTCTTTTGCGATGGGCTTTACCTTACTATTTCTAACAAAAAAATCTCACGAGAGATATATATGTATGTTGGAATATTTTCCCAATTTACGGATCGACTGGCTTTGAATCTACAAGTCTATATGTATATGTATAACGTAACCGCCACTTACAGAAAGATGATCTGGCTGATAGACCTCTCCATGGCGATGTTCCTTGGGTGCTGTTCCTTCGGTGCTGTATACTTGTTGTCTCGTAGCTCCCCTCGAAGGTTGGTCCATTTGTCCTCCCTGGCACCGCTGACCCATCTCTTGGTGGTTCCTGGGCTCGTCTTCTACGCATCGGCAATGACTGCGCGATGGCTTTGTCACAAGTAGCCTCGTCGGGTACTTGGTTGCACACTTTGTGCGGTTTTCCGCGACTTGACGTGACACCGTCAATCGGGACTTTAAACGGTTGACCGATACGTCACACCGCACCGATGTTCACTTTGCGTCGTCGCGTTAGATTGGTCGGGTTTTCACGAACTATACTGGCGTCATTTGCACGAGTCGTAGTCGTCACTTCAAAGTCACTCTTATTACTTTGTCCAAAACACTTTTTGTCCAAATAAATTGCGTAGCACTTATCACTTCAGCAGATCCCACCGCTGCCACCAAATATTATGCCGGTATCGCGTAATTGGATAACTCGGTAATCGGTATAATATTAAAAAGTTATTATTTCGGGATCGTTTCCGATTAGGAGATGGAACTCGAGTAATTCCTGTAAACGTGAATTTATGTAAAATGGAAGTATTTATTATAGGCTACGGTAACTTTCCGTTGTCTATTTAAGAGTGAATAAAAGTATAATACAATAAAATGTGGTTTCGAGCCCGTACGAGGAACCAACCTCTCGCGTCTGAATCTACTGATAGATTTTAATATTTCGGGCGAGTATGACCCGCGATCAACCGTTCAGGTTGATGTTAAACTTTAGACTGATTTCGGCAAAGCAGTTATTTGCCCCATTGACCGAAATCGAGTGTTGAAATGGATTTCACATAATCTTTGCTTGCGAATTCTAGCAAGTCGTAGCTCGAGCTTGCAGCAGTCATTGCTGGCAGCTCGTTGCTTACGTTTGCACATTTTTTCTACTTTGGTGAGTGGGCCTCACGCAAAGAAGGAACAATGGCAAAATAATATACTAAGAATTAGTTCGCGGCACAACAAACGATTGCATCACACTGTTTTCGCATTTTTCGTAAACATTTTTGGAAAGACAATACGATCGGCATTATCCTTACTAGATGGTACAAATGGGCGCACAATAAATCTAAATATTCGGTTTCGTGGCTTACGTGAATGGAACATTCTCTTGGATACCGCTATTTTCGCAGGTCGCTCGTGCGAATCAAATGTTTCTCAAAATCTATTGGTAGATGGTTAATACGAAAGTGCTGATATATGTGCATATCCTGCATATCCTACATTTTCATGGTTGCTATTGGCCAGGATGGCCACGCTATTTCTTTGTAAGTAAAAATCATCAGCAAAATGGCGGCATATCAATGAACGAGCGTCTCGAGCAAACTATAGCGATAACAGTAGTATGTGTACACCTTTGCTCGCTCCCACTCCTATCCCCACTCCTTCCCCCACCACGCGGCTACCCCCACCACCTCACTTTTCCACCGCCGCGCTACCCACTCTGCTTGACCAGTGTCTGTAACATGGAGATGGTAAAGTGAGGTGGTGTGCGTACCTTGGTGAAATAGGAAGAGTAGAGATAAGAGCAGGATGGAGCAAAGGTGTACACAAACTTGGAAAAATGAATAAAATTATGTACTCACCACCGCTGCTGTTGTGGGCATCGACCCTCCTGCCAAAAAGATTTTAAACTCCTGTCTCTCGAACGTACTCTCTCTCACACACGCACACACACACATACACACGCACAGCGTCTTTAATTCATTACTATGTCCTCGTCAAAGCCCTCGTCCACGGCATCGATATCGTAGCCGATATCTATCTCATCCCCAAGGGCGCCTATAATAAACGCCGCCACATCCACGCGTTCACCGTTCGATAATCGAACCCGCGGAACGCTATCGCCGGCAAGAGGTCGCATCATGACAGCGATCAAGTCATCTCCACCGCACGCTTCTTCGACGAGCTGCTCGATACCCGCAACATCCACGCGTTCGAGTCCATATATGGAAAATTCCATGACAAGAACCAGCAGCATACTTGCTAGAGGCTCTGGATGAAATAGGTGAGACCAGTCGATGTGAATAGTTTCGCCGAAATCGACTAGCAACACCTCGCAGTACCCATCAAAGTCCGGGTAAACCACTTCGCCGCGGACAACGCTATTGAAACGAGGCACAATACAGGACATGCCGATATGCAGCTCCCCAAGTTCAATGGGTCTTCCACGACGTTCCACTAAATACACACTACGTAGGAGCTTTTCCAGCTCGTCGTACGCATCGCACATTTCCTGCGTACGCAGAAACACACTCATCACACTCTCGACAAACAATAATCGGCACCAAAACGCGTCGCTTAAAATCTCCTTGCCGTATCGTGGATACATATTGCTTTTTATTGTTTCCAAGTAGGATGCCAAAGGCAGACTAAATGCTCAAGATGCTACTAGAGAGTATCACGGGAATAAAGATAACAGTCTCCTATGAATCATAACTAGGTATCCATCACTTTGAATGCAACGAAAGAGGTTTTCGAGCATGCATAGCCCTGCGCTATGCTCCTCGCAAAGCGCTTGCTGTGCAGTAAAAGATATAGAATATGATCCCTCACAGAGAGAGAGAGAAAGACTTCAATTATAATTCTCTAATTATTATGCTATAAAAATAAGAGACACAGTAAGATCAGATATTTTTAAATTAACCAATATTTTATGGAAAGCACTTTACACATTTACCGTCGTATGCAACAGCCCTGCAAACACGGTCATCCACGCTCGGAGATTCCTTCACCGTTAATTTTATTTTTATCGCTATATGGAATTAATTTGTATTATCACTCGTAATATTGCTTTTAAATTATTTTTCGCTGTGGACGTTGTCATCATAATGTACTTCTGAAAAAAGAACGAAACAACTATTTAATTGAACGCACTGATCAATAAAAAACCTCGTGTACAGAATAATCGATATTGTCTTACCTGATATGCCACGCCTCATTATACAAAGTTGGCAGCGTTGATGATCTTCTGCCACCGGCGACAACTGTGGATGAGGATGTCGGGTGGCACTTTTCTTTCCCGAAGTTAGCTCTATCTGTACAGTATATGTATCTTCCTCTCGCTCTCCATGACACGAATAACGAACCCTCGGTGTCGGCTCATATGCAGGGGCTGCTCGCTCTGCAAGACATTATTTTTTATAATTAAAAATAAATATCACATGATTTAAAATTACGATTTAAAAATTATTTTATATTTTTTACTTACCAAGCTCTGCTGCTTTGCTGCTAATCGACATTGGCACGTATTCCATGATCTGCTGTGTTAATGAAACAGAGACGAGCGCTTCGTCTTCTTTCTAGCGCAGACCTTTGCTGATGGTTCGGTTTTAGGACTCTCTCTCTCTCTCTCTCTCTCTCACCGTAATTGATCTCGGTGTATACTTTATAATATTTCGAGCGAAATGTACACTAAATACAATTATTTACAACAGTGTCTTTATCACAAATAGCTGTACATACGTAGAATTATTGCGTTCGCAACGCAACACCCGATGCATGATCAGCGATATGACCACGAAACAGCACAATTATTTCGGACAAAATAATTTTCATAAACTCCGTATCCTCTGGCGTTAGCAAGATCGCGATGTGTTCGAGCGCTTCTTGAAAGAAGTCCTTGAAACCGATGATCTCATACGCTGCTGCATGAGGCATTTCACTGACAACTATCTTTTCACGGACATATGATACCACCTCGTTCATACACCGCTGAATCGTTTCACTTTTCCTCTCTAGAGCCTGCATATGAATATCAATTCTTTTACTTATTTCGACGAGCATATTAAATGTAGACCGCTGAAGAACAATGTTTGGAGAGTATTTTCGGAAGCGTTTCCGTTTCGATTCTCCAGATTCCTCTTGATTCTCGTATTCCTCATCAGCGCTACCGCTTATTTTACCAAATGACACAGCTCTGTGCTGGTAACACGACGTTAAAAGTGTGTAATGTATTGTGTGCTCTATGTGGGTATTACACATTTTCTCGGCATCAGTCCCATGAGCTTCGAAATAATGTTGTACGCGAGAAAAATCACTTTTAAACACTCGCCACTCGTCCGCACCGAGTGTAATTCCGGTAAAAGTATTCGACAATATTTTCACCACTGGTGTAAGAGTACACGTAGAGTTCAACTCGAACCCGGCTACGATTATTTTACCAAATGATTTATTTAAACCATACATAACGGGGTTCGCTATATACGGCGATATCGCATGAGGCTTAGCACCGTTATTTGCCATTTTTATTGCTTTCGTATAGACTGTAACTTTTCGAATGAATCGTCGGTGGTGTTCATACTCCGTTTTATACAGATTTCCCCCACCACCTAGATGCATCGCCTCTTCTTTTGATACTGCAAATAATACGCCTGAAAATTGCTAGCCAATATCCTTTGATATTTGTCGTATTCTCCTCAACAGCCTAGTAACAGAAGCAAATATATCCCAAAACTCTTGCATACTCTCGCACACTTATGCGCATAAGCACACATCGACATACAGATGATATATGAAAACTAAATAATATTCATCGGCGAAATTTGATGATTTTCTTCATGGCCGAGTGCCTTGAAATTAGATGAAAACAATATGACTTTCATCAGCGAAACTCGATAACTAAGTTCATCACCATCGCTAAATATTTCCCTAGGTCTTGCTTTTGTAAAGCGATCGCGTGCGGCCATCTTCTTGGTTAGTCGTATTCGTTACATCGCTGCAGTATATGCAGAGAGAGAGAGAGAGAGCTTGTTAAAGGAATATATATAAAAGTAAGCCGCTTTGAAAATTCTCTAGTTAATTGTCTGATTTACTGTGGTTACTTCTACTACTACTACTACTACTACTCTAACAGCACAATCATGGTCAGAGTGGTAAAGCGCTCATTGATAAGAAAATTGATAGAGTTTATATTGAAGCGTAGACCGTCGTTGCGTTCGCGTTGGGGTAGAAGAAATTTACAGATCACCCTATGGAAACTTCCGACACAGACGGTTGTTCGTAAAATTCGCGGTATGCTGTGCGAGTGTCATCAGCGCGATTTAGTTGACCCGTATAATATTGGATTGTTTGGACGAGGTTGGCTGAATGAGCCTGCTCTGCAACCCATACTCAATGAAAGACGTAAGTAATATACAGCGCTAATTACTTTTATTTTATTTCCTTTATTTCATAAGATTTTTATATAGTTCGACGGTATGAGGACGCAGAAATGGGATCCGACACCTATGATTTCGATGAGGAGGGTAGAACCGATACAGATGATCATAGCAGGGACAACGATGGCGACAGCACCGTAGGGAATCGCTGGATAAATTTTACCCAGCCATTCTGCGGTTATAAATCTACAAACGGCCTTTTCATGGCAGGCCCCTCGAGAGAACCAGATGAATCCGTCGCAGGCCCGACGCGACAATACAGTTTAAACGATGATACCAACAGCAATACAGACAGCGAGGAAGAAGAAGAAGAAGAAGAAGAAGAAGAAGAAGAAGAGGAAAAAGAAGAAGAAGAAGAAGAAGAAGAGGAGGAGGAGGAGGAGGAGGAGGAGCAAGACGTAGACGATGACGACGAGGAGAAGGAGGAAGAGGAGGAGGACCCTGTAGATTCAGGTAAGCTTTTAATAATACAACTACGCTGACAAAAAAAAAAAATTACGCGGATAATAATAGTAAAATAAAAAAACAGGGTACGAGACGGACCCAAACGTTTTTCGCTTTGCACGATTCACTGTGCCGAGACCGCCGACAATCGAGTTGGTTTACGAAATGCATCCGCGGTTCCCGGGTGCAGTCGACGGATTCGAGAACTAGAAGCAAATATAAGTTTGTAATTCTTACGTTACACGAATTATATGCATAGTATATAGCTAGCGACAAACGAAAATTTAAAGTAAATGAAATAAAAATTCTAATAAATGGTTTAATTATGCTTGTATCGACAACGAGCACAGACGCTATTTTCCACGCTTTAGGATGCAGGGTCGAGAGACAGATTTTTATTTTCGTCAGCCACCGGTCGGTATCGATCATCTGACATGGTTCGAGGGAGGTGTACGAGATGTTCTCACACGCCTTACAGAATCGTGCGAAGGACATGATTATGTGGGTATGACTCTGAGCGTACCGTCTTTTGCGCAAGGACCTGTATGGTTATCATTTCGACCAGCTCGTGACATCGTTCCCGACGATATATGGCAACTAATTAATAGTGTAGCTCAGAGCGCGCGCGAATTTTGAATAGACGCTGGTACATGTAGAGTGACGACATGTTTAGGACGAGGCGTCGAAGGAGCTGGTGTGAGCACTAGGCTTACACACGAGTCTATAGCAAAAAAGTCAATTTTACGCATAAGTAACCACGATAATTCGTGTCTACAACGATCGCTTGTCACTGCCCGAGCGCATGCCGAACGCGGTCAAATACGTGCGGGCGTGCTACACGATGGTGTCAAATTCGGAACGGGCTTCGAGATACGCAATATACAGCAGCGATAGAGCTCACGCGTAATGCAGGGGTAACGACACCGTCTAGGGGGTGTGGTGCGCGCGAAATTCAGCTCTTTCAGGAGTACTTGGTTCACGAGGGTATAGCGATTGTTGTTTATGAATTTCTCACCTTCGGAAAACGCGTTCCGGCTCTGTACGATGGGCGAAAATACGTACTCACCGCAACAGGTAAAATTAATCATACACTCTTTATTCTCTATTACGAGCGTTCTCATCACTATCAACCGATATTAAATCTCGCCGGTGCGCTAGGTAGTCGGGGGTTCTACACACAATGTAATTCCAAGTATATTCGAGTACTCGAGCATCGATGTAGCTATCAATGTGCCCGATGTAAATCCACTTATTGCAACGGTAATAGAGACTCTCAGCCTGAGTATTACACAGACTGTAATCGTTCGTTCTTTGGTGCTTTTTGCCTCACTTGTCACAAGAGTGAGGGCTCCGCGGGTATCACGGCTCGTAAATATAGACGGTACAGCGTCTGTAACGCATTGAAAATCTGTAGAGGCTGCTCGCGTATGATTAAAACCACAGATAAAAAGATGAATGTATGTGGTATATCGTTTAGTACTACATGCAAACAAACGCGGCCGAATACGCATGCGTGTTTTATAGCACCTCTTAAGAAACCAGAGGCGCAAAAGGAGAAGGAAAAAGACAAGTCTTCCACGAGATTTTTATTTTATGATTTTGAGACGCAGCAACACGAGCAATTGCATGACGATAAATCGACACGAATTCACGAACCGAATTTATGTGTCGCACAATGCGTATCCATGGCATGTCTGGATATCACAGATATAGAGACCGATTGTGCTAACTGTAATAAACGTGAATTCGTGTTATCGATGATCCTGTTAGGGATCTCGTAAAATTGGCATTATCGCAAAAATTTAAAAAGACCATCTGCATCGCCCATAATGCTAGAGGTTTCAACGCACAATTTATTCTACGGTATTTAATCGAGGTGCAAAAAACACAGCTGCCCTCTCTGATTATGAATGGTACGAAGATTGTCTCGATGAAAATTGGCGATGTCGTTTTTCTCGATAGTCTAAACTATTTACCCATGGCTCTTAGCGCTTTACCTAAGGCCTTTGGTTTCGCTGATGAGGTGGCAAAAGGTACATTTCCCTATTTATTCAACACACCGGAATATCAGAATTACTCAGGTCCTCTGCCGGCTTTGCATTTTTACTCGCCCGATACCATGTTCTCAGCGGATCGCGAGCGCTTTTTAAAATAGTATGAGGAAGAATCGAGTCGCGTAGATTATAAATTTGGTTTTGCGACGCAATTTGTGCAATATTGTCGTACAGATGTTACGGTTTTGAGACGAGCGTGTTTAGCTTTTCGAGAGTTGTTTATACACGATAGCATCAGCATGTATGAGAGTATTTCGAAAGAATTTTCTACAGAAAGATCGCATTGCGGTGTTACCACCAGGAGGATATCGCTGGGGCGATAAGCAATCGCGCAAGGCCGTCGTATGGCTCGTATGGCTCGAGCGTGAGCTCAACTGCGTTATCGCTCATGCTGGACGCACGCGAGAGTATCGCCCTCCGGTCGGCTTACAGGCTGTCGACGGTTACTACGTGGATGCGGGGGTTCATCACGTTCTTCAATTTCTCGGCTTCTTTTGGCATGGTTGTCCGCGATGTTATCGCGTGAATAGAGATGCTCGAACTAAATTCGGCGATACAATGGATGAGCGATACGAGCGTACCGTTCTTATTTCCGGGCGAATCAGATCGAAAGGGTGCACTCTAACCAAAATATGGGAATGCGATTTTGACAGATTACTCGAGAATAACGAGGAAATGTCAATATACGTGAAAAATCACGCCATGGTCAAGCAGGCGCCTCTCGAACCACGCGATGCATTCTTTGGCGGTCGAACGAAAAATTTTGTAAGCTTGTACGACGTCGCGAATAGGGAGCTGATACGCTATGAGGATGTTTGCTCGCTGTATCCGTGGGTATGTAAGAATGGAAAATATCCCGTTGGACACCCGAAATTGTACGTAGGTGACGAGTGTTGAGAACTCGTAGGACTTGAAAACGATCTAAGTGTCGTCGAGGGTCTCGTGAAGTGTACCGTGGTGGCACCGCGCGATTTGTATATACCCGTACTGCCTGTTCGCATGCATGGGAAACTTCTGTTCCCCCTGTGTAGAACGTGCTGTACAGATATGGACACATCCGAGATTTGTACACACGATGACACGCCTGAACGAGCGTTTGACGGCACATGGGTCGTGGACGAACTGAGAAAAGCTGTGTCGCTCGGATATAAAATGACGCGTATCTATGAAATTTGGCAATACGTTGTTACGCAGTATGACTCGACAACGCGACGAGGCGATCATTTTGCCGAGTACATCGATACATTCCTAAAATAAAAACACGAGGCGAGTGGTCCGCCAACAGAGTGTAACGATGACGAGGAAGCAATGGAGCGTTTTATAGCATTGTACAAGGAGTCTGAGGGTGTATATCTCGACCGAAGTGCTTTGCAGCCAAATCCGGGTTTACGTTCACTAGCGAAATTGGCTCTTAATTCATTCTGGGGAAAGTTTGGTCAACGAGAGAATCTCACGAAAACCGTTATCGTTTTCACGCGCGCGGAGCTAATGAATTTTCTAACGAGTCCGGAGATTGAGGTGACTGGGATGCTACCGGTTAATCACAAGATTATGTATGTAAACTATGTGAGCAACCGCGATGCTATCCAACCATCCACGACATCAAACGCCGTGATCGCAGCATACACGATGGCACAGGCACGCCTAAAATTATACAGTTATCTTGAGGGGCTCGGGCGACGAATATTGTACTGCGATACGGACTTCTGTATTTACGTGAGCCGTCCGGTGGTAACGAGTATGAGCCACCAATCGGTCAATTTCTAGGAGATCTTACGGATGAATTCAGCGAAAACGGGCCTGGTAGTTATATAACTTCGTTCGTTTCGGGTGGACCAAAATTTTACGCATACCTTGTTCGTAAACCCGACGGTACGATTATTGAAAAATGTAAAGTGAAGGGTATCACGCTAAACTTTGCGAATAGCCATCACGTAAATTATAACGCATTACGATCTTTCGTGACAGGAGCAAGGAGCGTACCTATTATTTTAAAATTCGACGCTATTCGACGTACGGAATTTCATCATGTAGTAACGCGTAAAGAAATGAAATCATGCGAACCTGTTAACACGAAGCGAAAACGGCACGGGATGTACTCTACTTTACCGTACGGCTATTGTGAAATACGCTAATTAGTATAACGCAAAAAAGTATATAGTTTTACGGTTGAATTTGCGATATTTAAAAATAATCTTTTTGTCTAATTTCATGTATCATATTTACTGTGTACAATACATTGAAAGAATTGATTTATTATGTATAAAACTGTTGTCGGATCGTTCTTTTTGTGTTGCTATTCGTAGCAGTAGCTGCTATCTCTCTACCGTTCCCTTTTGTTCTGACTTTCTCGTGCTACATCCGTGGATATAATATTGATGTTTAGAATTTGATGATTCGTAAAATTTGTATATAGAGATGCATGCATAGTGAAATAAAAATATTGCTTTATTTGTGAGAAATATAAAAACTATCGTTATTTAATTTACATACAGCGTAAACAGCTTTTACCGCGGGCCCGCGCCTCATCAGCAAGTGCAGGCGCGCCGCGCCTTATTAGCTATTTAAGGCTGCGTAAATAGCTGATGCCGCGGGGTCGCCGCCGCCGCCGCCGCTGTATAAGCTTATTTAAGAGTCTGCTGATTGATTTTGATAGACACTCGTCGATATGGATACACGTTGGAAACATCCGTGGACAGCTGTGATAAGCGGTCCTACGGGTTGTGGTAAAACATATTTTGTAAAAAAATTCTTTAAATACATGCGCGAAATGACGGATGTCCCGTTCGAGCGTATACTTTTTTATTACTCAGAGTGGCAGTCCGGGTATTCAGAGTACGGTGATAAAATCGAATTTCGCGAGGGTTTACCGCAAGCAGTAGACTACTCGAATGATGCAAGACCTAAACTTGTGGTCATTGACGATCTAATGCGCGAGGCATCCAACAATACTGTGGTCGATCTTTTCACCAAGGGCCATCATAAAAATCTTAGTGTCATTTTCATCACGCAAAATGTCTTCCATCAGGGTCACGGGCAGCGCGATATCTCCTGCGCGGACCTCTCGATAAAAAGCAGATAATTATATTGCAAGCGTTGTGTTATCTGAAGCAAGAGCAGCGACGTGCAATTTTGCGCACAGCAGATGTAGCGCTCGTACGCTGTATATGCGAGTGTGCTCTAAACGTTTTACAGGGAAACGTGAGTCTGAACAACGTGCAAAAGAATCATCTTCGGAGGCACGCGACAATTCTTCGACGACTAGCCGCCAAAAGGGGAAATTGGAGCGGTAAGAGGAAGACCATTGTCGAGCACTGTGTCGGATTTCTCAAGCTGCTTCTTGTGCCCGTCTTGGCCTACGCGGGACATGGACTATGCCAGAAAGATGGTACTTATTCCTCATGATAACATACATCGTCTCGCTGGACTTGCCACTACTGCTGCTACTACTACTACTACTACTACTAGTGCAGACCCGTTGCCTTCCGTACAGACTACCGATACGCCATTATCGCGCCTCGACTCTGAGCTGAGTGAAATTCTAAACTCTCACTCGTACAAGAGCGAGAGAGAGAAGTGGATAGCGTACCAACAGGTGTAACAGCGTTATCTTCACATGGTCGAGTACGATAATGCCGTACCGAATATTTCATTAAAACGAAAAGTAGCAATACTCGATAGCCACGAGAATAAATCCGACGACGTTTTAATGAACAAAGTTAAATCTTGACTCAATGACACACTTATTATCGATAGCGTACCAAAAAAATTCAAATCTAAAGCAATATCATTGCTTCGCAATTTGCATCGCAGCGCCGTTGGTAAAAAAATGACATGGGATCGTAACGGTGTTGTTTCCATAGACGGCAGAAGAATTTCAAATTCCAATATCGTTGATCTTGTTAACGATGCTATGCGAGCTAGAAAACGCGAGAAATCCATCGGACGATCTCACTTTGCCAAACTCCTGCGAGCGATACAGATGCCACGCGAATTTATCGGCAATCCCGAGTTACTACACGAGCCTACACCTACATCATCCTCGACACCACAGCGGCGTCTTATTTCACCGCGCGATAACGATAGTAGCAGCAGCAACAGCAGCAACGGTAGCAACAACAACGACGACGAGGCCGAGACCGCACACTCAAACAGAGATTTAATGCTCGCGGCTAAAAACGACATCATCGAGGGGGAGGAGGGGAATTAAGAAGAGGACGAACAATTGCAAAACATCGCACAAGCAGAATATCGACCCCCCACACAGCTAGAAAAGAAAAAGAAAAAGAATCCATTTAACTGGTCATCGCTAAAATTATGAAAATTCTTCAAAAAATATATTATGACACCGCTCATCCTGCTTCCTATTCTCGAGCAAATAATTTGCCCAGGTGGATAGAAGAGTAGCGCGAAAAAATGTTTTACCATGGCTCGAGACCCAGGATTCATATAACATGCATCGCCTCGTACGACGACGATTTCCCCGTCGTACGTACAGCGTGAGTAATGTAGACAATGTATGGGAGGCTGATTTAGCTGATCTTCGCTCGATAGCCACGTACAACGATGGGTACGCGTATCTGCTTGTTGTTATCGATGTGTTGAGCAAATACGCGTGGGTCGAGGCTTTGCGTGACAAAACGAGCGCAAACGTGGCCCGCGGTCTCACACGCATACTCGCGCGCAGTAACAATCGTCGCCCGCAACAATTGCAAACTGATCGAGGCAAAGAATTTATGGGTGCACCGTTTCAGCAAATTCTCAAGAAAAAGAATATCGATTTTCGCGCTGCTCGTAACCCTGATATAAAAGCCTCGATTGCCGAACGCTTTAATCGAACAATAAAAGAGCGAATGTGGCGCTACTTTACATACACGCGAAATAAGCGTTACATCGATGTTTTACAAAATTTTTTATATGCATATAATCACACTAGAAACAGCGGAACGCGTATTCCTCCGAGCGAAGTAACCCTCGAAAATGCCTCTATAGCTCGAGACAATTAAGCACGGCGTTACGAGCGTAACGCGAATAAAATTAAAAAGCCTAAATACACCGTCGGTGACTTGGTACGTATCAGTACAGCTAAAGCAGCTTTCGTGAAAAGATATGAGCGTGGTTGGAGTAACGAATTATTCACGATTCAACGAATATCGGTGAATCGAGAACCATTCGTGTATATTTTACACGATCTGAATAACGAGACTATCGACGGTATTTTCTACGAGGCAGAATTATTACGAGTACGAGTGCCTCCGTCATCTGAGATGACGAAAGAGAAGAAGAGGACAAAGAAGAAGAAGAAGAACGCTCGGGATCATCGTCCGTGATGAATATGAGCTCCAAGGATAGCTCTTTCTTTGTCGTACTACCGAGCAACAGTAGTATGCAGTATTTTCCGGATAATACGACGACCAAATTGATTACAAAACTACCGCGTCAGATACGCCTGCACGGAGAATGGTCTGTTTCTCTTGTGGAAATTGCTCATCCGGTGACTCTTTTACATTTTCCTACTGTAGAAAATCTCGTAACTTTTGAAAATGGTGATTATGATTTATCGGGTTTAAATCTTTTAACACGGAGGCGCGCTGATAGACACCAAGTAGCACCTGGTGTATATCGCTCTATAGATGCTCTTTTAGAGAGTATAAATCAGTTACCTCACGTGGCCGATCATTTGCGCTTTAAATCGCTTCCGAGCGGGCAGGTCGAAGTGGCACGCGTATGCGACGATCTACGCTACCACGACTTTTGCGTATCGCCCGCTATCGCAAGGCTACTAGGATTCTCGGAAGAGGCCTGTAGGTCCGTAATGATAGAACCGCATTGCGAATACACAGGGTCGAGGCCTGCATCTCTCACCGGTGCTATACCGGGCAGCATGTTTTTATACACAGATATCTGCGAGAGCTATATTACAGGCGATGTACAAATACCCCTCTTACGAGTTGTTCCCATTGATACTGATCACTGTCCGTATGGTTCGATTAAAATTAAATCGTTCTCAACGCCACGATATATACCTCTCTTGCGCAATAATTTACACACTATCGAGATCGATATAAGAGACGAATTTGGGGATCCTATACCATTGGAGCAGGGAACGTTGACTGTGACACTACATTTCAAAAGGTCCCACGATTGATTACACCACTATGGATGATATTGACAGTGTGCAGCACGGATGGGGTCGTCGCGGGTACGGTGGCATTAGCCATGTTTATATCGGAACACCTAATCAGCGAGGACACGGTATCGGTAGCTTTCTCGGGGGCCTGTTTCGTCGAGTGTTACCACTTTTAAAGAAGAGCGCTAAAGCAGTTGGAAAAGAGGCGTTGCGCGCTGGTGTAAACGTAGCCGGTGATATCCTCGATAGAAATATAGCTGTGAAAGATGCTATTCGCGAGAGAGCGCGAGAATCAGGCAATAATCTCAAACGGAAAGCCTCTGAAAAAATTGACACTCTCATGCGGGGTTCTGGTTATAAAAAGCGCAAAATTTCACGAACTCCTCATTCATCGAACAAACGTAAACCACGACGTATCTCCCGTAAAAATAAAAGTGTAATAAAGAGAAAAACAATAAAGAAGAAGAAGAATAATAAGAACAATAAGAAGAAGAAGACTCGTCAACGAACAATTGCAGATGTTTTTGGATAGCTGAAACAAGATGGCTTTTCTACATGCGCACTCGTGCGAGTGTCTTAAATCGGAACTTGAATTATTTTCACTCCCACCGACGCAAACTACTATCGAAGGCTCCAATTGGGTGTATTACAAACCAATATTTTCGCTAACAGATGATTCACCGATTGAATTTGTTATTCCCGGACAGGGTGATGAGTATCTCGATTTCGCGCATACTATGCTTAGTCTGAGAGTGAAAATAACATCTCCTACCACTACGGAAATTGCCGCGGGCACATCGTCGAAAGTATTGCCGGCCCTGTAAACAATTTCTTGCATTCTATGTTTAATCAGGTGGATGTATACCTGAATCAAAAATTAGTTTCACCTCCAAATAATGCCTACGCTTATCGAGCGTACATAGAAACACTTTTGAATTACGGTCCAGCAGCAAAAAATTCGCATCTCACGAGCGTTCTCTGGTACGATGATACACCTGCAAAAATGGATGATATAACATCGGAAAATACGGGTCTTGTGAAGAGAAAAAAATTTTTAAATGTCAAAAAAACTGTAGACTTGCTCGGTCATCTGCATTGCGCTATATTCAATCAGGAGCGGTTCCTATTAAACGGCGTCGAGATGCGACTACGGTTGGTGCGGTCTAGAGATTCATTTTGTCTTGTGGGGGATACAAAGAATGGTCAATGTGGCTTAAAGATTCTCGAGGCATCGCTTCTCGTTCGTAGAATAAAAATAGCTCCTGGTGTGCTGCTCTCGCATGCTAGAACTCTGGCAAAATCTACGGCTAAATATCCTCTTACGAGAGTCGAGGTAAAAGCCGTTTCAATACACTCTGGTGTTCATGGAGAGACTATCGATAATATCGTGTTAGGTCAATTGCCGAAGCCTATAACTATCGGTTTTGTCGATAACAAAGCGTTTAACGGCGACTTCAGTATGAATCCATTCAATTTCCAAAATTACAAGATAAATTATCTCTCGTTGTATGTAGATGGTGCTCAAATACCTTCGAAACCGTTACAACCTGATTTCACGAAAAATCATCTATGTGTGGATGCTTTTCAAACATTGTTTTCGGGAACTGGAATACATTTCTTGAACGACGGTAATTCGATCGGGCGCGATAATTATCGCGATGGATACTGTCTGTTTGCTTTTGATTTGACACCCGATCTTTCGGCGAACAGCAATACACATTGGAATTTAATAAAGCACGGTAGTGTGAGAATAGAGGAACGATTTGAGGATGCGCTTGCTTCAACGATAAATTGTGTAGTCTACGCGGAATATGATAATGTCCTTGAAATTGATGCCTCTCGGCAAGTAATGGTGGATTTTACCGGATAAGCGAAAAATGTGCTGATGTCGGCATAAAATTATTTCGTGTTAAGACACGTAGAAGCGTGTCCGCGAGTAACTAATCAGTCGAACTCGGGCATCTGTACGGATTAGACGTGAAAATAGATATTGTCGTGGATATACAGGGAATGCGTGGTAATGACTCGGAATTTATTCGGAAAGAAATTGCCTTGGTAGCAGTGGATAGACCGTACTCTGCTCATTGGATCGTTGCACCGCCGTGTCACTTTGCCGAATTACCACAGCATTCGAGAAGCCAGAATTATTTTCTCTCGTAATATTTTCACGGTCTGGAGTGGTACGAGGGCGATGTGAGCTGCAAACAGGCATACGCTAACTTGCGTGAAATTTCGTAAAAATCAAGACGCATCTATACACGCGGTCACGAGAAGGCTATACTTCTTTGCGATATCACGAGTCGTGAAATTTACAACCTGGAGGATGAGAAGGGCGCCCCATCGTACACATTTATGCCGAAATCTTTGCGAAAATGCTTCAGACACGCTATGATAAACGATACAGCGTCTTCGCTTTGTGCAATGCGCCAGGGTTTCCAAATAAAAAATTGGCTTCGCGAACATCCATTTAAAGGAGAATCGTACATGGATGTTTGGTCAGCAGATGAAGAGGAAGAGAATAAAAAAGAGGAGAAATCTTCATCATGTAGTCGTGACCCGATCGACGATGCTATGAAATAAGCTTTGCATATATATACGTCTTTCAAAGCGTATCGGTCATCATTTAATCATTGACTATGTGTTCAGCATGAACACTAGACAAATCTACGAGCGTCTGCAATATCTACCACTTTCAACCGTTGGCGTATACCCGGCTGACAGAATTCCTCGTGTATGGTCGTTACCAGCTGGACTTGTAGTGAACACGGATAACCACGACGGACCTGGAGAGCATTGGATCGCCATGTACGTTAACCATCATGGAAAAGGAATGTACTTTGATAGCTACGGGCTACCACCGGTTATACCGCAACATCTCGCACGACTACGAAGAAACTGCAAGTTCTATCGGAACGGCCTCAAGCAGCTACAGAGTAATACGTCGGATGTGTGTGGACAGTTTTGCATCGTATTCCTACATCTTATGTCGTGCGGCTTCACTATGTCGCGATTTAATAATCTCTTTAGCGATAATGGAACGAAAAACGACAAATTAGTGCGTGAATATTACAATGCTTTTGCCTCTCGACGATCAGACAGTGATACAAATAAATTTAACGGCGGAGGAGTCTCCGATCGAAGATTACCGTGTTTGCAGGAATGTTGCATACGACGGTAAATATCTGTAGAGTGATTTAAATAAAATATTGATTAATTAAAAACAAATACATCGGTTTACTGTGTCTCTTATTTTATAATTATATATAAATTATAATCGAGGTCTCTCGCGGCACGGTATCATATTCTGCGTCTTTTACTGCAGAGCATTCGCTTCACGAGAAGCACAGCGCAAAGCGGTACGCACGTGCAAAACCGCTGACATTGCATTCAAAGCGCTGCATACCTAGTTATGATTTAAAAGGGCGTTTGTTATCTTCAAACGCTGTGATCACCGCCAGCCTCATCCGGAGCATCCAGTCTGTCTTTAACTTCGTGATCGTACAGTCTAAAACGTTTTTCGCGATGTATCCTCGTTACGATGCAAGTATTCTGGGTGTTGCGTTTTGATGTAGTGTGTTATATATAGACTTGGACATGGTGGTTCTTCTACGAACCGATGAAATGTGGGACGCGTACGAGGAGATGGTGAAAATTCTCCATCGTACTTTTTACGAGTGGGATCGCGCATCATTTAGTATCGCCATGGAGGACCTTTACGAGGGAATGCGGTGCGTGGTTGTGCAAAACGCTCGTGCGGATCGCGGCGAGCTGATCTATGCAGATGGTGACGGATATTCGGAGGTACTCCTAATCAATGAGGGGTACCCAATATTCGTCAATTGGGATAACTTATATTATCCTGATACCCTCACCGACATGATACCTGCATTATGCATGGGGTGCCATCTGCATGGGTTGGCTCGGGTTGACGACGCTGGCTTAATACCGCTGCTCGAATCAATGTGTAGTTCCGCCGTATCATTGCACGGGGTTGTGGTGAGAGGCGAGAGCCGTACTTCCAGTGTTAGGCTAACGACGATGGACAATGTGGACGTGGTGGAACATGTATTCGGGGTTCTCGGTGAGGACATAGCAATCGGCTACGATGGCGGCGACGTGGACGAAGGCTTTGAGGACCCCGAGTCTCCTGACATGGACGGTGCTCGGTAGAAAAAGTGTGTGCGTGAGCGTATGTGTGGGTGTGTGAAAGTGAGAGAGAGAGAGAGAGAGAGAGAGAGACCGGAGTTAGAATCGCCGTAGAAGGAGGATAGTACAACGGCAGCGGTCAACAACAGCAGAAGTGGTGAGTGTATGAATTTATTTATTTAGCATGTGTACACCTTTGCTCCATCCTGCTCTTATCTCTACTCTTCCTTGTTCACCAAGGTATCCACACCACCTCACTTTACCATCTCCATGTTACCGACACTGATCAAGCAGAGTGGGTAGCGCGGCGCTGGAAAAGTGAGGTGGTGGGGGTAGCCGCGTGGTGGGGGCAGGAGTGGGGATAGGAGTGGGATGGAGCAAAGGTGTACACATACTACTGATAACCAATAGAATCTGAACGAGAGGTTATTTACTAACGGAAATTTGTGGATGCGAGTATGATCGTATGTTGCAATCAAATGCAAAAAATGCTGTTGTGAGTGATCATTTTTTAGTTATATCAGAACCTCTTAAGCCGCTCGGTGCTTACCTTGGTGGTCGTACTGAAAACATGGTAACATTCCACGATGTAAAAGATGCGGAGCAGATCTGATACGTTGACGTTTATTCTTCGCACCCGTATATCTATACGTTCCATAAATATTTTCCATAGGCCATCCGCAAATATACATATATATACTATACTAATGATACTTATCTTTTGCGTGTAGAGAGGCTTGTTAAATGCACTGTATCAGCACCTCGAAATCTTCATCGCCCTGTACTAAAATTACACACGTATCACCGACTGTTACTAACTCTATGCCTAAGCTGCTGTGAACTTCAGAATCAAGAAGAGTGCATGCATGAAAACTCTACGGAGCGTGAATGTGATAGTACATAAGTCTTCGATGAATTGCGAAGAGCTGTTACGTGCGGATACAAAGTGATACGTGTAAACGACAATACGAGATAACACAATGTAATCGCGTTCCGCGAGAAGGCAGCTCAAACAGGAAGGCAGCGGGTGGCCCGAAAATTATCAAGACGATGCCGCACAAAATCAATCTTCTATGTGTTTGAATGATCTAAAGGTATAAAGCTACATCGCTGCGAGATAGAAAAAAAATCTTAGTTTAAGATCCGTAGCTAAGCTATGTTTGAGTTCATTTTGGGGTAAGATCGGTCATTGCGAAAACTTGTCTCCAACCGTGATAGTAGCGTCACGCAAACACCTCGTGAAATTACTGTCTAGTCCTGACAAGGAGATCACGGGTATACTACCGATAAATAATGTTATATTGAACGTCAATTACACGAAAACCGACGACATTGTGATGCATCTGGCATGGCAAATGCTGTTATCGCTACGTATACAATAGTTTGGGCATGTCTGAATGTGTATTGTTAACTCGAACAGTCAGATTGTCGAGCACTGTACTGCGACGCAGATTCAGTTATTCACGTGACAAAGAATGGTCCAAACAAATGCGAACCGTCAACTGGACAGCTTTTAGGAGATTTGACTGATGAACTGAGCGATAATGGGGAGGGTAGCTATAACAGATCTGCTGTTTCGGGTGGTCTAAAGTTTTATTCATTTATATTGTGTGTTATTCATGCACTAGAAAGAGATCCTTGCAACGAAAATGGTATAATGCTTAACTTTACAAACAGCTCGCTGATAAATAACAACTCAGTGCCCTACTTTGAGCAAGAGAGAGAGAAATGTGGCGATTGTACTGTACTGCGATACGATTCGGCACACAGCGTTTCATCAAGTCGTCATGAAATCTAAAACGAAATCATGCAGGTCATCAAGTGCCAAGCTAAGACGCGATGGTGAATCCGGTATGCTCCTTTACGGCTACGTCAATATATAAATAATATATAGTATTTTTTGATACAAGTGCGAAAAAGCGAACTTTCAACAAAGGTTGTGGAGTTAGCCGCACGAGCGGGAAGCGAGTTCTACAGCGGTACGAGCCGAAGGCGAGTGCTGTCTGTGGTACGAGCTAAAGGCGAATGAAACGAATTTTGTGAAAAAATTTTAAAAGTTTATTTCGCATATGAACAGGGAACTATTCACAAAAATTATTTTCTACTTTTCCGCGTGGTAGCCGGCGTGCGAAAAGTATGGTAAGTTGATAGAATGTCATAAAGAGCTATCATAGACTGCCACAGGCTGCTGATGACGCAAACGATCCGCGTGCGAAGCTGATAATTATCGACGATTCGTTGTGCGAAGCATCGAACAACAGTGTTGTCAATCTACTCACCAAATATTGCCATCATAAGGTTTTAACTGCGATTTTCAGACGCATTAATATTGTCGCTTGGCCAAGCTCTATAGCGACTAGAAAACTGCTGCCGGACGGTAAATGTGATAAGGCGTCTGTGAGATATCGTGTGAATGTACGCGGCGACAACGCCACTGCATTCACTCCTCCATTCTTAATGTCCGCAACGAGCCGCACTGACTCCTTCACGTCGCTGAGTAGGGCCTCCACTGCTATACTTATGGCGTTCAGACTTTCGTCAAAGTGTTGGCGTTTCTCCACCCAGTGTACGTTGCCATTTATTGTCTTATTGATCAGGTTTACGAGTGTCAACATGGTCCCCTCGTTGGCCTGTACGTGATGTGTACTCTCGTTAAACATGTTCAAAGCCGATCTTACCAACTGGAGCTGATTTTTTTATCCTTCCCTCAGTGCCTGATGAGAAGCCTGTATAGTAAAGATTTCCTCATGCTACTTGCTTGTATCTGAGGCGTCCATGTTGCCTGTGATGGCCTTGATTATGGACCCAAGACCGTTAACCAGACCTCTGCATGCTCCTCACTCAGCATTTACTTTAGCTTCAGATGAGCTTAGTGCTCTATAAAGAGTTACGGATGGTTAACGTTTACGGTCTGTGTTTTTCATCACCTCTCGACTACATAGGTGACGGGATACCTCTTTTCTAGGATTTCATGAGGTCTCGTCTACCTGGTGGCCAACTTGGCCGACCTTCCCCTGCATATCGTCTCGTCGCGCAACAGCACGCGTTCACCCATATTGTACTTCTGTACCTGTGCGCCATGGTCGTATGCAAGCTTTAATTTGCTTTTAGCACTTTGCAGGTTGTTACGTGCTATAGTCCATGCAGCACGCAATTTTTATTGTAGCTCATGAACGTAGTCGTCGTATGCATAGGTTGTAACGGTATTTTACGTTATCATCACCCTTAAAGAGTTTTAGTTCGAACTCGAGCAGGGAGGAAATTAATATAGGCTTCAGTACTAGGTAAAAGTATGGTTTATTAGACACATTAGACAGATAAAAGTTAAATAATTTGTATGATCATTAAATATACTCCTTTTTACTTAGTTTTGATGATTATGCACCGTACAAAAAAAACTTGACCCAGGCTTACGCATGCCGTAATAATCGTGTCCGCACGAAGTAGGATATTTTATATTGAATTATTAAAATATTTTCTTTAGTTACATGGTAGCATAGTTTCTACACAAGGAAAGAGCTTGCTGGGCTTGCCATCGTTAATATATCTATATCGGCTCTGTTATTATTCCTCGCTTTCGGAGGTAGCCTATTCTATACCTATATTGAGTGGACGGTAGTGGGGACGGAGCTCTCGCTCGAGCTCTCCTGGCAACGCGATCTACTTGCTGGCCCCGCCGCTGTTCCTGTGGAGGTTTCAGCGCGGTGCATTCTTGGTGCATCGGCGCATCGGAAATGCGACAGGAGCGTCTCTAGCTAGTTTTTAAGGTGTTTCTTAAGTCCCTATGGATTTTATATATTTTTGATCCATACCACTTGGTTTATTATCGATCGGAGATCTTGTCGGCTTGGATGCTGGGCTGCTTGGAAGGCTGGTGGCTCAGTAGTTGGCCTTGGGAGATGTCCGTCTTAGCTGGCTCAGAGGTAGCAGGCCTGGTCCTTGGAGTGGTGCGATTGAATATGCTTCTCCTTGGGTTGACTCGGTGATCTTCCTTTTAGCTGGTTGGCTGGTCCCCCTTTGGTTGGTTAGCTGGTCCTCCTTTGGTTGGTCAGCTGGGCCTCCTTTGGTAGATTCCGGATGTTGGCGAAAGTCTGTGAACAGAATGCTCCCCGACTGTGGTATATAGTGTCCTTTTATACCGACTTCCCCGCACTTCGTCCAAGCTCTGCCGGTATAGCAGGGTATTACTATATCTGATAGTCGTCCTGTAGCCCATCTCCTGTAGCCCATTTGTCCCGTTAATTTCCTCTCCTTGATTTTAGTGAATAATGTGGTTTCTCGTGCATTCTTCTTCACACCTTTCTTGAGACTATAGTCTTACTGCTTGGTAGTACTACTATAGCTCAAATACCGGTAGTTCATCGTTCGTCTTTATAAGTGTGGGTATAGTATGGTGTTGATCCCTGTGTTTGTATGTGTAGGTCTAGTTTAGGCTAGTTATTCTGGCGGTATATTTAATTATAAGACGAGTTTGTCGTCTTAAGGTACTGTGCGGCTCTTGTTTTACGACAATTGGCAGCTCCGCCTCATATCCATACGCCAATGCGTGGGGGGCGTGTCCGATCCCCGTGTGTGGAGTGGTATTGTATGCAAACATTGCATATGGCAGCCACTCGTACCAATTACCTTGTTCCTTATTTATATTATTTTTCAGGTATTCGCCGAGGGTGCAATGCGATCACTCTAAGCCGCCATTTGCCTCCGGATCGTAAGCTGTTGTTTGGATTTTCAGTCGGCGATACCTTTCAATAATGATCGCGCTCAGGAAATTCGTGCCCTGGTCTGACAGTATCGCTTCCAGTGAACCGTACCCGCAAATCAGCTCCTCTACCAATGCCCTTGCAACTGATAAGACTTCTTGGTTTGGTAGTGGTTTGCCGGGCTATACTTGGTGAGAGCATCCTGGAACGTAAGTGCTATACATACTTTTTCTCAGTCACGCTCTCCAATAGTAGCCCTACGATGTCGACTGCTACCTTTTCGACCGACCTTGATGGGGTGTCCTTTATGACCATAGGCACTCGTTCCTTTTTCCTCATTTTATTATTCTGACAACTTTCGCAGGTGGCAATGTGGTGTTCGATGTCCTTCCGCATGCCGGGCCTATTATATTTAGTGCGAATCCTGTGCAGGGTGCGTCTGACACCCTGGTGTCCACGCAACGCCACGTCGGGACACTCCTTTATGATTCCGAGACATTCCTTGTACTCCGGGCAGGCTACGCTACTGCGGCAGCCGCTCCTCTCTTTTGTATTGTTGTCGTCGTTCACGCTGTTGGTGGATCCCGGGCTACGATCCCCGCTATGCCTCGCTTCCTTAGCACGTCGTTCCTTCTGCCTACTTGCCCCGACGTGCTGTCCTACTCTATGCCATTGACTACAGACTTTGCTCTCGCTTGAGCCCTCGTAGTGGTGAATATACGGCTTCAAGCATTAGCGTTTGTGTTATGCTTTCCTGCTTTATATTTTACTTCAAACTCATGTTCCGATAATTCAATCTTCCATCGCATCGATCTCGTACCTGGGTCCTTTACCCTGAACAGCCAGGTAAGTGGATGATGGTCCGTTACAATCTTCAAGCGAGTTCCATAAATATGAGGCCGAAACTGATTAAGGGCCCATACTATGGCGAGCAATTCTTTTTCTATTGTAGTGTAATTCAATTCCGCCTACAAAATCATGTGACTCGCATAGGATATAGGCAAATCGTCGTCAATTTCGCCTTGCGAAAGTGTCGCGCCGATCGCTTTGTCCGAAACGTCAGTTGTGACCACAAACGGTTTGTTAAGTTGGGATATTGCAGCACGGGTGCATTGGTCAATGCTGTCTTCAATGTCTCGAACGCTGCGTTTCTTACACCGGTCCAGTCGAATTTAACTTCTTTTTTTATCAGTTCCGTCAATGGTTTGGCGATCTTCGAGAAGTTCTTAATGAACTTCCGATAGTAGCCCGCTAAATCCAGGAATGATTGCAGTCCCTTTACATTGCGAAGCACCGGAAATTCCTTTACTACGATGAGTTTCTTAGGATCTGTTCGCACTTCTTCTTCCGAAATTATGTGTCCCAAATTTTGCCTTTCCGTGCGCAGAAACTGACTTTAGCCGGGCTGCATGGAGAGGTTCGCTTCACGCAGTCGCGACGATGTTTCGCGTGACCTCTATTATTCTCTTTCAGGGTTTTTCCGTGTACCACGATGTCATCCAGGCACACGTAGCTTTTACCCCTTGCGACCCCGCTAGGACGGATTTCATCAATCTTTGGAAGGTCGGTGGTGCGTTTTTTAATCTGAAGGGCATTTGGTTATTATACTCAAAAGGCCCTTGGGAGGTGAAAAAAGCGGTTTTCTCCTCGTCATCCTCTGCAATCGAGATTTGATGGAATGCCGAGATAAGATCTAACGTGGAATGATACTGTGCTTTTCCCAACTGGTCCTTTATGATATTGGGCAGTGGGTATGAGTTACTTATCGTTACCTCATTCAACTTCCGAGCGTCCACCACAACTTTCTTTTTTTTCACCTACGCTGCATCGGGTTCTTCTCCACTACCAACAGGGGCGCGTTCCACTGACTCCTGCTTCGCTGGATTATTCCGTCTTTTAAAATTTCTACTGTTGTCTCTCCACTCCTTCTTTGTGGGTCTCCAGCAAATGGTAGGGGTGCACCTTTATTGGCAGCACCCCCAACGTGAGGGGTATGCGATGCTTCACCACGTGGGAGCACGGCAATTTGTCCCCCGGCAGATGGAATACGTCCTCGTATTCATTAGCGATTTCTTCTAGTGCTGCGCGTTCTTCCTTATTCAGATACGCAGTATCAAGCTCCCCTCGCAGTCGTGCGGGGTCGATCGAGGAGTCGACCCCTCTCTCAGCGCCGATGGTGCATACCTCGGCGGCCACGGTCTCGACGCCGTGACCCACTGATTCAACCACGAGCGGCTCGAGTGTTAAAGTGGAAAGTTGCACCTCTACCACGTTCACTGTGGTATTTACGTGGCTTACTACGCCATTGTTACCTCGCGGCGGCGTCAAACATGACTCCAAGATCACTCCATTAACTAGTTTAACTTTGGAGACTAGTCCGACGAATTTACTTTGTGTTGCCGCGTACGTGATTGTTTTATTCCGTGACGGCAGAGAGATCCTAGTAGCCCCTTCCACTAGTGGCATAATATGCCTATACAATTTCAAAACCTCGCGGCTGAGGATGTACGCCTTGTGCTTCCTTATGAATTCTATTACGAGCAGCCCATGGACCCCTAGCGGTACGTCGTTTGATACGACGTAAAACTAATTCTCTATAAATTGTAACATAGTTACACCCGCTAGCCTACTTTATTATTGCGCAAGCATCGAGCACTGCGGGCACTAGGCCACCGAACCCGGAGATGTGACAAAAACTAGCTACGTCACAGCTCAAGAATTCTCTCGCTGCCGTAAACAGCAGGTCAGCGACCAGCTGGCCTCGCTTGGCGGCGAGGGGAAGACGGGTGGCGCGACAGCGGCAACCCGCAAAATTATTTAAACTCGGTAGATTTAAAAATCAAAGCCGATAATAAGGTAGAGGGGAATGAGACAGAGGGGAAGGCTATAAAAGAGTCTGCAGGAAAAGGAAAGCGCTCTTGGCTCTTAATCTATGATTCGAAGGCGCTCTATTTCTAACATACGTGAAATTATACTTTGCTTTGAAATTGCAGTTTTTAATCCTGAGTTTCTCAAGTACTGAATTTATCTGGTACATGCAGACCTATGAAAAGTTAAACGTTCGTGCATCATAAACCCTGACTCTAAATCTCGAATTATAAATAAGTCTACTACGACATTTTAAAAACAATTAAGAAATCGAGTCGGTGTAGTGGACAACGAGGGCAGCACAGAGAGGAAAGACAGGCGAGTGATTTGAACGATAAGAAAGATAATTAGTGAAATTTGGAAGAAATTAATAGTAACCTCAGTTTGCATAGGATTAAATTTAATACATCTAAGTGGATAGTATTTAAGCAAATAGCAATAAGGCGCGTAGCCTTTAAACCGGTAAAATAAGCTAGAAGTTTATAAGCGTGTAGGTTGAAAGTTGACAGTAAGGAAGTGAAATGAGTGAGAGATAGAGAGAGTTATAGGTGTGTGTCGGGTAGCAGGCTCACTACCAACGCACGGAACAATAACAAACGGTCGAGCTAGGTGTACCGAGAATCTACGTGAACGCAAGACCCGAAAAAAGTTGTAAAATTAATCGCAGGAATTCACGAATTTAAATGCATTGTACTGGCTATCGATGCAAAGAAACCGAACATTGATATTTTATTTTTAATTGCCTGTATTAATAAACCCTACTTTTATCTACCTCGAAGTCTAAAATTAATTATCCTTGTGTTCGGGTTCGAATTTCCCGTGGGAAATAAAAATTAATGCTAACGATAAAAGTGACCGCTACAAAATAGAGCTGGTGTCTCCAGTGTAACCTTGGCCTTACACAGGGAGGCCAAGGTTACAGCCCTGCCATGTGTCCTGCCTTCCCGCAGACAAAAGAATTCTTATCCACCTGCGTTGGTACACCCTGTAATCTCCGGTTATGGCTCCGCCCGCGTGCTGTACCTACCTTGGGTTGCACCATATTTGTTATCCTGATGGCCCCCGTTATGAACTCACGGAGAGTGGTCTAATTACATAACCTCACCAGGATTTGGACCTGGCAATGCAGTCCATTTTCGAAGTTGGCCTGAGCACTCTTCCACGTTATCCTCTCAATAGTTCTTATCTCCGTTTTCGATGTGGCATCTTCGCTGAGCTTCTCAATGATATCGATATTGATCTTGCTAGTGGGAGTTGAACTATAGAGCAGTCAGTGAATTCCGTTTCCCGCACAGGCCGTCTATCTCGGTCTTGAGCGGTCTTGGCTCAGCCACCGAGAGGATGAACTAATACTTCATTTCGCGTGCTGCTCTTATCTCGAGCTTGCTGCTGAGAACCAACTCCAGCAGTATCTCATGATCCCCGTCCGCAGCTCTCTTCACAACGGTCTTACAGCATCGTATAAAAGTGTCAAGCTCGTTATTGCCGCTTCTATCAAAGTGCTTAATATTTTCCAAGGTCAACCTGAAATTCCATGTTCATCCACGAAGATACTGTGACCACGTCCGTTCCCCTCGGGACGTGTGATTAACCAATGGTACTCCCGCTCGTCGAACTGGGGATGCCCCTACTGTTGCAGTGGTGATGGAACGTCATTTAAGCTCTCCCTTACAAGTTGCTGCACCAGTTCTGTGTTGCGCTCCCTGATGGACCGGATGAGTTCATACCCATACGCCCCCACCTGATTCAGCGTGTCGGCCAGATGTCTCCTAGCCGACGGCATGTCGTCGCCCTGGAGCCTGAGGTCAAGCTCACGCTGGCCCTGCTCGTGTTCGCGCTGCATCCGCTCATCTTCGCGCTGAGCACGCTCGTGTTCGCGCTGCACCCAGTCGAGCTCGCAGCGAGCTCTCTCAACATCGCGTTGACTCCTGTCAACCGCTTCGTATTACTCTCGCACTCGATCCGGCAATAGGCGCGTTGTCGTATCAGTTACCAATTACGCCACCGTGGCTCTGGTGACATCAATTCACGATCTCTATTTTTAATGTCAGTAATCAAGCAACTTATTAAACTTATTAATCAATCGGTCACGTACCAGGCTAGAATTCTGGAGTTACCAGTTCGATCTCGGGCTGTGGTGATATTTTTTCACGATTTCTTTAGAAATTAAAAAAAACCGTCAATTGTGGTTGCTTTATTAATTCTTAACGAATGAGTGAGGCAATCAGAGTTGACAAAAATTAGGGATTCGATTGTTTGAGATCTTTCGACCAAGAAAGATCGATAACGCAGGAATCTAGGTAACGCTGACTCACACCCCGAGTTGCGATTTACCGAAATTTCCGTCTTAACAAGTGGTCGGGAATTGTCGCATAAATTCAGAATTTAATAATAACATATACACGACCTATTGATTAATAAGTTGTATGGTTTGCAAGTTCTCACTTTCCGTTCTATCATAGCCTCCATGACGTTTGTCGGAGATTGCTCGCCGGTGGTCATGTCGCTGGTCAAATTCTCTCGAACTCGCTGACCGACATACCCCTGACTTGGTTGACCTCGAATTGTCTGCCCTACCGGTCAGCGATCGCTTCTTCCCTATCGATGGATATCCTTTCCGTTGGCGAGAGCCCCTGCAGCACTCTATGCGAACGATACGAGATTCGCCTATTGCTACCTTTAGGCCATTCGTGATGCTAACCTCTTCGCTGGGTAGGGTAGACTGAAGCGAATTTCTTCGGCGTACCCGTTCAGCGTCCTTATTTCCTCGCATATGGCACTAGCGTGTATTTTCTCCCAGCACGAATGTTGAACAGAATCTTGCGACAAAATTATCCAATGGTGTACCCCACGAAAGGAATTCAGGCAAACATTGTGTCCCGCGTTTAATTATCGTGACCTACAGGCTTCGACGGCTTCGGCTTTCGACCTGAAGATTTTGTGTTGCCCTGTTGTCCTCCAGGGTTGTTCATCGAAGTCCTTCTAGGTTGTTCACCTCCTGAACAGGCTGTCCTTGGTTCCTTATCCTTGCGTCGCCAACACTTACATGACGGCTTCAGCAATTGCACTCGCGGCACTTGCTCGCATATGCGCTTTTGTTCGCGTTTCAACGTACTACGTTGTACCGAACTTTGAGCGATTTAGGTTTTACTGACCAAATTGCATTTGACTGTCAATGTCTATAGAACTTAACATCTAATATCCAACATCACTTGTTGCACTATCTCTCGCGGAGTGGCACATTCACTTAGGCAGTACCCCACTACCGCCACTAAAATGTTGAAGGGATAATATTAAATTTTGTTGTATTTGGGATCGATTGTCATTAAGGGGTTGGTGTTCGCGTAAATGAGAGTAAAACACGAAGATAGTATTAAACAATAAAATTAATTTTAATATAATTTGCAGTCGATAGTCGCCAAATTATTTTAAACGCAAATACAATAAATAATCCTTGACAATCAGTTTTGAGTCCTTGACGAGGAACCAACCTTTCAGTTTTACTTTTTGATTTAGACTTTAATATTTTGGGCGAGTCCAACCCAGGATTAACCGCTCAGGTTTATGTGAAAATTGAGAATAATTTCGTGGATGCAGTTACTTACTGCATTTGTCGAAATGGTTGAGTGGCTTCTTAATGTAGGTGACCCGAATGTGACCCACTTCGCGCGACAGCACATTCTTCTTACGCGCGAGTAAGTGGCCTCGCGATCGAGCGAACATAACGATAAACAATAGAGGAATTTCATTGCAAAATAAAGGGGGAAATCCCGTGGCATAACAATGACTAAAGCGTTTAAACGTATATTTCTAAAAAAAAAAAAAAAAAAACAGAAATGATAAATCCCCCGTGTACCTACAGTTAGACAGAGGTAAAGAGTTTATAGGTGCAGCATTCTTGGCGCTCTTAAAAAAGGGATATTTCGTTTTACGTAGTAAGAAACCCCGACATAAAAGCCGCTGTTGTGGAGTGATTTGATAGAACGCTGACAGGAAGAATGTGATGGTATTTCACGTATTTTAGGGAGAAACATTACATCGGTGTACTACAAAGGATCGTTTTGGCGTACAATCATGCGTCATATAATATAGTATGTAAATGTACTTGTAAGTTTGACGCCTTATCAAACTTAGTCACCTAGACGCCTACGGCACTGACTACTTCAGGTACGTGACTGAAGGTGACTGAGATACCCATTATGAACACAGCGCGCAGAGAGTGAGCCATTCGCTGGTTAATCGTCATCCGGCATGGTCGTTCGCTACAAAGCTATAATAAATACAGTTAGAACGAGATACCGACAATTGTGTTGATTCAGGTGCGGTATCAGTATTAATGTAATCTTTATCTTTATCTTTAATCTTATTTAACTTTATTGTAACATTTGTTCTTGTGTGTTAATCAGTATTCACTTGCTGCAACTACACTTGTCGAGTTATTCATCGCACCTTTCCCACAACTCTATTAAGCCCCTGATTTCGAGGCTTATATACTTATAACATAGTAGTATCAGAATGGCTGGTGTCTCTGTGATGCTCGCTACAGCTGTCAAGGTACGATCTAATCCTATACAACGATATAAGAAATCAAAACACCATTATCCTCCGGAATATACAGTGGGATATATTGTACGTATCAGTAGGGCAAAGGTAGCCTTTACAAAAGGTTGCGAGGTCAGGTAGAGCAGCAAACTATTTAAAATACATCGTGTATCATACAACCGTTGGTCTATGGTATACATTTCACGTGATCTCCATTACGAGGATATTGATGGTATCATTTGCGAGACCGAATTATCGCGAGTGCAAATAAATGGTCAATCCAAGAAGAATAATAATAGAAGGAAATCGCGATAAAGGACGCGTTTTCTATAGTTTTACCCAGCAACAACAGCATGAAATATTATTCTGTGAATACAACACGACACACTACTCATTAACTACAGTGTGCGTCTTTGCGTGGTGATTGGGGTATTCCTCAGCTGAAATACACGTACCTATGACGATTTTACATGTATTATCTGAGGGCGACCAAAACTTTATTAACATCATAATGAATATTCTGAGATCTAACGACGATTCAGACTTGGATTTTCAAGGAAAATGAGTTGTGTGCCGCCAGGGCTGTACTGCAACCTAGACTCATTATCCGAAACAATTAACGAAATATCGTGCATGACCGGCCATTTGATGGTTCAGTGCCGTCCAAACGTATACGTGACGGTATTACGCATCTGTAACGGCTGTAAGAATATGGAACACTCTTTCCATTTTCCATCAATATAAAACAAGATTTTAGGATTCACTTATTCTGTTTGTGTGGTGTTTCAATGTGAAGCTAAGTACACTGGTCAATGATCCGCTAGTCTTATACTTAGGATTCCCGATAAGTACAAGAGGCCCAGTATAGAGAGACAGGTCGTGGCTTCCTGACGCCAGGGCGTGTCTAGACTACCCCTGCCCCCTCCCTGCCACTAGCCTCACCCACGCTGCTTTCTCATTGGCGGGTCCTTAGGCGTAGAGTAGGCGTGTCTGCCCCCACCACCCCACCCCCGTTCTTGATTGGTCCCCCACCACCCCAACCACCTCTACCCCCAACCCTGATTTTTCCACAGCAGTCCCCACCCCCCAGACCACCTATCCCAGTGCTCTGGTTGATGCAGCGTCGCCACGCCATCTGATGGATTTTGACCCATACTTAATTGCCGATGCGCCATCTACTATTGGTAATCGTGTTGCCTACAGTCGGTAAAGTAGATAGAATGTTGACTACCGGTTAGTAGAAAATGTATCGGCGATCGGTAAAGTGGATCGGTTGTCAACCGTCGGTATATAGCCAACCGTCGCTAGAGCAATTTTGGGACTTATGGACGATAAGTAGATTGGGTCTTACGGTAAATAATATTGTGTACCCTATTAACCGGTTAAACATGCCCAGCCGCCGATAACCGAGACAAACCCCTTCATAGATTTTAAAACATTTTTGTTAATTAAAAAAATTAATTAGTTGAAACTATTAGGTGCGCAACTAAGTTCCCGCTGTTTTTCAAGAGATGGCTCCAGTAGTGAGTGCTGGTCGATTGGGACATAACCAAAACGTTATGAACCAAGCTTACAAGGGGACCTCCAGGTACGTAGAACACCTATTCGGACCAAATTTTTTTTACAGGTAGGTTGCACCCAGTGGTGCAATAGGTGCAAGTAATAGGACGCGCTTCTCAGCCGTTTTCGAGTTATAAAATATTAAAAATTTCCGAGCGTCCATATACTCTCTATATACTCTTTACGTTAAATCATTTTCAACAAGAGCGCGTAGCGTAGTCGGCAACGTCTCCGCTTCGTAAGCGCTGGATCGCCAGGTCGAATCCCGGCGCGAACTTTTAAAAAATATTATTATTATTATTTGATCATTTCTACGGTAACTACTATGCGATAATATTAATATTTCCGTAAAGGAATGAATAAATATTTTTTATTGTGTATAATTTTGGTGTTATAAGGAAAAACGAGCAGCTTGAAAAACCCTTGCGGATGCGGAAACTCGGCATTTATTGGGTGTGCCCGATGCCAAAATAATTATTGTTTTCCATGTTTTTGTGATGATACCATCCTAGTTCTTGTAATTGCGATAACCAAAGAAAAGTTAATAAAAAGATTGGATATTCTTTTGAACTCGTGTATCCATTTGTCACAATTCTTTCCCTACCTTTCAACCAAAAATTAAATAAATAAAAAAAGCTGCTTGTTTTTCCTTATAACACCAAAATGATCCACAATAAAAAATATTTATTCATTCCTTTACGGAAATATTAATATTATCGCATAGTACTTCCGTAGAAATTATTAAATAATAATAATAATATTTTTAAGTCCAGGTCGAGATTCGATCCGGCGATTCAGCGCTTACGAAGCAGAGACATTGCCAACTACGCTACGCGCTCTTGTTGAAATTGATTTAACGCAGAGAGTATATAGAGAGTATATGGACGCTCGGAAATTTTTAATATTTTATATCTCGAAAACGGATGAGAAGCGCGTCCTATTACTTGCGCCTATTGCACCCCTGGGTGCAACCTACCGGTAAAAAAAATTTGGTCCGAATCAATGTTCTACGTACCTGGAGGTCCCCTTGTTAAACATATGGTAAACAAACCGCTTTGACACATTAGTGATTTTGTTTTTGCGTCATATACTTTTGGTTGTGTGAAAATGTCTGATTTTGTGGCAAATAATCGTCATTTGCGGGAAGTGTTGCTTTTCTTCTTTCATTCGAAGAAAACGGCGGCTGAAGCGCATCGAGAACTCCAAATAGTTACGGAGATGCTGCTCTAAGTAAAACGACATGCCGTGATTGGTTCCGTCGCTTCAAAGACGGTGATTTCGATGTTGACGACCGTTCGCGTGAAGGAAGGCCAAAAACCTTCGAAGACGCTGAATTGGAGGCATTGCTCGATGAGGATCCGTGCCAAACGCAAAAAGAGCTTGCTTCAGCATTAGGAGTTACTCGCCAAGCCATTTCCAAGCGATTGCATGCGTTGGGCATGATTCAAAAACAAGGAACTTGGGTTCCTTATGATTTGAAGCCAAGAGACGTTGAGCGTCGTTTTTTCACCTGTGAACAACTGCTCCAGCGGCAAAAAAATAAGGATTTTCTTCATCGCATCGTTACGGATGATGAAAAATGGATTCATTACAGCAACCCAAAAAGAACAAAATCATGGGGACTGCCCGGTCATGCCTCTACGTCGTCGGCTCGGCCGAATATTCACGCTGCGAGGATTTTGCTGTGTATTTAGTGAGACCACGGCGGTGTTATTTATTATGAGCTGTTGAAACCGAACGAAACCATCACTGGGGAACGGTATCGAACTCAATTGATGCGATTGAGCCGAGCACTGCGCGAAAAGCGGCCACAATATGAGCAGAGGCACAAAAAAGTGATTCTACAGCATGACAACGCTCGGCCTCACGTTGCCAAACCCGTTAAAACCTAGTTAGAAACGCTCAAATAGGAAGTCCTACCCCACCCGCCATATCCCCCAGATATTGCGCTGTCCGATTATTACTTGTTCCGATCGATGGCACATGGTCGGGCTAATCAGCAGTTCAGCTCATATGAAGACATCTCAAAATGGCTTGATTCGTGGATAGCCTCAAAAGACGAACACTTCTACCGTGACTGTATTCGAGCTCTGCCAGAAAGATGGGAAAAAGTTGTCACGAGCGATAGGCAATATTTTCAATTATTCATTTGTAAACATTTTTTCACAATAAAGTTACGTTTTCATAAAAAAAAAACAGCGGGAACTTAGTTGCGCACCTAATATTATTTCTAACAACGGTAAATGAAAACGCTCGTTATTTTTCAGCTCCATAAAAAGCTGTTTTATTTTGACATTTTCGTATAAGAAACTGCAGTTACGGCAAAATGGTGGTGAACTGTTAATACGTGTCTTCATACTCGATTCGTTGTAATGTAATAGTACACCGCTTTGGTGAGATTCCAAGGATCCTGGTATCAGTCCATCACAAGTATACCGGCATTTCATTATGATTGGAAAGAGAGGCAAAGACGCTTTCATCAGGCTTTTGTTTCCTTTTTAACTAACCTTTCGGAAGCTGTTACGATTATATATACATCTGACGTCTCTTTGATACCTGTCATAGCCGAATATAAAAATGCGTGTGACATGGTAGGGGAACTTTCGAATAATATGAAGACAGAAAATACAAGGCTTCGAATTTATTCATAGTAATTCCAAACCGTTCTGTACACGTTTGTATATACGTGTTTTCTGTTATTCTTTTACAAAATTATATAAATAAATCCGCATATTTTGGTCATTTTCACACACATACATACATACAAACTACAATAATATTCATAAAGAATAAAAATAATTTACAAAACTGTATACATAAACGTACGCATTCACGCACACACACACACACACACACACACATCCCCTCGGGAGGCGTCTGAAACCCCTACGTGGCGTGTCCCCAGGTGGCGGATAGGGGAAGGCCCTCTGTATGGATATAGGTATGGATATAGATATATCTGTATACATATGGATATACATTAGATATATCTATGTGGATATAGATATAGATATGGATGTAGATATATCTACCATGTGTATGCATAAGTTTTTTCCAGTTTTTTGGTAAAAAAAAACACGTAATTTTCAAGGGAAATTAATTTTTGTTTTATTCAAAATATTGGCCATCGGCTTCTACACATTTCGCCCATCTTTCAGGTAACTTATGAATACCATGCCAGAAAAACTGCTTGTCTTTTGCGGCAAACCATTCGTCGAGCCATTTTCTAACTTCCTCGAAATTGCTGAAGTGCTGCTCTGGGAGCGCGTGCCCCACTGATGCGAAGAGGTGATAGTCAGATGTCGCCAGGTCTGGCGAATACGACGGGTGCGGAAGGATGTCCCATCCAAGCGATTTCAAGGTGTCTTTCACTGCTTTTGCTGTGTGAGACGGCGCATTGTCGTGTAACAAAATCACTTTGCCATGTCTTCTGGCCCATTCCGGTTGTCTTTCGATTAATGCGTGGTTTAAATTAATAATTTGTTGGCGATAATGTTGTGTATTAACGGTTTCGCCGGGCTTCAAGAGTTCATAATACACAATACCGCTCTGGTCCCACCAGACACAGAGCATGGTCTTTTTGCCGAAGCGATTTGGCCTTGGTGTTGAAGGACCGGCTTCGCCAGGTGAAAGCCACGATTTTTTCCGCTTCGGGTTTTCAAAATAAATCCATTTTTCGTCACCCGTCACAATTCGATGCAAAAATGATTTCCTTTCGTGGCGTTGAAGCAGCACTTCACAAGTGACTTTGCGATTTTCTATTGACATTAATTCAAATCGTGTAGGACCCATTTACCGAGTTTATTGATCTTCCCCATTACTCGTAAACGTCTGCTGATTGTTTCTTGTGACACATGTAATGCTTCTGCTAATTGCCGTTGAGTTTGAGTTGGGTCATCATCCAATAACTCCTGCAATTGCTCGTCTTCGCATTTTTGTGGTCTACCAGAGCGCTTACTGTCTTTCACATTGAAATTACCACTTTTAAATTGTCGAAACCATGTCTCACATGTTCTAATCGATGGAGCGTGTTCACCATATGTTTCTACCAGCAAACGTTGACTTTCAGCAGCCTTTTTCTTTTAATTAAATAAGAAAAGCAATGCGTGCTGCAAATGTTCTTCTTCAGGCACAAGACTCGACATGATCACTGAACGATAAAACAAAGACAATAGTTTTTGGTGGATCAAACCAAACCATTCCAAACGTCGTCAATGGTCAGAATGGTGGCAAGAAATGGCAACAGTGGATGATCAATTTTCGAAGAAAATCATCTTCAGTGATGAGGCACATTTTCACCTCAGTGGATTCATCAATAAGCAGAATTGCCGCATTTGGGCGAATCATAATCCAAGAGTGATTGTCGAAAAACCAAGAGTGACTGTTTGGTGCGGTTTATGGGCTGGCGGCATCATCGGGCCGTATTTTTTCCAAAATGAGGCCGGTCAGGCAGTTACTGTGAATGGTGTTCGCTATCGTGAGATGATAACGAACTTTTTATGGCCCGAATTGGAAGATATGGATGTGGGCGATATGTGGTTTCAACAGGACGGTGCCACTTGCCACACAGCTAACGAAACAATGGCTCTTTTGCGCGACAAATTCAATGGCCGTGTTATCTCACGTAGTGGCGATGTCAATTGGCCGCCAAGATCATGTGATTTGACACCGTTGGACTTCTTTCTTTGGGGTTATCTGAAAGAAAAGGTGTACGTCGATAAGCCAGCAACAATTCAAGAGCTAAAGGATGAGATAATTCGGCACATTAACGGCATAGAACCTCAATTATGCCTAAGCGTTATCGAAAATTTGGACCATCGGATGGAGGTGTGCCGCCGAGGTCGCGGCGGCCATTTGGCCGATATTTTGTTTCATACATAATTGAACCATACCATATTATCATAATAAAAAGAATTGACAATCATTTCCTAAATAATTTATGTTTTATTCAAAATCAACATCGGCCTTTAAAATTTAACCACCCTTTATATAGATATTGTTCGAGAATTCAGTAGATGGAAAGAAGTGGACCGTAAAGAGTTGCAGGTGAAATTAGTAATCAGTACCAAGATGTTGTTTTTAAGTAGCATTTATTGCTCCATCTGTCAAACGGTAGTGGACATAAGTATACATAAATAAACACCGGAAAATATAGAAAATAATATATTGAAAAAGCGTATAGAGAAGAGAGTAAATGTAGGTGAGCTATTTACCGCACACGATTATATTAATCGTGACAAGATGAATCCAATGATGATGTACTGGTGTGCTGACGTCGATATATCACTTCTGATATGATGGCTGTGCTGTGGAGACTATAGGTCGGCTGAGTAGATCGGTGAGTCTGATTTCGATGCACTTAATAATTGTGAGAACTCACGAAACATGGTGACGATGTAAACCGTGCAAGAGCAAAACGCAAGATGGCTGCGTTATAGGAAGCAGCCGTTGTCAAAACCAAGTGGTCGTAGAGCGCTTGCGCGCAGCAACCTGTTGCTGGGCACGCAGACCTAGTGTGAGATTTACAGCTTCTGTGTGGTGCTGTCGCCGAGTGACAGCAGCAAGTAGTTGCCCATGCCTGCCTGCAGTACGCAGTCTAGCTACGCGTAGCAGAATGCTCGAGCATTCTCAAACAGATATAGAGGGTAGGAGGCAATTAAAATACCTCCCGTGGACCAAACAGACATGGGGAGGAAACCTTGACAACAAATCACCATGGAAAGTCCATTAAAGGATGTACCGATTAGGGTGCAGGGGCACGGAACCCCAGTACCGGCGTCTGGCGAGGGTGTGATAAGCGGGCCCCAGGACGTCGCCATCGAACGACCGCAGTACTACGGGAGTGGGTAACTTGGCTCCCGCAGTATCAAAAGCGACAAGACAGGAACCAGAACCAATGATTCTTGGAGAACATCAAGATGCTGCTGTCAGTAGCGAGGGCGTACCGACTCAAATAGCAGACGTGAAGGATCAGGCACTCGAAAGACTCGGAGACCTGATCACAAAACTTTACGATTTCATGAAAGATAAGAAAAATATCTACCATGAAGCTAAGAGGATTGTTGCTTCCGTGAAAAGCGCATACAGCAAGCTCCACGAGTCGGAAACGCCCACTAGTGCAAATCCGAATGAGCCTAGATCCCCACTGGTGACCAAAATCACAGGGACGCAGACCACACCGTCTATCAGTGAACCGCGAATTGTAAACGTGGGACAGGACATTACAAGAACACCCGGCCAACGAAGTGCACAAGATAAGAAGAGGAAGCAACGCACTCCACAGTCAACGGAGACAAAAGTGGCAAATAAGAAGAAGAAATGGGATCAGGCACGGGTACCAGCATCTCGCCCGGAATTGAGCAAGGCGCCAAAACCCAACGATAGACAGAAGCGCAGTAATGGACCAAAGATAAACGACCGTCAGGGAGCTAACATCCCTCTGATCGTGAAATGGCAAGAGGTTATGAGGAAGCCTGGCAAGCCACGAAGGCGGCCTCCGTTACCGAACGCCCTCATAATTAAGAGGACAGAAGAAGACCTAACCTACGCCCAGATTCTCGGCAGGGTCAAGGCAGACCCAAAACGTGAAGTAGCCGGAACCAAAGTAAGTAAGATCCGTAGAACAGCGGCGGGCGATCTCATCCTCATTCTGAACAATGGAACTTGCCCCGCGGAAACAGCTGAGATGTACTCAGAGATCGGTGATATGCTCGGTGAACAGGCGGCGGTCCCTGCAGAGCTGAGTGCAGGAGACAAGCATCGAAATCAAGGATCTTGATGAAGTCACGACACAGGAGGAAATTCGCGAGAGGCTCGCACAGCATCTAGGTGTTGGAGTGGAGACGCTGAAGGACTCCATCAAGAGCCTACGAAAAGCCTATGGAGGAACGCAGACAGTGGCAGTGAGACTAGCCACTGATCTAGCGAAGAAAATCGTAGAAACAGGAAAGCTGCGCATTAGATGGGTTGTGTGCCGGATCCAAGAGCAACTAAAGCCCACGAAATATTACAAGTGCTGGCAGTACGGCCACTTGGCGCGATACCACACAGGACAGATTAAAAGACCCGGTAACTACATGAAATACGGAAAAGATGGTCACAAGATCGACAAGTGTCAGGGAGAGGCGCACTGTGCGGTATACGAAGAAAAAGGTAGCGAGAACTGTAGGCACATAGCCGGCAGCAGCAGATGCCCAGCGTATACGCAGGCACTCCAGAGACTCACTCAAAAACGACGATGAAGATTTTGCAATTTAATCTCAATGACTGCGAAGCTGCACAGGATTTACTCATGCAAACCGTGCGGGAAATGAAATCGGACGTGGCGGTACTATCCGAACCATATAAGACGCTTCTCGGAAAACCCTGGGACGCTGACGAGACGGGAAAGGCCATGATCTGGTCCTGCAACAAATGTCCCACCCAGGAGACGATTAAAGTCCGCGAAGCTGGCTTCGTAAGGGTGAAAGTCGGTGGCATTCATCTTTACAGCTGCTACGCACCCCCTAGCCTGCGACTCGATGAATTCGAGGAACTTCTTGACAGGCTGAGCAGAGTTGTCCGAGGCCGCTGAACTGTAGCAATAGCTGGAGACTTTAATGCATAGGCCGTCAAATGGGGCAGCAGAGAGACCAACGCGAAGGGACGAGAGTAGAAGAGGCCCTTTATAGAAAGACAGGGCGTGGTCGGCTGGTGCCAGGGCGTGTTAAGACTAGCGCTGCTCCTACCCACCACTATCGCCTCCCCCTGCTGCTTCCTTATTGATTGTTCCTTAAGTATAAAGAGGTGTGTCTACCCCCACTACCCCACCCCCGTTCTTGATTGGGCCCCACAACCCCCACCACACCACTCCACCCTTACCCCCATCCCAGATTGGTCCTCACCAGTCCCCACCCCCAGTCCGCCTATTCTAGTGTTCTGATTAGTGCAGCGTCGCAGCACCATCTGACGGATTTTGACCCGTACTTGATTGCCGATGCGCCATCAACTATTGATAATCGTGTTACCGACAGTCGGTAAAAGTATATCAAATGTTGGCAGCCGGTCCAGCAGAAAATTAATTACCGATGCGCCATCTGCTGTCGGCAAATGTGTTACCGACAGTCGGTAAAATAGATTAGATGTTGGCAGCCGGTCCAGCAAAAAATGTATCAGCGATCGGTAAAGCGGATCGGTTGTCAACCGTCGGTATGTAGCCGACCATCGCTACAGCAAATTTGGGACTTACGGAAGATAAGTAGACTGGGTCTTACGGTATATAACTTTGTGTTTCCAGACACCGGTTAAATATGCCCCAGTCGTCGATAACCGAGACCCCTCCGTAGCTTTTTAAAAATTTTTGTTAATTGAAAAAATGTATTAATTAAAACGACTATTTACAACAACGGTAAATGAAAATGCTCGTTATTTTTTAGTTTCATAAAAAACTGTTTTATTTTAACATTCTCGTCTAACAAACATGTATTGTTCATCCGTAATTTTCAATGGCATCCGTGGCATTCACGGCGAGCTGGTAGTCGACCGTCAATTTGTGTTTTCGTACGCGGTTTGATGTAATGTACATAGCACGGCATGTATGAGGAGACCTCACGGTCAACCTTCAGATGCTCAAGTAGTTTGCCATACAGAATTTCTATTTTTCCGCCCCAATGTTTCAACAGCAGCGGTTTCGGTATGTACGCGAGCTCAGCTTTGGTTAAGTCCCAGGGATTGTTGCGGCAGTCAATCACGAGCAGCAAGTTCGATTCAATGATAAATGGTCTGAAGTTATTCCCAACGAATATGGGGTACCGCAGGGGTCAGTACTAGGGCCGTTGCTGTTTATTATATATATAAATGATATAGTTAATTTGTGTCCAGAGGAATGTGCAATAAAAATGTTTGCTGATGACACAGTGATATATGTACCTGGAAAAAGCAGCGCGGAAGTGGAGAGAAAGATGAATATGTTATTGAGTATAGTAGAAAAGTGGATGGAAAGAAATAAATTAAAAATGAATGTAGAGAAAACAAAATATATGATTGTCAGCAGTGTAAGGAAAGTCGTGAGTAGGAATATTGTATTGAAGTGTTTGGATGGAACGAAACTTGAGAAAGTAGAGTCAATAAAATATTTGGGTATCATTATTGATGACAAGCTACGATTCAAAGACCACTGTGAGTATATGTTAAAAAAAATAGGGAAAAAAACGAGCTTTCTAAACAGAATGGGGAATTATGTATCTGCGTATACGCGATGTGTGATATATAAAGCAATCATAGCACCTCACTTTGAGTATTGTGCAACACTGTTAGTAGCTATGGGTGAAACAGAGTTGAAGAAACTGCAGATCGCGCAGAACATAGCAATGAGGGTTATATTACAATGCAACAACTATACGAAGGTAGAAGATATTCTGAGCGCGGTACAATTTATGTCCATAAGGAAAAGATTCTAATATAACGTTTGTACATTTATCTTTAAAGCCGTAAAGAATCTACTGCCAAAAGAATTTAAAAATCGGCTACAAATAAATTCGGTCAACATTTAAATGAAATTATCTTCAAAAAGTAAATGTCATGGACCAATCTAACGTTTCAAATAAAGAACCGATGAGATTTTGCAAATTTTATGCGTTTTTTTTAAAAAAAAGTTCTCAAGCTCTTAAAAAATCACCCTTTAGTAGGAACGAAGAGTGGTAGGGAAACAAGGCAAGCGGAAAATATAGTAATACAATTTAGAAGAACGAGAAGTGCACAAATGAGTATGTACTAGGAAGGAGTGAAAATATATAATGCATTGCCAACTGAACTGAAAGGTTGCGAAAAAGTAGAACAGTTTAAACGAATTTTAAGGAGTATGTTGTGTCAACAGTAAAGTGAGATGTATGTAGATGTAAGAAAAATATGTAACACTGTGTATAAAATAGCTGAGAAAGCTAATAAACATCAATCAATCAATCAATCTCTCTCTCTCTCTCTGCCTCTCTCTCCATGACTGTCTTCAGTGTATACTTTAATATTTCGAGCGAAATGCACAGTATATACAATTATTTGCAACTGTGTCTTTATCACAAATAGCTACACATCCGGAGAATTATTGCGTTCGCAACGCAATACCCGTTGCTTGATCAACGATATGACCACGATATAGCACAATTATTTCGGACAAAATAATTTTCATAAGCTCCCTATCCTCCGGCGCTAGCAAGGTTTCACTGACAACAATCTTTTCACGGGCATATGATACCACCTCGTTCATACACGGCTGAATCATTTCACTTTTGCTCTCTAGAGCCTGCATATGAATATCAATTTTTCTACTTATTTCGACGAGCATATCAAGGGTCGGCCGCTGAAGAACAATGTTTGGAGAGTATTTTCGGAAGCGTTTCCGTTTCGATTCTCCGGATTCCTCTTGATTCTCGTATTCCTCATTAGCACTACCGCTTATTTTAACAAATGAAACAGCTCTGTGCTCGTAACACGAAGTTAAAAAAATGTAATGCGCTGTGTGCTCTATGCGGGTATTACATATTTTCTCGGCATCAGCCCCATGAGCTTCGAAATGTCGTTGTACGCGAGAGTGTACAGTGTAGTCAGTCACGTCGTACGTACAACGTGAGTAATATAAACGATGTATAGGAGGCTGATTTAGCTGATCTTTGCTCGATAGCTACGTACAACGATGGGTACGCATATCTGCTTGTTGTTATCGACGTGTTAAGCAAAATCGCGTGGGTCGAGGCTTTGCGTGACGAAACGAGCGTAAACGTGGCCCGCGGTCTCACACGCATACTCGCACGCAGTAACAATCGTCGGCTGAGCAATTGCAAACTGATCGAGGAAAAGAATTTATCGGCACTCCATTTCATCAAATTCTCAAGACAAAGAATATCGATTTTCGCGCTGATCGTAACCCTGATATAAATGCCTCGATTTCCGAACGCTTTAATCGCACAATAAAAGAGCGAATGTGACGTTACTTTACATACACGCGAAATAATCGTTACATCGATGTTTTACAAAATTTTTTATATGCTTATAATCACACTAGACACAGCGGAACGCGTATTCCTCCGAACGAGGTAACCCTCGAAAATACGTCTTTAGCCCGAGAAAATTTAGCACGGCGTTACGAGCCTAACGCGAGAAAAATTAAAAAGCCTAAATACAGCGTCGGTGACTGGTACGTATCAGTAGAGCTAAAGCAGCATTCGTAAAAGGTTATGAGCGTGGTTGGAGTAACGAATTATTCAAGATTCAACGAATATCAGTGAATGTCGAGAACCATTCGTGTATATTTTCCACGATTTGAATAACGAGACTATCGACGGTGTTTTCTACGATGCAGAATTATCGCGCGTACGAGTGCCTCCGTCATCTGAGAAGACGAAAGAGAAGAAGAGGACAAAGAGGAAGAACGCTCGGAATCACTGTCCCAGATAAATATAAGCTCCAAGGATAGCTCTTTCTTTGTCGTACTACCGAGCAACAGTAGTATGCAGTATTTTGCAAAACTACCGCGTCAGATACGTTTGCACGGAGAATAGTCTGTTTCTCTTGTGGAATTTGCATGTCCGATGACTCTTTCACATGTTCCCACTGTAGGAAATCTCGTAACTTTTAAGGATGGTGATTATGATTTATCGGGTTTTAATCTTTTAACACGGAGACGCGCTGATAGAGATCAAGTTCCACCTGGTGTATATGGTATAGCCCTATAGACGCTCTTTTGGAGAGAATAAATAAGTTACCTGACGTGGCCGGTCATTTTCGCTTTAAATCGCTTCCGAGCGGGCAGGTCAAAGTGGCGCGCGTATGCGACGATCTACGATACCACGACTTTCGCGTATCGCCCGCTTTCGCAAGGCTACTAGGATTCTCGGAAGAGGCCTGTAGGTCGGTAATGATAGAACCGCATTGCGAATACACAGGGTCGAGGCCTGCATCGCTCACCGGTGGCATACCGGGCAGCATGTTACTGTACACAGATATCTGCGAGAGCTATATTAAACGCGATGCACAAACACCTCTTTTACGAGTTGTTCCCATTGATACTGATGACTGTCAGTATGATTCGATAAAAATTGAATCGTTTTCAACGCCACGATATATACCTCTCATGCGCAACAATTTACACACTATCGAGATCGATATAAGAAACGAGTTTGGAAATCCTATACCATCCGAACAGGGAACGTTGACTATGACACTATACTTCAAAAGGTCCGACGATTGATTACGCCGCTATAGATGATATTGACCGTGTGATGCACAGATGGGGTCGTCGCGGGTACGGCGGTATAAGTCATGTTTATATCGGAACACCTAATAAACGAGGATACGGTATCGGCAGCTTTCTCGGGGGCCTGTTTTATCGAGTGTTCCACTTTTAAAGAAGGGCGCTAAAGCAGTTGAAAAAGAGGCATTGCGCGCTGGTGTAAACGTAGCCAGTGATATCCTCGAAAGAAATATAGCTATGAAAGTATATATTTGCGAGAGAGCGCGAGAATCAGGCAATAATCTCGAACGCAAACCTCCGAAAAAATTGACACTCTCATGCGGAAGTCTGGTTATCAAAAGCGCAAAATTTCGCGAACTCCTCATTCATCGAACGAACGTAAACCACGACGTATCTCTAGTAAAAATAAAAGTGTAATAAAGAGAAGTGTAATAAAAAAGAAGAAGAATAATGAGAACAATAAGAAGAAGACTCGTCAACGAACGGTTGCAGATATTTTTGGATAGCTGAAGCAAGATGGCTTTTCTACATGCACACTCGTGCGAGTGTCTTAAATCGGAACTCGAATTATTTTTACTCCCACCGACGCAAACTACTATCGAAGGCTCCAATTGGGTGTATTCTAAGCCAATTTCTTCGCTAACATATGATTCACCTATTGAGTTTGTTATTCCTGGGCAGGGTGATGAGCATATCAATCTCGAGCATAGTATGCTTAGTCTGAGAGTAAAAATAACATCTCCTTCTACGGAAATTGCCGTGGGTACAGCGTCGTAAGTAAGTACCGGCCTGTAAACAATCTCTTGCATTCTATGTTCAATCAGGTGGATGTATACGTGAATCAAAAATTAGTTTTACCTCCAAACAATGCCTACGCTTATCGAGCGGACATAGGATCACTTTTGAATTATGGTCCAGCAGCCAAAAATTCATATCTCACGATCGTTCTCTGGTACGATTATACCCCTGGAAAAATGGATGATATAACACCGGGAAAGACGGTTCTTGTAAAGAGAAAACAATTCTAAAATGTCAGAAAAACTGTAGACTTGCTCGGCCATCTGCATTGCGATATATTTAATCAGGAGCGGTTCCTATTAAACGGTGTGGAGATGCGATTACGGCTGGTGCGGTCTAGAGATTCATTTTGTCTTGTGGGCGATACAAAGAATAGTCAATGCGGCTTAAAGATTCTCGAGGCATCACTTCTCGTTCGTAGAACAAAAATAGCTCCTGGTGTGCTGCTCTCGCACGCTAGAACTCTGGCAAAATCTATGGCTAAATATCCTTTTACGAGAGTCGAGGTAAAAGCCGTTTCAATGCTCTCCGGTGTTCATGGAGAGACTATCGATAATATCGTGCTAGGTCAATTGCCGAAACGTATAATTATCGGTTTTGTCGATAACAAATCGGCGACTTCAGTATGAATACATTCAATTTCCAAAATTAGAAGATAAATTATCTCTCGTTGTATGTAGATGGTGCTCAAATTACCTTCAAAGCATGTGGATGCTTTTCAAACGTTGCTTTCGGGAACTGGAATACACTTCTTGAACGACGGAAATTCGATCGATCGCAATAATCATCGTGATGGATACTGCCTGTATGCTTTTGATTTGACACCCGATCTTTCGGCGAACAGCAAGTTACATTGGAATCTTATAAAGCACGGTAGTGTGAGAATAGAGGTACGATTTGAGGATGCGCTTGCTTCAACGGTAAATTGTGTAGTCTACGCAGAATATGATAATGTCCTTGAAATCGATGCCTCTCGGCAAGTAATGGTGGATTTTACCGGATAAGCAAAAAATGTGCAGATGTCGGAATAAAATTATTTCGTGTTAAGAGACGTAGAAGCGTCTCTCATTAATCAGTCGAACTCGAGCATTTGTACAGATCAGACGTGAAAATGGATATCGTCGTGGATATACAGGGAATGCGTGGTAAAGACTCGGAATTTATTCCGAAAGAAATTACCGTGGTAGCTGTGGATAGGCGGTATTATGTTCATTGGATCGTCGCACCACTGTGTCACTTTGCCGAGTTACCGCAGCATTCGAGAAGGAAGAATAATTTTCTCTCGAAATATTTTCACGGTCTTGAATGGTACGAGGGCGATGTGAGCTGTAAACAAGCATACGCTAACTTGCGCAAAATTTCGCAAATATCAAGACATATCTATACACGCGGTCACAAGAAGGCTATACTTCCTTGCGATATCAAGAGTCGTGAAATTTCCAACCTGGTGGATGAGGAGGGCGCCCCATCGTACACATTTATGCCGAAATCTTTGCGAAAATACTTCAGACACGCTATGATAAACGATACAGCGTCTTTGCATTGTGCAATGCGCCAGGCTTTCCAAATATAAAATTGGCTTCGCGAGCACCCGTTTAAAGGAGAATCATATATGGATGTTTTGTCGGCAGACGAAGAGGAACAGAATAAGAAAGAGGAGAAATCTTCGTCATTAAATCGTGACATGATCGACGATGCTGTGAAATAAATTTTGCAAATATATACGTCTTCCAAAGCGAATAGGTCATCATTTATTCATTGACTATGTGCTTAGCATGAACACTAGACAAATCTACGAGAGTCTGCAGTATCTACCACATTCAACCGTTGGCGTATACCCAGCTGACAGAATTCCTTATATATGGTCGTTACCGGCTGGACTCGGAGTTAACACGGATAATCACGACGGACGTGGTGAGCATTGGATCGCCATGTACGTTAACCATCATGGAAGAGGAATGTACTTTGATAGCTACGGGCTACCACCGGTTATACCTCAACATCTCGGACGACTACGAAGAAACTGCAAGTCCTATCGGTACGGCCTCCAGCAGCTAAAGAGTAATACGTCGAATGTGTGTGGGCAATTTTGTATCGTATTCCTGCATCTTATTTCGTGCGGCTTCATCATGTCGCGATTTAATAATCTCTTTCGCGATAATGCAATGACAAACGACAGATTAGAACGTGAATATTACCAAACGTTTGCCTCTCGCCGATCAGACAGTGATAAAAATAAATTTAACAGCGGAGAAGTCTCCGAGCGAAGATTACCGTGTTTGCAGGGATGTTGCATGCGACGGTAAATATGTGTAAAGTGATTCCAATAAAATATTGATTAATTAAAAATAAATACATTGGCTTACTGTGTCTCTTATTTTATAATTATATATAAATTATAATCGAGGTCTCTCGCGGTACGGTATCATATTCTGCGTCTTTTACTGCAGAACAAACGCTGCGCGAAGAGCACTGCACAAAGTGGTACCTACGTGTAAAACCGCTGTCGTTGCATTCAGAGCGCTGGACACCTAGTTATGATTCAGAGGGGCGTTTGTTATCTTCAAACCCTGTGATCCCCGCCAGCATCATCCGGAGCATTCAGTCTGTCTTTAGCAGTGAACAACGAAGTATTAACGAACAATCGAAAAATGTATCCGCGGTACGACAACTTTGCGCTAGCCGTAGTTTTTTAGTGTCGGGCGATTTGCGGTGCGGGGGATAACTCTATATTTCTGCGCACGTAATTAATGTGTGCTGCGTGGCAAAAACTAGAGGACGATGTGGAAAGATTATACAGGGTGGCCGATTTATCTGAAGACATTGAAATATTTCAAAAACTACACATTGGATCAAAAACAGTTCTGAATAAAATTTGTTCGCCTGGAAGGGGGTCATTCAATGATACCAAAGTCGACCCCTCACCCCTACCCCCTGGGGAGGGGGTGGGGGCAACTTTAAAATCGTAAATGGTAACCCCTATTTTTTATCGCAGATTCGGATTCCCCATAAAAAAATAACTCACTTTTATCTGAAACATTTTTTTTCGATTCTTGATAGATGGCGCTGTAATCGCAAGGGATCTGATTTTTGCGAATATCTCGAGAAATTACACATCGGATCGAAAAAAGAAAAAACACATGTTTAATTTTTCAAAAAGCTATTCAGCGATACGAAACTCGATCCACACCCCCCCCCCCCTTGACCCTACCTCCTGGGTTGGGGGTGGGGGCAACTTTGAAATCGTAAATGGGAACCCCTATTTTTATCGCAGATTCGGACTCCCCATAAAAAATTAACTAACCTTTATCAGAAACATTTTTTTTGGATTCGTGATAGATGGCGCTGTGATAGCAAGAAACTCGATTTTTGCGAATATCTCGAGAAATTACACATCGGATCCAAAAAAGAAAAAAGACATGTTTCATTTTTCAAAAAGGGGGAGGGTTGATCGAATTCCGTATTGCTGAATAGCTTTATATATTGCCCTATCCTGTTCAGAAAACTCGTTTTGTTACCTATTTTTTTCAACGTATACTCACAGTGATCTTTAAATCATAGCTTATCATCTATCATTACACCTAAATATTTAATTACCTCCACTCGCTCTAACTCGGTTGCATCCCTGTATTTCAATAAAATATTCCCTCTCAATTCTTTTCTTAGACTCCTGACAATCATATATTTGGTTTTTTCCGCATTCATTTTCAGTTTGTTCCTATTCATCCATCTTTCCACTATGTTTAATGCCCCATTCATCTTTCTTTCCACCTCCGCACTACTGTCTCCAATAACATATACTAGTGTATCATCAGCAAACATTTTTATTTCACAGTCTTCTGGACATATTTCAACTACATCATTTATATATATAATGAACAACAGAGGCCCTAATACGGATCTTTGTGGTACCCCGTATTTCGTTGTAATAATTTCCGAAAATTCCTCGTTAAACCGTACTCTTTGCGTTCTATTGTTTAAGTATGACCTAAACCAATCTAACACTTTACCTCTAATTCCATATTGAAACATTTTTTCTATTAACAATCCTCTATCCACTGTCTCAAATGCTCGTTTTAAGTCCATGAACATTACTCCCACTATTTTCCCTTCGCTAATGTTTAATTTCCATTCGTCTATCACGGTTCGAATCGCCGTTTCACACGAAATTTGTTTTCTAAAACGTGTCTGATGCTCTGTTATAACCTCATTTGATTCCAAATACTTTTCGATTTGAATCTTTACTACCAACTCTAGGACCTTCTCGTACAATGGCAACATATTAATTGGCCGGAAATCCTTCGCGCTATTGGCTTTCTGTATCTTTGGTAGCGGTATGATCGTGGACGTTTTCCAACTATTAGGACAACAGCCCTCCCTTAGGTATTCGTTGATTACATCAACAAACTCCTGTTCAATTGCACTGAACGCCAACTGCAATATTTCACTTGATATTCCTTCTTCTGTACCTTTCTTCTTCGGGAGTCCTCTAACTATTTTATCGAGTTCCTCTATTCCGATATTCTCGAAATTTTCTATGCTTCTTTCGTTTCCCACACCACCACCCATCAAGATTCTTCTGCTACCTGGCCTTCCAGATGCATCTCTCTCTATTAAGCTTACTATGTTATTAATACTTTCAACGTAAAACATATTAAATTTGTCAACCGTCCTTCTCTCCGCCATATCGTCCAATATTTCAAAATTTATATTACCAATTTCTCTCTCTCTGGCTGGTCCCCCTCTAATAAGTTCTTTCAAGGTTTTCCACATTTTTTTAGGGTCGTTCTTATTGCAGTCTATCATATTTTCGTAATATATATTTTTCTCCTTCCTTATCAATTTAACTACTGCATTTCTTTCTACTTTAAACTGTTCCCAGTTATCATCCTTTCCCTCATGAATTGCTTCCCTATAAGCATTATCCCTTTACCTGCCGCCCTTCTTATCTCATCAGAGTACCATTTCTTACCTTCCCATACGTTTGGAATCCTAACTACTTTTCTTGGTGCTACTATGTCCAAAGTATCTACTATACTATCGACAAGCATCTTTGCCTTTCGATTTATATCCCCATCTATCCCTTGTCGCACGGAGTTTTTCAACACTGTTGTAAACTCTTTCACGTCAATTTTACTATAGTTCCTAGTATTATATTCTCTCTGTTTACTCTCTGTATTGCTCGTTCCTAATACTACTTTTACCCACGCATGGTCTGTTATTTTTGGTTCGTGTTCCACATGCACTTGCACGCTTGTATTTGCAAATACAAGATCAATAATTGTTCGACTATCCTGCGTTATTCTCGTTGGCTCGTTTACATACTGTTTCATCCCTAAGCTTAACATTCCTAATATTAGTTGTTTTTTATAGAACGAGTTTCCCTCGACATGTATATTAAAATCTCCTATTATTAAACAATCTCCTTTTATTGTTAACTCTTCAGTTATATTCTCTATGAATCTTATAAATTCCGCATCTGACGCCCTCGGTGAATTGTACACCACTATTATAACTCCTTTATATATTTGATCATTGACCTCTATTGCTACACTCCAGCAGTTTGACTCAATTTTATTCTTCCTTACTAAATCATATTTGATACCATCTCTTACGTATACTATGGCCCCTTCTGTGTTTCTATTTTCTGCATCGCACCTAATTGCACCATAACCTGGCATATATACTTCACTGTCCCCGATTTCAGCAGTCACCCTCGTCTCCGATAACGCTATGATTGCAGGTTTCATTCTGTCAACCACCTGGTGTCGTATCTCTTCGTTATGTGCTAAGAGACTTTGCGCATTCGTGTACCATATCGTCTCTTCCTTCTGTGATTGCTACACTATCCAGCGCGTTTGCTTCTTTTCCTCTTGCAATGCTCTTTTGTATGTTGGACATTCCCGGTCCAGCGCACTATGTTCTACATTTATCTTCAGATTGTACGTTTGGTTTTTAAACGTACAATTTACACACTTACTCTTGTTCATTGTACACTCTCTTGCGTTGTGTTTTCCTGCACATTTGTAGCAGATTTCTTCTCTTGTACAATTCTTCGCTATATGATTATAGCCCCAGCACTTGAAGCATCGCTTTACGTCGACGTGATTGAAAACCGGACATTTTGACATGGTTGATTTCTCTTCTGTTTCGCTCCTGTTCCCTTCCTTTCATTAATTTTTTTCACAATCTTCATCTCCCTTCCTTCGGTTTCCTCTATCCCATTCTGCTTTTTAATTGTGTCAACTAGTTCTTCATCGGTCAATTTAAATTCATCTTCTTCCACATTTACTATTTTTATCTTCGGATTCATCTGCGTCGACTCAGTAACTTTAAAACCCTCACCCATTCTATCCTGTACTGCAGTTTTCAGTATTTCACTTTCTTCTCCCGATCCATATCCCAGGATTACAGTTCCATTACTGCCTTTTTTTCAGTTTTGTTATTCCCACCGCCATACTCTTTATATCCACCTTCTCTTTGATCTCTCTTTTAGTTTTTTTGCTTTCCTGTTGTACTTTTGGTTTGATGATGATCACCTTTTCCTTTTTTTTTTCTTTCACTACATCGCTGTAGGTTACCCTTGCGGTGCTCGAACCTTTTCCCTGTATCATTATTTTCAGTTCCTCTATCTGTTGTTTCACACCTTCCATTTCTGCACCCATTATCTCTAGGATCATCTTCTTTATTTCATTTTTGCAAGCGATTTCGTCCTTCATTGTTTTCACTGTTTTTATCAGCCAATCTATTTTTGCGTCACCCGTTATAGATGAACTCATACCTCTGGTTCCTCCCATCGCTCCAGTCAATGCCAATCGATCTCTGCTACCACCTGTTGTCAGCGTTACTGTCTTCAGAAGTTCATCTTCTGCATTGAATGTATCAAATGGACCCTTGCACTGTACTAGTTCACGATTCCTGTCCATTTTTTTATGCTTATTCACACTCCCTGGGTGGTAAAAAAGTTTCGAACAAATTTTGCATCATACTACCTGGCTTTTGATTGCTTTTTTGCAAGCGGAGTGACGATACTCGTCGTAGTCGTCCATATTGTCCATGTTTTGCTGTAGTAGCTGATAAGATCACTCCACGTATTACTAATCAAGTGTCACCGTAGCAGCAATAATGGCCGCCCACGCCACATTCGTCGATTGAGAACTTTTGGCGCATGAATATGTTGCTAGCACCGTTAATACGATAGCTACCATGCCATTAGCTAGATCAAAATATTCACCACACAAAACCGATTACATTGATATAGTTTTCACACTATTATACCACTTTATTCCACTATATAATTATCAGTATTACGGAGCGTCTGACAAACACGTCTGCCTCGTCTAAGAGAGAGCGAGAGAGAGAGAGAGAGAGAGAGAGAGAGAGAGAGAGAGAGAGAGAGAGAGAGAGAGAGAGAGAGAGAGAGAGAGAGAGAGAGAGAGAGAGAGAGAGAGAGTGAGTGAGTGCTACGACGTAAATATTGTGCCCGCCACCCTGGAGAGCCGCCGTAGATGCCGCCAACGTAAGGGTGACTTCAAAAATTTTATTCCAAGTATGTGTACACCTTTGCTCCATCCTGCTCTTATCTCTACTCTTCCTTGTTCACCAGTGTACCGACACCACCTCGCTTTATCATCTCCATGTTACCGACACTGGTTAAGCAGAGTGACCGGCGCGACGGTGGAAAAGTGGGATGCCGGGGGTAGGCGCGTGGTGGGGGAAGGAGTGGGGATAGGAATGGGATTGAGCAAACGTGTACACATACTACTGGTATGCAAAAAGGAATGAAATTTGGAATATCGCGAACACGCTCAGGGGCCCTAAGAAGAGGAGAAAGAAGAAGGTAGGAACTAAGAATACTCGAGTCAATGTATGGAGTCAGAAATAGAGCCATTTATGTCGCCTCCGACTCAAACCACGATTGAGGGAACATAATGGGTGTACTATAAAGCAGTACCATCTCTGATAGATGATTCGCCCATCGAGTTCGTGGTTCCTGGTCAAGGTGATGAGTATATGGGTCTTGAACATAATATGCTGAGTATGCATGCTAAAATACGGGTGGCAGCCATAAAAGCCGGCGAGTCCATTAAAGTTGGTCCCATCAATAATCTATTTCATTCAATGTTCAATCAGGTTCATGTATTTTTAAAACAGAAACTTGTATCGCGTCCTAATAACGCTTATGCGTATACAAGCGTATATAGCAATATTCTTGAATTACGGGTATGTTGCAAAGGACTCTCATCTTATGAGTGTTCTATAGTATAACGATACGTCTGGTAAAATGGATTATATAGATGGTGACAATACCGGTCTTAATAACGATAATTTATATCTATGCACTGAAAAAACGGTTCATTTCATCGGACATCTTGTATTCATATTGTCGAGGCATCGCTTCTTATACAGCGCTAAAATATCCTTCGATATCTACGGCAGAATATCCCTTGATACTCGTGGAGGTTGAAGCAATATCAATGCATGCTAGATTACATGGCGCTACTCTGGTTACTCGACAATTATTAATTATCAATCATACTCGGTCAATTACTTAAACGTATAGCTATGGGTTTCGCCAATAACAAACTGTGACGTCCTTGGTCCCTGATTCTTTTACATGTAAAATTAAAAAAAAATGTATCCTACTATTCCATGCATATACTTACATATATTTTATGCATATATTTAATACACATTTTAAACATATAGTTTAATACATATAGTTAATGCTTATATTTAATACACATTGTACTCATATAATTTAATACGTATAATTTAACACATGTATATAATGCATATACGTAATAGACATTTTATACATATATTTAATTCGTATATTTAATACATATATACTGTAACGTGGCAAAATATTCAAGCGCTGCGTCCTCCTCGCACGATGGCTGCCAACACGATCTCGCGGGGCTGTAGATGATAGTTGGCGTACTTTATTTAATTACTTTTCTTCTTTTTCTTTTATTTTATATATATTGCGATTTATACGACCGAGGGACGGAGATAGAGTACGAAGAAGAAGAAAGCAACACATCCAACAACTGAAGGCTTCGGGATTCGGCCTTTTATCTGGACCGATATTTCGCATCTTTCCCTGTCGGGATATATCGTTGTCCCGCGCGACGTACCAAATGATATGCGGCTTTCTATCATCAGCCGCCGTCGACCCACGGAAATCTATATATCTCAGGGGGTCATCTGCTGGACTACGCACCGTTGGTATTGTCTGTCGCTAATTTATACATTGTCCAGCTGAGGCGCTAGACGGGGTTATCGAGCGACACCGATTAACCGAGTTCGGCGCGTTAGGAGGGGATCATAGTTCACAGGCACGCGTGCCGGCAGGACCTCAGGGCTTTTTCCGGTTACCGTCGAGCAAACAGGACGTAGTGGCGAATATTATATCGTCCCACTCTACAGTTGGTTTCGTCAAAATCGGTCACCACCTATCGTGGGTACCAGGGTATATCCTCCGAAACGACGAGGAGTAAATCGAGGAGAGAATTTTGCGGCCCTACTTTGAGTTTTCCCGGATCTACAAGGAACATTGCTGCAGCATCGTCCCGGTGAGCCCTCTTACTCTCTCCGGTCTTTCGTAATTTCTATTGCCGATCTGTATAAATGATAAATTAGAGCCTGGTCGTACCTGCGATTCTGATAGACCACGCACAGAGTACTGTTCGTATCGGGACAGACTGCGTCGAGTAGAGTGTAACATCGAGATCATTTGGCGGTTAGAACCGGGAAGAAGTCACCTCGTTCGTTGTTCTTTTTTTTGGTTACTGTTCTATAATCATTTTGCTGTAAGGCCGCGCGCGTGTTGGTACATCATCCCGTGGTCGGATTGTACAGGGTGCGCCATCTCAATCTGGTCGATGGAAGTATTGAATAACTCTGACAGATTTTAACCGACCAGCGTCGTACAACACGTTTCGTATAGGTTATTTCAGTACAATTTCAACCATGTATCGCTATACGCCGAAAGAACGCTTGGCTTACGCTAATAACGTTAGTCGAATGAAGGAAGCTGAGCCGGATTTTTGGGAGCGAATTCTGATGACCGACGAGGCTCATTTCACCCTCTCTGGCGCTGTCAACAAACAAAACTGTCGCATGTGGGGCACCGATAATCCTCATATTATTCACGAAACTCCATTGCACGATGAGAAAGTGACAGTTTGGGCCGGTGTTTGCTCAAAAACCACCATTGGACCATTTTTCTTCAGAGCTGGTGAAACTGTCAATGGGGATCGATATCGGTGGATGTTGGCACACTTTGTTTTACCACAAATGCGTGAAAAAGGTCTTAAGGAATTTTGGTTCCAACAAGATGGTGCGACATGTCACACTGCGCGCCCAACAATGGACTATTTGCGTCGGAAGTTCCCAGGACGTGTGATATCAAAGAAAGGTGATATTGACTGGCCACCAAGATCGCCGGATTTGACTGCACCGGACTTCTTCTTGTGGGGATTTTTGAAAAGTAAAGTCTATGCAAACAAGCCGAAGACCATAGAGGAGCTAAAAAACAACATTCGAGCCGAAATCGCAGCGATATCGCCCGAGACGCTGGCAAATACAATGGAAAATGCCGAAAAAAGAGCTCATTTTTGTCTCAGTAATAAAGGCGGACATTTGATCGATGTAGTTTTTGGAAACTAATCAAAATAAATTGTAATGAATCAAATTTAATAAAAAAATACGACTTTGTGAAATCTGTTGAAAATTCTCTAAGTTATTCAATACTTCCATCGACCAGATTGAGATGGCGCACCCTGTATTTAAGGGATTTGAATGTCATAGGCCGTGTCGCGGACTTTCAGGAATTCAGGAATTCAGGAATCAGGATTAATCCGGCTCGAGACGTATCTCGCTTTGACTTTTGTGACCCTTTACTTGGAATAATTTAGGGATTGATATCACAGCTATTTTTAAGTGGGTTATTTAATGAAGGTCTGCCTATTTTATTGGATATAACCGTGGTTCATTTATCGTAATTTTGATTCACGATACTCTGCCGATTTTGCTGCCTGCAATGGGAGAGTTAGGAGATTCAAATCATTAAAGGCTTCGCGTACGTGACCTTCTGGCGTCCCGTAGTTATAGTTGTTGGATGTATGTGGGATTAGTTCGGTGTAGGCCGTATCGCGAGCCGAATCGCGAGGCGACCTGTCAAGTTTACTTTTTCTGGCCGTGTTTTGGTCGTTTCCTGCAACCGTCTGAATATAAATCGTGTATGAGAGAGAGTGAGAGTCAAGACGAATGCCGGGATAAAATATACTGCCAGAATAATTAAGTTTATGAATTGTTAAAGAGTTAATTTTACGGGATATTTTATTTCTATTTTTCTTGGTAATTATTTTTGTTGGAGGACTAGTCGTCCTGGTAATTAAATAAACGATCTGCCGAGTGGCATTTGTAAATCCCGTACCTGATATGTTATTGGTGTTATTTATTTATTTTACCTCCTGACGTCATGTTATTAATTTTTATTCATTGACTTTATTTTATTGCTTGCTCGAGGTTATTTATTGATTTTATTTTTTTTATTTAACTTCTTTTATTTATTGAGTTTTGTCTATTGACTCCATTTTCTTGACCTATTTTATTTAGGGATTTTATGGACTTTTGACTACCTTAACAGTCCGAACCACCCACTCTGCCTCGAACAGCTGTAGCTAGCCTGGGTTGAGTTTGGCCGAACATCTCGTTATTTTTCCTTCCAGCGCGTAAGCGCCTGGCGCCCATCTCAAAATAGTAAATTAAAGGAAGGAAAAATAGCTTGGGCCAGCTATAGGTAACGTGGTGTCTCGAGGCACAAATTTACGTTACAATACATATACATATACATACATTTTTTTTAGCGCACACTATGGTATATGCGAGAAACGCTGAGCAAAACATCGCGCTTTAATCATCCGTGCGACTTTGTTCAGTCCTACGACTAGAGCAGCGTATAGCTATTGGATATAACTTTTGTATTTAGCGTAGTAATGCACAGGCTCTCTCGCACCCTAAGGTTGCTCGCCACATTCCAGTGTTATCCACCGGCGAGTAGCCACTTCAAATTTTTAGCTAACGTAAGCAGTTCCACGTGCCGGGCTGTGGTGCAGGTCCAGGCGACCGTCGAGCGGAAGCGATAAGCCCGACACCCGGCCGGGTTACGTCGGAAGGCCGGTGAGGCTGCGAGGCCCGCTGTTCTGATTCTTAGAATCTAGATAGAGACCCGCGTGACTCGCGATTCTGCACTTTTGGAGAGTAGGCGACTGGAGGGGCACTTAGCCACCCATCATATCGACAGTCTCTCGTCTTGAAAAGGGCAGCCCTCACCGTGCGCGTCAATTAGACACATCGTTCTTCAAAATTCGTTCTTTAAAATTGTTGTCGCGCAATTAAACATTTTATTATATTGTTCGCGCATAATTAATAATCACAATAACATTTATCTCGCGCAACTAAACATATTAATGTTATGTTCGCGCATAATTAGTAACCACAGCAACATTTATCTCGCGCAATTGAACATTTTGTTGTATTGTTCGTGCATAATTAATAACCACAACATTTATCTCGCGCAATTAATTATTTTTATTGTTTTATTTATTGTACTGTTCGCGTGATTAATTATATTTATTTGTGCGCGTTCGAATAAACATTTATAGTGGTAATATACAAGGGTGCTCTCGTGGTTTCATAGATCAACCCACCAAAATCCCATTTCCCTATTCCACTCTTTACTGTTTTCTGTCGCAAGCCTGCCGCGATTCCTCCCTCGTGGGTCAGCTACTTAGGCGACGCTTGATCGTAGGGTCCCCCTGGCCTTTGGTCGTTTCCTTTCTTGCTAGGTTTGGAGCGCAGCCCTCGTTGCACCTCCAACGACTCCAGGTCACGTGCTGTCAGGTCCCGCGACATTAGTCGCGAGTCTGCAGCACTCTACACCCTGATGGCGCTTGGAATCTCGCGCTGGGGGATCCTTCACTAGAAAGAGCGGCGTCAACTAATTGTTGCACACTCCTCTCGATCTCTTTATTTCACGAATCGGCGTGGTACCTCAGGATCCTACACGCCGGTTCCATTCTTTTTCCGAGGAGGTTCGTATGATCGCGAAGAAAGTAGACAACGACACTTCTCAATTACCAGCCCTAATCCCTTAAAATTAAATGGGCTAAACTCGTAAGAGGGCAGGGCAAAGATTCCGAGAAAAACAACTATCAGGGTTGTCGCAAGGAATCGGAGCGGTAGTTCCAACGGACACCGTTCCGAATCCGAATCAAGGATTGGCCAACGTCACAGTCGAACTGCGCGACAGGTCAGACGGCAAGGGCGGGCGAACGCTCAAACGAGTCGCGGTGACTGCCATACGGCTCATGGCCGTGCAAAGATGCACGATCCGCCTTGACAGCGAGTGAACGTCACCTCAACCAGTCCCGTCAACGTCGGGCCAAAGTCCGATACCGGAATCAAGTCACGGGTCGGACTCCACCGAGTCCAACTCCGACGACGACAGAGTCGTCGTGCTCGACTAGTCTTTCGACACGCCAACTAGTTTTAAGGTAAGTAAACGGGTATTTCTTCAAAACAACTGCACATACTGGCAGATCGACCGTGCTTCAATCCCAAGCCAGCACATTCTGGCTCACAACGGAGAAAATAGTATATTATGTCTAGTTGCGTTCCCTTTTCCAAATCCGCGACGTAACACAAACTTTCAGTGGTCACCGCACGCTAAACTTATTTAACTTTAAAAATAATAAAATACAATACAATGCATTTCTTTGTATGTGGATGGTGTACAGATACCGTCAGAGGCTCTACAGCCAGGCTTTACAGCGGCCGATCAGAATGTGGATACGTATCATATATTTTTCTCCGGTACGGGCATTTACTTTCTCAATCAGGTGATAGATCGATTGTTTTCATTATTGCTTATCTCGTGTAAAGTACGTTGAGTATTTTCACTAGAAAATTATATGGTAAAACTTTTTTATTTAGCAAATCATTTCACAGCTACATTTCATTATTATATAATAGATGTTCGAGTTTAATTATAACGAACAGCGTCGTTAAATGTTTTTTGAGATTCAATATAATGCACGATGATAATGTGCGGAACTTGTTGCTACGGATAAGTCGTTTGTAATCGTAGCACTATAGTCACGAGAGTATGCTTATACGAGACCGCGTGTCTATTTGCAGATCACTAAATATTGTGATCTTCATTGTGTATTTTACATATAAAAAATAACTGGCGTCCGGGCTCTAATTTAAAAGACAAATTATATGCAATATGGGCATTTTCTAACGCAGAAGAAGACGTCAGTCGTCTGTAGAGATAGCAGTAAATGATTTAGTGTAATTTAAATAGTATGGTAACTAAAATAATATTGAACACTATTTCACCTATTTTAGATTCATATTCGTATGTAAACTTCTTGAAGCCAAAGTTCTATCTAATACATTTGTTCCCAGTTGGAGTTTTTAAAAATAAAAAAAAATGTTTTGTATAATTTAATTTTTTGTTCACTCGAAGTGCAAAAGTTTCATTCGTTAAAAAAAAAGAGGCTGTCAAAAACTATTCTAATCCACCCAATTTCATGTGGAATCTTCCGTATCGAAGTGACAAGGATATTTGTGAAACAGAAAAGAATAGAAGACGTTTTAAAAATCCCAAAAAAACAGATTCTCTGTAAAAAAAATGGCGCCAAATACACTCTGTAGGAAAAATATCTTTACTCCCTACAAAACTATTTAATATATGAAAATCGCTAAGCGATGTATTTATAAAAAAATATTTTATTGAAATAAAACAAAAATTTTTTTTCTACTACAAAGAAATCTTGACACGTATCTATATCAACTATAAATAGAGTAAAAAATGCAGAAAGTGAAATGCGCCAAGTTTTTTGTTACTTTTTTGGACGTCTCTTTGTTAATATGTAATTCATATAATTTGTTCAGTCGAACGAATGGTTTAAAGGTGTCCAGGTACCAACGATTGGTACCAGTTGCCAATGGTCGCTCGCGCGTGTGGGCAAACACACGCGTCACTCGGCCGATCGTCTTCTTGCATGTGTCTCGGGCGGGTATGAAGGCGAAGGGGATGGAGAAGACCGGGCCAAGTCGATCGAGCGGTCGTATGATTAAAAAAGTAACAGTCATTTGTTTTTTCTGTGCATTTCCCAAGAACCGAATAAATAAAAAGAAATAATCAGTACACCACGATCGTTACTCGGGTCTAGTGTATTTTCGATTTGCAAAAACTCGGGTCCAGTGTGTTTTCGTTTATAAAACCCGTTCTAATTGTGTTTTTGTTTGTAAAACCCGTTTTAATTGTGTTATCGTTTGTTAAACCCGTTCTAATTGTGTTTCCGTTTGTAAATCCGTTCTAATTGTGTTTTCGTTTGTAAAACCCGTTCTACCAGGTGTATGCATAAGTTTTTTCCGGTTTAACTAAGAGATGGCGCCAGCGAAAAGTACGCAGCGTATTAATTTGACACATACGTCATTTTGTTCGTCTGACATTAACCTACAAACACACACAAGTTGAGTCCGCCAAAAACTAGCGTCTTTGTTTTATCGTTCAGTGATCATGTCGAGTTTTGTGCCTGAAAAAGAATATTTGCGGCACGCATTGCTTTTCTTATTTAATCAAAAGAAAAAGGCTGCTGAAAGTCAACGTTTGCTGGTAGAAACATATGGTGAACACGCTCCATCGATTAGAAGATGTGAGACATGGTTTCGACAATTTAAAAGTGGTGATTTCAATGTGAAAGCCAGTGAGCGCTCTGGTAGACCACAAAAATGCGAAGACGAGCAATTGCAGGAGTTATTGGATGATGACCCAACTCAAACTCAACGGCAATTAGCAGAAGCATTACATGTGTCACAAGAAACAATCAGCAGACGTTTACGAGTAATGGGGAAGATCAATAAACTCGGTAAATGGGTCCCACACGATTTGAATGAACGTCAAATAGAAAATCGCAAAGTCACTTGTGAAGTGCTGCTTCAACGCCACGAAAGGAAATTATTTTTGCATCGAATTGTGACGGGTGACGAAAAATGGATTTATTTTGAAAACCCGAAGCGAAAAAAATCGTGGCTTTCACCTGGCGAAGCCGGTCCTTCAACATCAAGGTCAAATCGCTTCGGCAAGAAGACCATGCTCTGTGTCTGGTGGGACCAGAGCGGTATTGTGTATTATGAACTCTTGAAGCCCGGCGAAACCGTTAATACACAACGCTATCGCCAACAAATTATTAATTTAAACCACGCATTAATCGAAAGACGACCGGAATGGGCCAGAAAACATGGCAAAGTGATTTTGTTACACGACAATGCGCCGTCTCACACAGCAAAAGCAGTGAAAGACACCTTGAAATCGCTTGGATGGGACATCCTTCCGCACCCGCCATATTCGCCAGACCTGGCGCCATCTGACTATCACCTCTTCGCATCAATGGGGCACGCGCTCCCAGAGCAGCACTTCAGCAATTTCGAGGAAGTTAGAAAATGGCTCGACGAATGGTTTGCCGCAAAAGACAAGCAGTTTTTCTGGCATGGTATTCATAAGTTACCTGAAAGATGGGCGAAATGTGTAGAAGCCGATGGCCAATATTTTGAATAAAACAAAAATTAATTTCCCTTGAAAATTACGTGTTTTTTTTTACCAAAAAACCGGAAAAAACTTATGCATACACCTGGTAATTGTGTTTTCGTGTGTAAACCCGTTCTAATTGTCTACATGCTGGTGAGCGGAACATTAGCCCGTAAGTACACTGACAAGTGCGATACGTCCCGCCAGGTACATCGGCCCGGCCCGATTGTATCAGCAAGCAAGCGCAACGCTTGACAATATGTCGTCTGCCGACTTATTTACCCATTCACACATTCATTGCGACGTACTGGCTATCTAATAACGCGTGGTGCACACACTAAGGCATCGCTACCGCGCGTTACGCACACCGAGTAAGACCGGCCTATACCCGGCAACTCATGACACCCGGTACACACACAACAAGACGCCGCTACCGAGCGTCACTCACACAAGGTAGGCTTGCACGTCGGTGACCAAGTCCCGTTATTCCCTTCAAAAAGAACGAATAACGAAACATTAAAAGACCAACGACGCATTTTAAAAAAAGGACCAAGGCTACCAGTGGGCTACAGGAAGATGGGCTAAAGGACTGCCACCAGATATAGTGATACCAAAAGCATGGGCCGAACGGAGGGGAGACTAGTATAAAAAGACTAGAAATTCGGCACTCGGGGAACAGTTTTGTTCGCAGGTCCCGCCAACGCAGAAGTCCAGCTACCAGGAAGGAAGAGCAAACGAGCCCTTGTTAGGTGCAGCCGCACTGATATCCGGAGAGCCTAGCTGTGGTATCTGACACACATATTTGACGGGAAGCAGCTGAGTCGGTGCTGCGTTCGAGGCCAACGTACCGCAGACCCAAACATAAACAAAGTGGTCTCTCTCTGGTAGCAAAGGATAGAGCGAGCCAACAGTCTACTCTCTCAGACACAAAATAATCTCCGCATATTTTAAATAACGAAGATATAATATCTTCATATTAGAGACCAGGAAATTATGTTAGCGTAGTAAGATAGGAATATAATCTAAATGTCACTAAAGGAAAATACACGGGGCAATAACTCAACAGGGTACGATCCTGATATGGCTGCGCATGCACTAAAAATGCATTCCACTGACGCCAGATCGTAGCGGCGGTCAGGTGGACGAGCAAGTCGGCCTTCACAGTGTATCAAGCGGGAGATCCACTCCCCCAACGGGCCTGTGATGTAAGAAGCAAGCGACAACCCACTCAACAGAAATCCGAGGCTAGTCTAGCAGCCGGTCACTTACCGACGGTACGCGTGCTAAATGGCTTACCCAGGGAACGCGAAGTGTAGACAAATTTATCGACCTACGCTTAACTTCACTATTATAAATCATATTATTAAATAGCGAATACGTTTGCATTAAGGATTATATAATTATCAACGTCTTCTCTCACATCATAGCGCATAATAAGAATTGAATGATATATCGCTATTATGAAACGTATTACATGAGATTTCACAGATTCTCTAAATTCTTCAGCGTACACGATTGTAATCGCACACGAGTGCCCGGGAATAATTTATTGTAAGGCGCGTGGTAGCCATAATACCAAGAGAAAGGGTTAGACAATTGAATTTTCTATTTATTTTTTATGTATCACATAATTCTATCTCTGTTTTTCTTTGAATGAACCCTACTTTTACCTACTACAAAAGCCTAAAATTACTTTCCTTCCTGCTCGAGTCCGAACAACCCCTTATGGGTAGTGTTAACGTTTAATACCGTTACATCATATGAAACAACCGGTCAAATACACCGAATCAGATGGTGATACCTAACCACAAGCCAAAGCTTACGAGGTCGCCAGCAACTTATACATATGATAATCATATTGCATGACAGAATTGAATATGCAATACGTAGACATAGATAACCTTTTTCCGACTGTAGATTTCATCTTTACGATAACTATCACGCGAAATGTATTTGATAAAACAAAAGGACTGCATCTATTGTAAATTCATTCTTTGCAAGGGGTTTTTTCTCTGAGGTTCACACCTCGGAGATTTTCCTCTCTGAGCCTGAATTAAATGTAGAATTGTATGGCTCAAAAGATGTGTTTGATTTATTTTTCCCTACCCCTTTAACCCTCGTTTTCCAGAATCAGAATTCATTTTAAGGTCAACATACTTTTTCGTTAAAGAAAACGCACCCCACAAAACATAATTGATTCCGGACATATTGATTTTGGTATTGTTTGATAAAAAACTATCGAATTATTTCTGCTAACTAAGCTATTTCTGGTCAAAACGATATAGTAACAGTGATATTCCTATCGGAAGAATCAGGGGGGCGGGACACGAGTTTACAGCTGCAAAGAGACACGGCTGCTCGCTCGATTTCGCTATATATGCGTGAGGATGTATATGTAATGAAACAGAGAGAGTGTATTTAGCGCGAGCAGCTGCCGTGTGCCTTGATGCAGTATGTGCCTTTAATCTAGCCGCATAGTCTCTGAGTATATGTGAGTGTCTGGATTTTCCTACATGGCGGCATAGGGCTGGGGGGGGTCTAACAAAGTTTGGAAAAATCTGGCGGGAGAGGCTCGTTCCAATGGGGTGTGACGTAGTCACAACCTGAAAAGGATAAAAGAAAACAGAATAAAATTAAAAAAAAAAAGAAATCACTGCAAATAAAACCATTTATTTATTTATTACACACACAGAAAATAGCGTATAGAAAATAAGAAAAGTAAAAAGTAGGGAATGATAAATTCGCAGCAAAATCCCCAAGACCACGAAACAGGCTGAATCCTGTCTTCCCTCACTGCCGAAAAACAGCGGGTCAGCGACCGGCTGGCCTCGCTCGGGCAGTGAGGGGATGTAGAGGCACGGTGGCGGGGCACGCTGAAACAAAAGAAATTACAGAAGATATGATAAGAAGAAGAGTTAGAGTAAGAGAGTGGCAAAAGACGAAAAGACTATATAAACGAGCTTCAAACTAAGAGGCTCTCTCATTCTGTTGAAACTGCCAACCAAGTCAGTTTCGCTGGTGCACAATAGTAAAAAATTTCTAACAAAAATCAAGGATTTGATATTAAATCTCAGGAGTTTAACGAAAAAGGGTGTGAGTTAGCCCTATAAATTGATTCAAATATTGCAAAATAGAAAACACAATACAAGTGAGTGCAAGGAATCATATAAAGATTAAGAGCGGACAGATTAAACCGTATGAGGAAAATAGAAAATATTCTGAAGAAAACAAAAAAAAAAGAAAGAAAGTTGGTGACGTTAGAATAAATATTTAAGGTTCATTTTAGGAGAATTAAGAAAATAGGATAAGACGGTTTAGGTGGAATAATTAGAAGTAAGTGCAGATAGTTATAAGAAGTATTGTGATCGCAGCGTGTCGATACATTTGAAAGACTTGTTTACGGTACCTAGAAGTTCTCAATTTAGAAACTTGGAGAAAAGTCAAGGTGGAACAACATTGAGAAAGGAAATGGAATGACAAACAATAGTTGGAAAAATTATAACATAAAGACTTGATACGGTCAACTTGAGACTCTTGGTAAATCAATTACCGCATCAAGAAACAAGAGGGCTTTGGAGTCGAAATTTGCAAGGAAGCTAGGAAAATTATTTAATATATAGAATTAGGAGGGCATTAGTCAGCCCGACCAATAGAAACTAGATTCAGAATTTTAAAATAATTAGGGTAGAAACAATTTCAAGAGTTTTGCTCAAGCGCGTCGCATGAAAATGACACCGCAACATCCAGGTCCAACGCCGAAGATTTCTTGAGAAATCCAATCCTTAATCGTTAATAATTATGAGTCACTAAAAGATTGTGTAACGGGAACTGTCATCATTCGACACACAAAGTACACTCTCCGCGAACCAGAACCACTGTCATCATTACAAAACACACTGGAAATATCACGGGAGCAGCACGAGTAGAACAAAGTTATGACCCGAACGCGAAATAACACACAAGGCAAAGTATTTAAATTATTTAACGAAACAACGCGGAGACGGACATAGACCCGGCGTCCATGCCAGCTGACCGACGCGCCAGCAACAGCGTCTCAAGCCCAGCAGACCGCGCGTCAGCACCCCGGCGGGAAAAAGATCAAGACGGCTGAGCTCGATACTGCCTAGTTGGGATATCCACCGCCCAGCGCGGAAGTCGGAATCCGACCACTACGGATAAAGAAGAGCGTGGAACCATCAGAGCGATTAAACACCACTGATAAATTGTACGGCTAAAGCCGCCAAAAAGCCTCACAACACAGAATTCTATGAAAATTATTGACTAAATCCTATTTTTACCTCCTATAGAAGTCTGCAATTAATTATCTTCGTGTTCGAGCCCGAATTCTTCCCCTCAGAAGAATAAAATTTAATGCTAACGAGAAAATACCGTTACAGGGGACTTCGATTAATTGAGACTTTGATGTGTAATTTGGCATCGGTCTTCTCGATTCCCGACCCAGTGGCCGCAGTAGCGGCGACCGCGAGATATTTTTATAATATAGAGAGATATGTTATATCTTTTCCATGGGTAACGAACATACGTTAACGAATATTGTATAATATGCACGAGTATTTGCTACATATATACCTGCAAAATTTCAAAAGTATTCACGATCTCGAATATTTTCTAAGAAGGGGACCTTAGTGGAGTAATTTCGAAAAGTCTTCATGAATACTTTTACCACTTTAGCTGTTAGGGATGTGAGATTACATATCCGCATTAGGGAAACAAGGTATCAACTAAGTACAATTTTGTAAAGGAAACTTTCGATATTACCATGTGAGGGAATTCGAGCAGTTTGGCCTTAGTCCCACCGATTATGAGAGGCGTATCAATGATTCCGCATTTTGACACTGTATTGGTACCTGGACCGATCCTGAGCACCGGAGGTACCTCGTCCGCATACACTAGCTTTCCGTACTCTTTGCATTCTAAAAGAATGTTATTATATATCATATTAAAGAATTGGTCTGTGATTTAAATGATGGCATTTTAAAATGTACAATACAGTCAGTTAAGTAAGAGTGTGTTCGGCATAACTAGCAGCTGGCAAAAGGTATAGCCCTAATTCTTCCGTGAATCCATAGAAAGAATCTTTGTCATTTATGCTGTTATGCCGGTACCGGGTAATTGGATTATTCGGTATTCGGTATAATATTAAAAAGTTATTATTTTTTGGGATCGTTTGCCGATAAGGAGATGGATCTCGAGTTATCGATGAAAACGCGAATTTATATAAAAGGAAGTATTTATTATAGGCAACGGCAACTTTCCGTTGTCTATTTAAAAGTCAATGTAAGAATGTAAAATAATATGCTGTTTCGAGTATTTGACAAGGAACCAACCCGTTCTATCTTGTCTCTAATTTATAACTGGTTTTCGTAAAGCAGTTGTTAACTGTCTTCACGAAAATCCTTTAATTCGCAATTTTAGCGTTAGCCTATCGTCGAACGCCAAGCGAGTCGCTCATGCTGCGTCGGCATTCTTGGGGTTGTTCGTACGATCGGGCATTGGACTTCGTTTCCTGTCTTGAACGAATTCCAATGTTTCTTTGCTTTGAAATATTCCCGAATATACGAAATACGAAGTGGAATATTCCGCGGCACAACATCCCTCCCCCCTTAAAAGGAAAAATTTTTTCGCTACAAAATTTTTTCTTCGATTGGTTTCCCGTATTTCCTCTTACAATTTGATACAATTTTACAGTTTGATGTTATATAACAATACAATAAAATTTTTCATTTTTTCATTTGTTAACGATGAAGTTTTTTCTTTTGCTTCTTATCGTCTTTCGTGCCGAGCGAGTCGTTCTCGGTTGGGGGGACGGATGCATACTCTGGCCAGCTCGGATCGCAGTTGCTCCTCTGGCTGTTGTCGTCCGAGCGGCTCGAGGTTGATGTTTACCTCGGCTGCTGCCGGGGTCGTTGCATCGCTTGTCCTTGTTGGTGTTCGGTTTCGCTGATACCTATAACATTTAAACAGAACATAGCCAACCAAGGCTATTGGTGCGACTGTACCCAGTGAGTAGAAACTCAGATTATGGATGTGTTGCATCCCGTCTCCGTCTGTATTGAGGTTGTCCACGATTTGGTCGGCTCGAGCTCCGAGTTTTCGAAGCTTTTCTGGGTCTCGCAGCACGCTCTGTATTGGAATTGTCCTCTCGGTCTGCGTAGGGGGTGCCTGAACTTCAATTTCCGGTAATTTTAAATTGAACGACGGGAGGTATTTTTTCGGATGATCTGCGATGTTCGCCCGATGGTTTTGATGCTGCAATCTCGGGCGGTTACTATACATACGCCTACCAAAGCCAGTATTCCCGTATTATTTAACATTTTAAGCCGAGTGGGATTTTTTCCCACAATTTTTCTAGGGTTGGCGCGACGTATAGCCATCACCCTTGCTGTTGCATTAGGACGATGAGGGGATGGGTTTGTTGGATAACCCTTTTCGCGTATTTCTCGCCGTTATCTGTGTCCATTTTCGCTGTAGGCCTTTCTGTGCTCTATTCAGCGTTGGGACTAGATTGTCTACGCGTGCCTTCTTCCTCACTCTGAGGCTTATTAACATGTGTATATCAACCGAATAGAGTGTGCACGTTATTCTTTTTACACTCTACGCTGAACACTATCTTGTGGCAGTATTAATATGCTATACATTTTTCGTGGTGCTTTTCTGGCACGGTCACAGTATTCCGTCCCCTCCGGATTGCGTAATGAAATTGCTATTTCTTTTCAATTGTCTCGTTCAATATATTTTTCCGATATGTATACGCTCTTTTTCCTGTTGATAAAATTGGGTCTCCTAAGACCTCTCCTACTTTATTGAAGCTCCCTACCCTGCGGCCTGAGAGGCTCCTTCACATATTTATTTTGTAGCTAATATTTAGTTTTAACTAGCTATAAGTATTCGAATTCCTTAATTCATGAGCTATTAGTGCTCGATAAAGAGCTTCAGGCGGTTTGCGTGCACCGCCTAGATTTTACGTCCCTTCCGGACCACGTAGTTAAGGGGGGCCTCTTCTCTACTATTTCGTGAGGACCCGTCCACTTCGGGGTCAGCTTGGCTGACCGCCTCCTTCGCACCGTCTCGTCACGGAGAAGTACGCGTTCGCCGACGCGGTACTCCTGCACCTGTGCGCCATGGTCGTATGTAGTCTTCGACCGTCTTTTCGCGCCTTCCAGGTTGTCTCGTGCTACAGTCCACGCAGCGCGTAATCGCTCGCGTAACTCGTGGACGTAGTCATCGTAGGCATAAGTGCTGCGTGGTTCTTGTTTCACGGCGGTCGGCAATTCGGCCTCGCGTCCATACACCAACACGTGGGGCGACAGTCCGATCCCCGTATGTGGAGTGGTGTTGTACGTGAACATCGCATACGGCAGCCACTCGTCTCAATTTCCTTGATCCTCATCAATGACATTTTTTAGGTACGCAGCGAGGGTGCGATGCGATCTTTCTAATGCGCTATTCGATTCCGGATCGTAAGCTGTCGTTTGTATTTTCTTGATACGCAGCAGTCGACACATTTCCTTGAAGGTCGAGCTGAGGAAGTTCGTACCCTGATCTGATAATATTATTTCCGGTGTTCCGTGTCGGCAGATCAATTCTTCAACGAGCGCCTTTGCTACTGTCGAGGCCTCTTGGTTCGGCAGTGGGGTCGCTGCGCTGTATATATTTTTTCCCGGAGACGCTTTCCGGTAGCGGTCCGACGATGTCGACCGCGACTTTTTCAAATGATCTTGATTGGGTGTCCGTTACCACCATCGGCAGTCGTTCCTTTTTCCTGATTTTTTTCTTTTGGCAGGATTCACAGGACGATATATAATTTTCCAAATCTCTTCTCAGGCCGGGCCAGTCGTATTTGGTCCGAACCCGATGTAACCCGACGAACCCGAGGTGTCGTGGTACTCTGTCATTATTTTCTGGCGGTCATCGGCAGAAGGAGTGGCTACGCCACTGCGGCAGTCGCTATACTTTTTATAACGCTGTCTTCATCCGTGCTGCTGGAAGTTCGTGGGCTACGGGCCCCGCCGTGCCTCGCTTCCTCAGCAGGCCTTTGTGGTGCTCTGTCCGCAGTTTCGTCGCTCGGTGTGCCCACCGTTAGCTCTGCCGTTGGGTCGCTCTCTGTCTCGAGCGGCCTTGCTACGTTTGCTTTTTGCGGCCTTCCGCGCTTCGCGGGTCCGCCATGCTGTGCTGGGCCCGGTCCGTCCTTGTCAGCGGTGCTCGCAGTCTTACCAGTGGCTTGCGTATGTAGCTTGCGTGGTCTGCCCCTTCCCCGACCGCACGGCTTTTCGGCGGGGCTGTGGGGTTCAGTTGAGCAATCTGCATGCACGCTGCGGATCTCTCTATCTTCTTCTGGCGCATTGGCCAGCGCTGCCTCTCTCTCTCTCTCTCTGCCGCATTGCTGGGCTGGTCCGGGGGATTCGCGGCTCTCCGCTTTGTACGGCTGTTTGTACCCGGGCGCTTGCTGTCGTCGTCTCTCTCGCGGGCAAGCTCGACCTCTCGCTCCAGCGAGCTACCATGGCTATACGGGGTACCTTCAGCTGTCCGCTTTGTGCGGTCTTTCGTTGTGCCTACTTGCCCCATCGTGCTGTCCTCTTACGACACACGGACTTCGTTCTTCGCTCTCGCTTGGGCCCTCGTAGTTAGACAATTCGACTTAGCGCATCTGCATTCGTGTTGCGCTTTCCTGCCTTGTACTCTACGTTAAACTCATGTTCTACCAATTTAATTTTCCAACGCATCAATCTCGAACCTGGGTCCTTTACTCCGAACAGCTAGGTGAGCGGTTGGTGGTCCGTCACTACTGTGAAACAGGTACCATAAATATATGGCCGGAATTGAGCTAGGGCCCATATTACCGCGAGTAGCTCTTATTCCGTGTGTTACTATGTCGTCGAGGTACACATAGCATTTGACGCCCTGTAGTCCGCCAGTATTTTGTCTGTCGGCATCTACACTTCTCTTTCTCGTGGGCGAGTTTAGCCTCTCGCTTCGACGAGTTATAGTGGTTGCCTTGGGTATCTTCGACTCTCCGCTTTGTGCGGCTGTTCGTATACCCGATTGCGATATCATTCTCTGTTTTGTGGGACTTTCTTTCCTGTCCCACTTGGGCTCGTGTGGTCGCGTATATGCGACTCAGAGCGTCTGCATCAGTATTTCTTTTTCCGGCTTTATGCATTTTACGGGACCCATGCCCCGATTTTACGTTCTTTCCAGGCGAGGGTTGCGATCCTACGTCCTTCGATCCGACCTTAAAGGGTGCGCGATACTGCACCTCGTGCGTGCGCTGTCGCTTGTTCCCTCGTAGTTGGAATACACCGTTGTATTCGCACACTATTCCTGCGCGAGCTGCTTGCTTTTCACTGCTGGGGGGCACCAAGTCGGGCTTCCGTTGGCGCTGCGCAAACCGTTTGGCCTTCTTCCCCGTGCTCTCTGAGCTAACGCGCAGTGCCTTGACCTGGCGGCTACGTACGGTCTTCGTTATCTCCGCCGGCTCGCATTTAACCGTCGGCTGTTGCACTTCCCCGTCGCATTTAGAAACTTCTAAACGCACTCTTTTGATTCTTGACGGTGTGACACGGGGTCTCTCTATGATGCCTCGGCCAATCCCGCTTCTTGTAGGTAGTCTGAGAAATTTATTTTCCTTGGCGTCATCCATGTTAGACCCGTTTCCGGAAGGAAGATTTATCTTTGTAAGCACGCCTATGTATTTGCACGTAGCGGCAGTTCTACTGCGTGGTGACGAATATATCCTCATCGCGCTGTCCCGTAGCGGCATGCAGTGCCCATACAACTTGAGCATCTCGCCATTCAGGATGTCCACTTTATGCTGCTTGATAAAGTCTATGCCAAGTAATCCGTTGAGCTTCAACGGCACATTGTTCGGAACGATGTAGAACCAATGCTCTACATTTGAAGCCGGTGTCTCGAGTACAATTTTAGCTATCCCGAGGGGGGTGAATTTCTCGCCCACTACCCCCTGCAGCTCTACGGTGCAGTCGCTTACCATGGTCTTTGGTTTGAGACAGCCTTCCTTGATTATGCTGCACTGCGCTCCGGTGTCCGCTTTGAGGGTGAGTACCCCGGTCGTGGCCAACGGTGCATCGATATCGAAGTCGCTGGCTGTGGCACTCGACGCCGACAGCGTTACTTGTAGAAGCTGCAGCATTGTTTTCTTCTGCTTGCACGCAGGTCTCTGCTGGACAGTTAGCGTATTCAATCTCAGTGCGCCCAGCGTGTTCACGTCTGCAGTGGCTGGATCTGGCCCCGCAGTTACAGTATTTCTTGCATCTTTGTGGCCTGCATTTCTTCCCTGTCTCTTCCGGCAGTCCTTCCACATGTGGCCTTTCTTCTGGCAGTAATTGCAGGTTATTTCCACATTGTGGATTGACATGTTTTCACTGGGTACTGGTAGGCTTACTCGTCCCGTATCCCGGGTGCAATCTCGAGCCATGTGTCCAGTTTTTCCGCAGGTGAAACAATTTTCTCCCTGCCGGGGTGATGCGCCTTGGGACCTTCTGGGGTGGCTTAATACTCCACCTACCCCTACCTTTGGCTGCACCATATTCGTGATCTCGATGGTTCCCGTAACGGACTCGTGGAGGGTGGCGTAATTGCGCGATCTCACCAGAATCTGGACCTGCCCATGCAGTCCATTCTCGAAATTGGCCTGTGCGCTCTTCCGTGTTATCTTTTCGCCGATGTGCATCTCCAACATCGTGGTGGCTTCCTCGCAGAGCTTTTCTATTATATCGACAGTGATACGCTCGGTCCTTGCGGCGTATACCGCGATGTCCTCTCCCTGACCCTGCCGGAGGGAGTTGAATTCTACCTGTAGCGCAGACAACGACTTTCGCTTCCCGTACAGAGCCTCCAGCTCGGTTTTCAGCTGTGCTACCGAGAGGATGTCTTTGTGCTTCATTTCTCTAGACGCCCTACCCTCGAGCTTGCTGCTGAGCACCAGTACTTACAGGATGTCTTGATCCCGGGGCGCTACTTGCTTGAAAGCAGCCTCGCACGATCGTAAGAAGGCGTCTAGTTCATCAGCGTTGCTTCCGTCGAAACGCTTGATGTTTTTTAGCGCTAGACTAAGATCGAGTGTCCTACTCGATGTTTCCGGCACCCTCTGTTGTTCCCTTTGGAACACGGGGTCCGCAGGGGGATAATCTGATTCCTCAAATCGGGTTAGCCTCAACCGCGGACGTGGTATCGGGCGTTCTTCCAACCCTGTATTTTCCAGTCTCCGCGATAGTTCGGCGTTTTGCTCTCGTAGGGACCGGATGAGTTCGAACTCGTCCGCACCTTTCTCGTTGAGCGTGTCCACGAGGTTCCATCTTGCCGACGGTGTTTCGGCCTCCCTGAATTCGCGATCGAGTTCGCGTTGGCCTCAATCGTGCTCGCGCTGCAGCCTTTCATATTGTCGTCAAATTCTTTCGAATTCGCAGTGGCCTCGGTCGACCGCCTCCAACCGATTGCGTACCCATGCTGGTACCGACCAGGCTGTCGTACCGGTAGCTGCAGAGATACCTACTCTATCTATAGTTCGCAGATTCTCTATTTCCTGATCAACCATGTTTTCGGTGACGCGCTCGGGCGTTCAGTCGCCAGTTGCCATATTAAAAACGTCGTCTCTAGCGTCGCTGTCGAAATCCCCGAACGACGCACCCCTACGTGGGCTTACGCCAAACTGGGCCGTTAGTCGGTCTGCAAGGGCCTCTTGTCTGGTCGAGGGGATTCGCCCCGACGCACAGTGGGGCCGATTCCCGAAAAGCTGGTCAAAAGTCGAAAAATGAAGTTTTATTTTATAGGATTTAGAGTACATAGGTGGATAGAGTAATGTTTAAAGAATATAATAGAACATTTTATAAGGGCTAGTGAAGTATACCTGGCAAGTATAAGCCAGTACAAAAGAGACCTTCGCGCAAGTAATAGCTCGATCGTTCGAGCTCATATTCAAGCGTCATATTAAAAAATTCGTAGAAAATCGTAAAATTGGTGTTTCTTAATTCTGCAAAATGGAGGTTTCAGGTTGAAGAAAGTAGTTTATTATCATATGCGTCGAAAATTATAGCAGATACATATAAATTAATAGCTAAACAATGTCTAAAGTAGAAACAAATGAAAAATTATGTGCAATCATTTTAGAAAAACAGGGAAAAAGTTAAAAGTTCCGCAGTGTTCCGCAACGAAACAAGTTTTAAATTAAAGTTTGCACTGTTATGTCACAAAATTAGTAAAAATCAGCTGCAGCTAGCTGCAACTTTGTTTTTAGTGCACATTTGAATATAAAAAATTACAAATTCACATTAACCGCTTGTTGCACGTTTTTTTCAAATGAATATAATTTTGTGAAACTTGTTACTCGGGGGTTTTTGGGGTCGCTGAATACGAATCCGGTGTCAAAAAAACTAAATTTAAAATGGCAGATCTAATATGGCGAACATAATTTTCGAAATAAAACCACCATTTTTTATTTTGTTTTTTCTTGGCTATGCAACGTGAATAGTTCCGTAGCGTAGTGGCTTACACGCTGGACTCGTACATTATTGTTCTTGGTTCAAATCTCGTGTAGGTGATTTTTTTTTATTTTGCATAATAAATATTTAATAAAATTGTAGTTAAATTAATTCTGCAATTTTCATAATTTTAATAATTATTTTAATGTTATAAATAACTTATTTCGTTTTAGAGTATATATTGTTGGATTCTAACATTTATAGAGGATAACGGAACATTTGAAAAGAGTCGACTGTATACATAGACCTACCTGCAATATATAGGTTTACCTATACATAGTGGAACAGATAGACTTTTCGCGAGGGTAATGGACGAAGATGTTATTAAAAGGTTCCATGTTATTTTACAAGCTATTTCAAGTGGTCATGAAATTAATGTACCACACTTCCAAGAATACACAATAGAAACAGCTGGAAAATTCGTCGACTTATGGGGTTATAGGCAGTTATGATTTTCAAAAAATCGATTTTTTTTATTGCATTTTTGTAATGTACATATATTCAAAAGTATACCTACAAAATTTCAAGTCGATCCGAGCAATACTTTTGGAGTTATACCTATATACAGTAGCGGACAAAAGTTTAAGACGGAGAGGAAAAAAAAAGTAATCGTTGATTTTTTTATGAAAAGAATTGACTCAGTGGATTTTTTTTGTATTAGCTAATTAATCATTAATTCATATATTTATTACATAAATTTAATTTTGCGCGTAACAACATTATATACAATAAACAAAGAAAACATAAATTTGTTTGATATCTTCGGGGACAAAAGTTTAAGACTATACGTAAAAAAATATTTTTTGGTAGAAAATATACAGATATTTTTCTCCCTTCAATACTTTGTCCACAGTCCATTATTTTTTATCACATCAGCACATCTTTGAGGCATTGAATCAATTAATTTTTTGCAGTCGTCCACAGTTGTTTCATTCCACGTTTTTTCAACCAAAGAGTACAAATCGTCAAAATTTTTTGGTTTATTTCTTTGAACCCTTCTTTTTATGGTACACCATAAGTTTTCAATTGGATTTAAATCCGGCGACTGCGACGGCCACGGTAATAAAGTGATTTTTTCATCTTGAAAAAAACTTTTCACTACCCGAGCCGTATGCTTTGGGTCATTATCTTGTTGATAAATAAAATTATCACCCATATTTTCGTAGGCATACGGTAACATAGTATTTTTTAATATATCCAAGTATTGAAAACGGTCCATGATTCCATTAATTCGGCGTATTGGTCCAGGACCATTGCGAGAAAAACATGCCCACACCATTACGTTTCCACCTCCATGCTTAACTGTTGGTAAAACACATCGAGGATTTAAATCTTCGCCAGTTCGACGTCTTACATACAGTATCCCGTCAGAACAAATTCGGTTGAATTTGGATTCGTCCGAAAATAGCACATTTTGCCAATCCTCACTTGTCCAATGCCGATGAGCCTTAGCAAATTGCAGTCGTAATTTTTTATTCTTTTTACTGAGCATCGGCTTCTTCCGTGGCTTTCGTGCTTTCAAATTGAATTCGTCTAATCGTCTTCGGACAGTTCTTACACTAATTTGTGCATTATTATTACTGGATATTTCAGCTCTGATATCGACTGCTGAACGAAAACGATCTCTCTCGCTTAACCCTTGCTTGCCACCCTGGGGTGAATGCCACCCCAGCCTTTCTTTTTCTTAATTTTAAGTACCTAAACGTGAAGGAAATCGCTTTCTATCAATATTTGTCAATAATTCGAGACTGCCAGTACCTATTCAGGGCATTGGCATAGCGCTGCACTTGTTTACATATATGTGGTAACTGTTTAAAGTTGCGTGGGGCTGCATCCACCCCAGTGTGGTAATTATGATCGAAATTGATTTTTCGGTTGAATTTTTTTTTCGAGTATATTTTGATTCCAGAGTGAAGAATATAGTTTTTATATAATATTATTCAACTTCTAATTTTTTTTTCATTTCAAACGTTCCAACAACAATAATTTACCACCTTTGATTTTGTACCTTTGTTATTTCAAATCACATTTGTCGGACAGACGTGTCTGTTACATCTGCCTTTCATTCTTGGTGTCTCTTTCTTTCTTGGGAAACATATTAGGAGTACAAATTGAAAATGCGGGATTTTTTTCTATTTTTGAACGTTTATTCTGAAAAAATGGTAACAAATGAATTATTCAAAGTATTGTCCATCGCTAGCCACAACTTTTTCCCATCTTTCTGGCAATTTACGGATACCGTCGCGAAAAAATTCGGCCGGCTTGGCTGCTATCCAGTCATCGACCCATTTTTGGGCTTCTTCGTAAGAATGGAAGCGCTGGTCAGCTAGGCCATGTGTCATCGATCGGAAAAGGTGGTAATCGGAAGGAGCAATATCTGGGCTATACGGCGGGTGGGGTAAGACTTCCCATTTCAGCGTTTGTAGGTATGTTTTGACCGGCGCTGCAACATGTGGCCGAGCGTTGTCATGTTGCAAAATTACTTTGTCGTGTCTTTGCTCGTATTGTGGCCGTTTTTCTTTGAGTGCGCGGCTCAAACGCATCAATTGAGTTCGGTATAGTGCTCCTGTGATGGTTTCGTTCGATTTCAATAGCTCATAATACAACACACCCAGCTGGTCCCACCAAATACAGAGCATGAGCTTGGCGCCGTGAATATTTGGTTTGGCCGTCGATGATGATGCATGGCCGGGGTAACCATATGATTTTTTGCGCTTCGGGTTATCGTAATGGATCCACTTTTCATCACCAGTGACAATGCGATGCAAAAAACCCTTCCGTTTTTGCCGTTCGAGCAGCAGTTCGCATGCAAAAAAACGGCGCTCGACGTCTCTCGGCTTCAGCTCATACGGCACCCAATGTCCTTGCTTTTGGATCATTCCGAGGGCTTTTATACGATGGGAAATGGCTTGTTGTGTCACTCCCAATGAATCTGCGAGCTCTTGTTGAGTTTGACACGAGTCTTCATTGAGTATTGCCTCCAATTCAGCATTCTCAAACTTTTTCACTTGGCCCGGCCGCTCTTTGTCCTCAACGTCAAAATCACCACTTCTAAACCGCACAAACCATCTCTCGCACGTTGAAACCGATGGAACATGACTCGGATAAGCCTCGGAGACCAATCGATGTGCTTCAGCAGCACTTTTCTTCAAATTAAAGAAGTAAATTAAAACTTCCCGCAAATGCTGTTTTGTTGGCACGAAACTCGACATATTGAGAGCTCAAAAAAACTATGAATTTGACACTGCGACAAATTGACACATACTGAAAATTAAAGCTATAAGACGTAGCTTTGACATGAACATAGTCACAGTACTGCCTGATGCGTATAGCGTTAGTAACGCCATCTGTTATCAAACCCGCATTTTCAATTTGTACCCCTGATAAATTCCCAAGAACATAATAAGAAGAAGAATTCCCAAACATAATAAATCTATGTGAAAGGTCCTTTGTTTATACTTGCATCGCACGGCAGCGTCAGTCTATAAGTAGCAATCGTGCTGAAAGCAGTGTTTATCTGTCTAGTTTCTGTAGTGAACGTATACCCAGTTTAAATAAGGTAGGAATATCATACTTTTTCCACTTTTGTTATAAATAAAATCTTTATAGTTCTAAAAGTACTAATTTTTTTTCAATAATAATTAGATGGCATACAATCTTCGATCTCGTTCGATACGAGATGAGTTTTTTCATGAAGAAGAACTCGAAGAACAGAGTAGAAGTGAGAGCGAGTATGCTCAAGAAAAGGATTCCTCAGAAACTACTGAAGAAGACGATGTTGATATGGAGAACACCATTCTCAATGAACGTTTTTTGCAGTCACGAGCTCGTGGACGCCCGAGTACGAAGCTAAAAGGCAAAAATGGGTTTCTGTGGGACACGAGATGTCCTTCTCGACGTTCAGATCGACAATCTACAAAAATCCATGTACCTGGCCCAAAAGGCGATGCTGCCAATGCTACAACGATTGAAGAGTTTCGGAGTTGTTTATTTAACCAAGAAATGATCGATATTATCGTCGAAAACACGAATATAAAAATGGAAGAAGAATGCGCGAGACTCGTCGCTGAAGAAAAAACAGAAACTTACCATAATCATACCGACGTTGTAGAGATTAGAGCATATATTGCAGTACTTTATCATTCCGGTTTATGGAAGTCGTCAAATGTCAATGACAATCGGTTGTGGGATAAAGCGAATGGTATCACATTTTATCGATGTGTATTTTCAAGACAAAGATTTGGCTTTCTATCAGCATGCTTATGCTTCGATAATAAAGCTACAAGAAATTTGGAAGATAGATTTGCACCGATTCGTCAACTGTGGAATATTTTTATAGATAACTGTAAAAATAATTACAATTCCAGTAGCCAATGTACTGTAGATGAACAGTTATTAGATTTCCGAGGACGCTGCAAATTCCGGGTGTACATGAAAGATAAACCAGACAAATACGGTTTAAAAATAATCAGTCTCAATGATGCTGAAACCAGTTATATGGTACGTATTTTTATATAAATACTACAATTTTTTAAATATAAAAAGTAGAAATATTTTATATTTATGCGGTAAATCTTTTTTTCAGATATATGCTATACCTTATATAGGTAAAAATTCAGCTATCGTGCCAGCAGTAGAAGCTGTTCCAGAATATTATTTTCGACTAGTGACTGAACCAATTTACAAGACTAATCGATCCATGTCTTGTGACAATTGGTACACTTCCATTCCTCTACTTACACGTATGCTGAAAGATCCATATAATATACAAATAACTGGTTCTATAAAAAAAAAATAAGAGGGAGATACCAGCTGAATTCAAAGTGACACCAAAAGAGCGACCATCTGCCAAATTTTGTCATACGGACGATTTGACTCTCGTATCGTATGCTCCGAAAAAAAAGAAATCCAATAAGATTGTCTTGGCAGTTTCTTCATTCATTCGCACAACCGAAATCACGGATGAAAAACCAAATCTCATTAGACATTACAACGTAACAAAAGGAGGCACAGACAATTTCGACAAGCTTTGCCATTCGTACACTGTAAGCGGCAGATCGAACAGATGGCCAGTGCGATCTTTTTGTGGTATGTTGAACCAATCGATTGTTAATGCGAGGATTCTTCTGGTATGTAAAAATAAAATCAACAAAGTCAATGCCATCGAATGTTTGGAGTCTTTGCATCAGTATCTGGTAAAGCCGTATCTGCACCAAAGATACAACACCATAGCTTTGCGCAAAGACTTGAGGTTGGCCATTGCTGGGATTTTGAAAATTGAAGTTCAATCCGGAAATGTGCAGAGACTTATATTCGAGACTCAACGTCGATGTGAAATCTGCACAAGAAAAGAAGACAGAAAAAGCAAAACAGGCTGTGCATCCTGTCATCGTGTAGTATGTCAACTGCACAGCGTACCTGTGTGTAATTACTGTATTGATATTTAAAATAATACTTCTAATTGATTAGTTTTTCTTTAGGATGATGTTTTTCATCATTTTCAGTAAAAATAATGTAAAATTTTCTTTTTTTTCATAAATAAAATAGAATTTTTTGGCAAAAATGCATAACTCATTTTTCCGTAAAATGTCATCCTTCATTTCTCATAATAAATACCTTTTTTAAAAGATCCAGTAAACTAATATTTTTGATCTTACAGTGACACAACAGTAGAAGACTCAGTTCAAATGTCAGCCCTAAATATTAAAAAATAAAAAATAAATGATTTTTCTTGTAAACATTGTTAATTTTTCATTTTTCTTTGCTTCTGCACATTTTTTAGTGTACTTAAATTCAATTTTTAGCTATATAACCTATATGATCTTTTAAAGTAAGCTTTTGAGAAGTTCCAAACCGATTTTTAAAGAAAAATATCCATTAGTTAATTTTTTATTACAGTTTTTATGGCTGGGGTGGCCGGCACCCCAGTTTGGCAAGCGTGTTATTCCACGGAGGTGTGGCAAGCAAGGGTTAATCGATGAAGCCGACGATCCAGCGTTGGCGTGGTTTTCCGCGGTCTACCGTTTTTTGGTCGATCAAAATAGTCCCCAGTCTTCACAAACTTGTACCACGCTTGCTTACAAGAAGTTTCTGATCGATTCATTTGAGTTGCAATTGAAGAAAATGTCTCATTTTGCTTCCGTAGAGACACGATTAGTTTTCGTTCAGTTGATGACAAATTACGGGCTTTACCCATACTCTTTTCGTACTCAATTAAACTTAAGACACTGGATGATACACCACAAACTATTTACAGTATTAATATATCAAATTATTGCGTGGATCGACTACGGGTATCTTGTTCGACAGATCGTCTTAAACTAATGTCCGCTGTTTACAGATGGTTGCAAGAAAAAAAAAATTGTATAATCTATATTGTTTACATTTGACGACCGAGACTTCTACATTATGAAGGTCAAACGTACACATGTATTGTAAAAAAACAACAAGCCGAAAGAAACGTTAGTACTTGTATGACAGATCTATGAACCAAATTGTAATTCATCGTCCTAAACTTTTGTCCGCTACTGTATATAGAGACGCCTCGGCGCGTTTGAAAGTAGGTGGGACAGAGGTTCAAGTGGCAGCTGTTTACCTGGACCGTTGCTCCTTTTATATACCTGTGTATTGTATTCTTATACATTGTGTGAGAGTGTAGTAGTGTTTATATGGCGTATCATCATTGATTGGTTATTACACTGGAAAAATTATTGACATTGTGGTGAAAAGTGCATACTGCAAACAGTGTGAAGTATGGAGAAAAAATATGAACACTGAAGAATATAATGAGTGGTACGAAAGCCATAAAGAAAGTTGCTGTGCAAATCATTCCGGTTCCTCAGGAAAAATGCAGGTCGATTCAGTCATCGAGATGTTCAAGCGTTCAATAGAAAAATACGGAGTTGTGTACAAAAATTACATCGGCGACGGTGATTCGAAAACTTACTCGGGGATTTTAAAAGCTTTACCGTATAGTAATAATGAAGTTATAAAAAAAGCCACGGATGTTGCTGAAGCTGTGCGTCCAATTTACGAAGACCTCAGCAGCGAGACATTATTGGAACGATGTGTAGCGGCTTTACACAAAATAATAACGAGAGTTACAACCAAATCATCTGGAAAATTACGCCGAAAATCATTCCGAGTGGCTCAAAAATTGTTGAAATGGCCGCAAATATCGCCGCCGGTAGGTTTAATGAAGGTTCAATTTCACTTTTATACCATATGAATGCAATGGGACTGTCTTTGGGGCCCAATGCGCATGCATATGTACAAAAGGAGGACGAAGAGCGCGTTACGCTATCCGAGCGCAGAGCGCACGAAGCGACACGAGAGGGAAGGATGGCTCGAAGACAGCACCAAATTGAATTGCTGGAGTCTGCTGAAGGAATGGAGGGTTTATTATATGGCCCTGGAATAGACGACACCATGTAAGTTGAAAAAAAAAATTTTTTTCTATGTGTGAATCGGTTTTGAAACTTTAAACGCGTTTTTCTCAAAACAGCATTTTTCAAGTCGGTGATCACGATATAATCGGTCTAAAATTTTAACACAATCTTCTCAGATACATTTTCTAGTAATTAATCGTTCCTTTTGTCAATCCGATACTTATTTTCCATTTTATAAACAATTTAAGGCGAAATTTTACATAAAAAATCGAAAACATTTTTCTGAGAAGCTGCCATTTTGTGAAAATTCAATGATTTGATTAGCCGATCGATTAATTACTAGATAATCCAATATATTAACGAAGTTTGTTTGGTTTTTTTATTTCAGATAATCCTATCTTGAGTTGCGATGATCACCGTAAATTGTCTTTTTTTAGAGGAGGTTCCGGAAATCGCCTGCAGCGCCCTCTATAATCAACATTTTTATAAATAAAAAATTTGTTTACGTTCTTAAAGGATGCTTTTATAACCACAAAAATTTTCAAATTAATAAATTCAAAAGTCTTTTCAGGATAAATTCTTGAAAAACCGTCTTTTTTTTTGCCTCATAACTGCGTATAAGCCCTTATATCCTTGGTTCTACATGCCTACTTCTGTTCACAAACTTTTAATTCACGGCTCTGAAATAATACAATCTGCTTTATTGCCAATCGGACAAATGTCTGAAGATGCACAGGAGTCTTGTAATAAATATATTAAAAGATACCGTGAAGATTTTGCACGAAAATGCAGCAGAACAAAATCGATGGAAGATCTTTTCTTGCGCTTGCTAGTGGCATCAGATCCGTATATATCAAACTTAAAGAAATTGCCACATAAGAAATAAAAATCCTTATTTCCGGAAACAATTGCTTTGTTTACTTCACCAACTGTTTATGCGTCTACTGATGATTCTATCTCTTCTTTTTCGATGTCTTCAGATTCTCCAGATTTTTATACAGACAATTCGACTGATGATGAAGACTAATTTTTATGTTGATATTAAAACAATATTCTTGTTAATATAAATTTATTTTTTAAATTTGGCTTTGTACTGTATTTCTCAAATAAATATGTTAGTATTTAAAAAATCGTGTTCCTTATTACACTTTCTCATATATTTGAATTATACATTTTTCAATATTTTTATAAATGATTAAAAATGTAATTACTTATCTGAAATATGTACAAAATATTTCTTTTAAACCAGAAAATCATTACTCTGTAATCCAAATACATTTATTTTAAAACTGTAAATCAAATTATTAGACAGTAATCTTAAAAATGTTTACTTAAACTAAAATAATTATAAATTAACTGTTTGAACATGTTAATTTTATTTCACAAAATCTATTTTGTTTCAGAACATGATTTTAAGAAATATGTGCTTCAAAGAAAAAATTACTTGCATGTAACTGAAGTAAAGGGTGGTTAAATTTTAAGGGCCGATGTTGATTTTGAATAAAACACAAATTATTTAGGAAATTATTGTCAATTCTTTTTATTATGATAATATGGTATGGTTCAATTATGTATGGAACAAAATATCGGCCAAATGGCCGCCGCGACCTCGGCGGCACACCTCCATCCGATGGTCCAAATTTTCGATGACGCTTAGGCATATTTAAGGTTCTATGCCGTTAATGTGCCGAATTATCTCATCCTTTAGCTCTTGAATTGTTGCTGGCTTATCGACGTACATCTTTTCTTTCAAATAACCCCAAAGAAAGAAGTCCAACGGTGTCAAATCACATGATCTTGGCGGCCAATTGACATCGCCACCACGTGACATAACACGGCCATCGAATTTGTCGCGCAAAAGAGCCATTGTTTCGTTAGCTGTGTGGCAAGTGGCACCGTCCTGTTGAAACCACATATCGCCCACATCCATATCTTCCAATTCGGGCCATAAAAAGTTCGTTATCATCTCACGATAGCGAACACCATTCACAGTAACTGCCTGACCGGCCTCATTTTGGAAAAAATACGGCCCGATGATGCCGCCAGCCCATAAACCGCACCAAACAGTCACTCTTGGTTTTTCGACAATCACTCTTGGATTATGATTCGCCCAAATGCGGCAATTCTGCTTATTGACGAATCCACTGAGGTGAAAATGTGCCTCATCACTGAAGATGATTTTCTTCGAAAATTGATCATCCACTGTTGCCATTTCTTGCCACCATTCTGACCATTGACGACGTTTGGAATGGTCAAGAGGCTTTAGTTCTTGAGTCAATTGCACCTTATAAGCGTGTAAATGCAAGTCTTTATGCATAATGTTCATCAACGACGAGCGTGAGAGGTGCAATTGTTGGGCACGACGACGAGTTGAGGTGGACGGCGCTTCAGCCACACTATCGCGAACAGCAGCAATATTTTCTGCAGTACGAGCTGTACGAGCATGCACTGGTGTTTTAATATCTCCTACAGACCCGGTTTGCTCAAATTTTTGCACGATTTTTCCGATTGTACGCACATTTGGACGATTAAATTGACCGAAAAAATCACGAAGTGCACGATATGCATTTTGATTTGAACGCCCATTTTCATAATAAGCCTGAATAACTTTAACGCGTTGCTCGATTGTGTATCTTTCCATGGTTCAAATTGAGTTAGTCTGAAATTGAGAAATGTCAAATGAAATGCAGAAAAAAACTTGACGTTTAGGTGTGGTTCACATTCAACATCGGCCCTTAAAATTTAACCACCCTTTACATTCACTTCAATAAAAAAAGAAAATGTAACTTGTAAATAGTATAAAATAAGTCTTTCAAAAGTGATTTTAATCAATACAATTATAGATGTAAAAGTAGATGCTTTATTACTTTTTATCAAATATATAATTTACTTACAGATTTATAAAAAGTTAATAAATTTTTATAATCGCTATTTTGGATCTGCTATTTTGAATTTTGTCTTTTTCACATCGGATTCATGTTCAGCGACCTCAAAAACCTTCGAGTAACAAGTTTCAAGCAAATCCGGTTGATTTCGAAAATTGTGTCCGCCATATTGGATCCACTATTTTGAATTTTGTTTGTTTCACACCGGATTTGTATTCAGCGACCTCGAAAACCCCCAAATAACAAGTTTCAAGCGAATCCGGCCGAGTACGAAAATTGCGTCCGCCATATTGGATCCGCCATTTTGAATTTTGTTTTTTTCACACCGGATTCGTATTCAGCCACCTCGAAAACCCCCAAATACTAAGTTTCAAGCGAATCCAGCCGATTACGAAAATTGCGTCCGCCATATTGGATCCGCCATTTTGAATTTTGTTTGTTTCACACCGGATTCATATTCAGCGACCTCGAAAACTTACAGTAAATTAAGTTTCATACCAATTCGATAAACATTCCGTAATATAACTGAGTATTTTTTATTTACTATCGCCATTTTGAACCCGCCCTTTTGTTTTTTTACAATTTTGACTTCAGATTCGTAATCAGCGACGCCAAAAACCCTTATATACTATATCTCAAACAGAATGAACTACGTTTTCGACTTTTGACCAGCTTTTCGGGAATCGTCCCCACTGTGCGACGGCGAGATCTCGAATAGCGCCCTGCGCGCTTCGTAAACGACGTCCCCTATGGCCGCGACTAATCCGGCTGTGGGGTCTACCCCTGCGCCAGGCAACGTCGTCTCTAGCGAGTTGCCCCTATGTCTTGATCGGGCTCCTCTAGACTCTGACATACTTGCCAATTTCGCGGCGAACTCTACTTAAAAATATTACCACAAAATCTCAAGAGGAATATATATCTAGTGGAATATTTTGCCAAATATCGGTTCTACTCTGGCTTTGGCAAATTTTTTTTTTATCACGGCAATATGTAATAGTAATATAGCCGCCACTTACAGAAAGATGATCAGGTAGACGGTTCTTTCCATGGCTTTCCATGGTTCTCGGGTGCAGTTCCTCCGGTGCTGTAGACCTGTTGTCTCATAGCTTCCCTCGAAGGCTGGTCCAGTTATCCTCCCTGGTACCGTTGACCCGTCTTTTCGTGGTTCCTGGGCTCGTCTTCTGTGCGTCGGCAATGATTGCGCGACGGCTTCGTCTCGAGTTACCGCTTTGGGTACTCGGTTGCACACGTTGTGCGTTTTTCCACGACTTGACGTAACACCGTCAATCGGGATTTTAAACGGTTGACCGATGTCACACCGCACCGACGTCCAGATTAGTCGGGTTTTCACGAACTACACTGGTGTCCTTGTACGCGTCGTAGTCGTCACTTCAGAGTCACTCTTAACTTTGTCCAAAACACTTTTGCCCAAATAAATCACGTATCACTTAACTTCAGCAGATCCCACCGCTGCCACCAAATGTTATGCCGGTACCGGGTAATTGGATTATTCGGTATTCGGTATAATATTAAAAAGTTATTATTTTTTGAGATCGTTTGCCGATAAGGAGATGGATCTCGAGTTATCGATGAAATCGCGAATTTATATAAAAGGAAGTATTTATTATAGGCAACGGCAACTTTCCGTTGTCTATTTAAAAGTCAATGTAAGAATGTAGAATAATATGTTGTTTCGAGTATTTGACGAGGAACCAACCCGTTCTATCTTGAGTCTAATTTATAACTGGTTTTCGTAAAGCAGTTGTTAACTGTCTTCACGAAAATCTCTTAATGCGCAATTTTAGCGTTAGCCTATCGTCGAACGCCAAGCGAGTCGCTCATGCTGCGTCGGCGTTCTTGGGGTCGTTCGTACGATCGGGCATTGGACTTCGTTTCCTGTCTTGAACGAATTCCAATGTTTCTTTGCTTTGGAATATTCCTGAATATACGAAATACGAAGTGGAATATTCCGCAGCACAACAATGCATTGTCACACAAGATTCAGTTGGCATTGAATTGACTGATTGAAATGACTGTGTTCCTCTATACCCGCCCGAAATATCTGGAAATGTCTCATGCAGCAGCTGCTAAGTACCTGAGGAAGTCGAAGTCATTCGTACGAACGTGGCTCGATAGGAAAAGTGTCCCCTAAAGTCGAAAAACATCGTGAACTTGTTTTCGCGGAACCCTGGCTTATCATTGCATCAAGGAGCAGTCAAATTGAAACAGAAAGGTCTGGATATATCGTACGTAGCTATCTGAACCCATCTCCGTGTTCACGGCATCAAATGGCTTCGTTCAGGGAAGAAATCTTTGTTAGATGAAAATTACGTGACGAAGCGACCCGCTTGGGCGAAGGACAATATCGACCGAGGTTGGAGCAATGTCATTTTTATGGACGAAGCTTCTGTTTGGGGATCCGTTGTTGTCCTACGAACCTGGTCAACCTCCACCAACAGGTGAGGTTATTTAGGGCTGCTTCTCGAATCTGGGCTTCGGAGCTTTGTATCTGTTTACCTACAACCTGAATGCTCCGAAAATGCTCGAGATTTATAAGAAATCTTTGTTACCGACTGCCGAATGTTGGTTCATAAAAAAAACGAGGACTGGATCAAGCTTTGCACCGAGTAGAAAGAGCAGCCTGGCATCATTACACTTGATTCGCCGTCGCAGTCGCCTGATGAAAATCCGATTGAGAATGTGTGGGCATATATCAAGCATAAGCTTTGTGGCATAAAAGTATTGAGTTTGAAGCAGTGAACACGAGAAATTCGTCACATATGGAGATCTTTGCCGAATGAATACGACGTCAACTTGGTCGAAAGCATGCCTCGGAAATATCAGACAATTATCGACGTCGGTGGTGACTGCATTATAGATACAATAGTGTCTTTGTTCTGATGGAGTACTACTGTGTTCAAAAAGTAAGGTGAATTTTGTTTTAAAATAAAAATGTTTAATTTATTCTTCCAAATCGATTTCGTCCTCCTCAAAATAATCCCCCCTAGCTACAATACACTTATGCCAACGTTTTTTCCAATCTTTGAAGCATGCTAAAAAGTCGTCCTCAGGTATAGCCTTCAATGCGCGTAGCGATTAACGTTTGATCTCTTCAATCGACTCAAAACGATTTCCCCGAAGTGGTCTCTTGAGCTTTGGGAACAGCCAAAAGTCACACGGTGCTAAATCGGGCGAACACGGTGGTTGTTGAGCGACATGAGTGGAGTTTTTGGCGAAAAACTCACGAAGAACGAAACGCGAATTTTGGCACCAAACGCGATTTGACTCTTCTGAGGCACAAATGATCCTTCAAAATTGCTTGCACTGATCCAATTGATATGGCAAGCATGTCGGCAAGGTCTCGAATTGTTAATCGACGATTTTTGAGCACCAATCCCTTGATTTTCTTGATGTGTTGCTCATCAATTGACGTCGATGGTCGTCCAAAGCGTTCCAAATCATCAACACGTTCTCTGCCTTCTTTGAAGTCTTTGTACCACTTGTAAACATTTTTCTGTGACATAGTCTCGTCACCGTAGGCCTTTTGTAACATTCGATACGTTTCAGCGGCGGAAATTTCATTCCGCAAGCAAAATTTAATAGCACTTCTTTGCTCAACAAAATTCGACATCGTAAAAATCACCAAATTCACTTTTCTTTGTTCACAAAACCAAGCGTAAACTAAAAACTAATGATGATGTTAACATGTAATTTGTCACAGATGTCACTAACAGTCCTACCAACCTGAAAAAAATATCATTTGTCCGATTCGGTTAACGCGGGAAGTTTAAATTAAAAATTCACCTTACTTTTTAAACACAGTAGTACAACATACCCACGTATTTGAAACTATTTAAAAATAATTTTTTATGCAAATTGACCCGGATACGCTCTTACGTAATTGACTGTAGTTTGTCGATATTTATGATAACCAGGCCTAGTTCCTAGAAATGTTGAAGATCTTATACGTCCTGTGTAATGCCATCTATAGGTGTAACCCTGTCGTGTTGTACTCACGTGTTCGAGAATTTTTTTTTTTAATATATGCCACATTTTTTTCAGATATCCAACCCGTTATATGTGGAATATTATACAAGCTTTGGGTCGCTTGTTTGCTGGATAAACTGTGAGTGTGAGTGTCTGAGTACTGAGAGTATGTAGAGGTATCTGCGTTTTCCTACTAATTGGCGGCGGCAGTGACGATTACTTTTTATAATATATGTTTCCTTTTTCATAATATGATCCCAGAAATATATATCTAAAAATACATTTGTGATATGGAAATTTTCGACGAAAATATTCTATATATTAGGCATTTTCTGCCAATTAAGCTACTTTTGTTTAACCCTCTTACAAGGAAGGATAGTTTGGTGTCCCCCTCCGACTTTGATGAAACTCACGTATGTTGTAGAGCACCGAAAACTAAAACACACGTATTTTTTTTATCAGCGGAAAAACATTTCTAAGGGGTGAAATCGCCCGGCAAAGTTAGGCATGTCGAGGGGTGATTATGCAGTTTCACCCAGAAGGCGTCAACCGATTTTAATGAAACAAAAACCAAAATACTCCTCATTGAAGACAATAAAAATTCCACATGAAGTTGAAGAAAAAAATTCATTTGCAGGGGTGAAACTGCATAATCACACCTAATTTTGAAGAGCGATTTTATCCCTTAGAAATGTTTTTGCGCCGATAAAAAAAAATACGTGTGTTTTATTTTTCGATGCTCTGCAACATACCTGAGTTTCATCAAAATCGGAGGAGGACACCAAACTATCCTTCCTTGTTAGATATTATTCATAATAAGCCGGACTCTACTACTACTTGATAGTAAATTCCTATACATTTAGAAGATTCTGTATATTTTACAATTAGTGCAATAAAAAAGGCGTTTTTTGAGAAAAAAAAGATTCTTTACCGTTTTTTTTTTTTTTTTTGGAAAAAGGGAAGGGACTTGGGTCCATAACATTTATTACATATATCAATAAAAGCTTATATTAAATTACACTTTTTATGCCGAGACATAGCCTTCTGTGACTTCTAGCTTTCGAGATATGTCGACTTAGAAAAATAATGTACTGGAATTATGGATTTTTAAATTCGACTAAAATTCACTAGATGTATTGTAATAATATCAAGTAGTAATAAAATCTGGCCAATTATGAAAAATATCTCTCAGGGTAGGAAAAAAGGAGCTGAACTGACGGAGAATTCCTGATATGTATAATAAGTTTGCACTATATGTAACATATTCTTTTTTTCTGTAGATGTATCGCTTTTTTATCTAGATAATAATTATAGAACTGTAATTAATAAATAGCACGTTCCTTACTTTCTTGGCTTTTCCGTTCGGCCTTAATTTTTGTGTTGAACAGTACCAAAAGTATTGAGATGGGTAGTGACATAATTGAATAAATCCGAAGTTTCATATTGCCTCGATAATTTTGTTTCTTCACAGATTATAATTGAAATGGTTCACGGTAACTGAGACTCCGGAGAGCAACCGACGATATTTTAGTACGTTCTGATAGTGGTAACCGTGCATAATTGTGTATTGTGACTTCATATCGAGTAGCCCAATGAATTTGGTCGGCATATTGATTCTTTATTAATGGCTACAAGTAGGTGTTCAGATTGTGCGCTTGTTAATCTATGACCTATAACCATATGACGATGACTCACTGAAATGAGAGTAATAGACAAAGATGTCATGAAACGTTAATGTTGATTACTTTCTTCCCATCAATGGCTTAATGCCTGAAAATCGTAGATGCCAAATTGAAATTTTAAAAATGCTTACTGCGTGATACAGAAATGGAATTATAATATCAAAAGGGCGTAACTACTATGGCATCTTCCCCCGTTTAGCCGTGCAGTAAGCTGACAGAAAGGCCTGAAAATTTTTCAAATTGCATTTTGCCTATATACCAGAAGGGCGTGTGCTCTTAAATCGCAGCGGTTTTCTGGCATTCAAGTCCGAGTTTATTAAAATAATATTATAACATAGTGGTGTAGTGCTTATGCTTTTGTCTCAGTTTACGACTTTGTGGTGCTAACGCCCTTTTACCATTAGACTATTGATGCATGGTTATTCCAATAGATTATTGAGGCTCATTAATGCCCCGCGTTCGTCAGCTTCACACCTTTTTAAAATATTTTATTCCAGCATATGCCTTCATTAGACTTTTATGTGCCTTTTTTATTTAAAGCTGGGTATATTTCTTCCTTCCATGGATTACGCCCGCAGATGACTCACTTCTTACTGTATAGCATTCGCGTGGGCTCACAAAAATCGGCAATAAACCTGACCGATACTGTAACGGTATTAACTCGTTAGTATTAATTGTATTTTCCGAGAGGTCTAGAATTTGGACTCGAACATTGGAGAAATTAATTGAGGCTTTCTGTAAGAGAAAAAGGAGGGTTTACTCGTAAACACAGGATAATTTTTTGAGTCAGGTACAGGTGACATGAACTTCTGATATAATACATAAGTCGTTTTTTAAAATTTGATTCCTCGCTCTCGCACACCTTAATAATCATTTACGATGGGCGGAAATCTTCGTTCGCTTACGCGCATTCTCCCCTCTTCTACCGTCTAATCTATATTGAAAGTCCGTAGCTCACTGACGCTTGCTTGCCTGTCGTTTAGGCAGTCTCCGATCGACTGCGGACCCCTCCATAGAGTTTTTTCCCGCCGCGCGGCAAATATAATTCTTAAATCGCCGTAATCTCGGCTTTGCGTATGAGAATTCGATTTTTTATGTTAGCAGGAAATGCACAATGCATCACGCCCCCCCTTATACCTTTCTCCTTTGTTTCCTTTGTATACGATACTAGTTACATCAATGTAGTGGCTTCGTTCGTCGACTACGCTGCCCTATAATACGGCCGATGACTAAGACGCTTTTTTCTGTTATTTTCGCATACTGGTGGTCCCGTTTCGATTTGCTCGACTTTATGAAAACTGCCTTTGACATACCGCCTCGCGCCTTTCTAGAATATTCGATTTTGATAAAGAAAGGTGTCGCATTCCTTTCATTTTGGTCGCCGCCTCACCTATTCTACCAATTTCGGTTCGTGTGTGCTACCGGATCGCGTGCCTTGCACACTCGGCCACAGTTTATCGGTGTACACTTGGCCGTTGGTCGACACAATACAGGCAGTGGTTGTACTTTCAACTCAGTTTTCATATTACTATCGTATAGTTCAGCAGTAGAATCGGGAATATTTTAATGGAATAGACCAAATGAGCGACCGATGTGACCGTCAATATACGGATAAGCTATAAAAAAAAGTTTGTCACACATATTTTATTATAAAGATATTGTATTTCGCGCCTCTTTCTTGAAAATATCGTGGCAAACGGATTTAGACCGTATCGTACGGTCCCCTACTTCACACCAGTCTTACCATATGTTGAAAACCAACTAAAACTTTTTCGTCCTAATCGTTGGCTGTGTTGTCATGGAATTCATTATTTTTCTTCATAGCACTATGACTTGACCTAGCGATTCGAACCTTTCGGGTTTTTTTGTCATATAACGTTCGTTTGTTTGTTGTAGGTGATTGTTCGATGAATTACAACGATTGTGAGATTTGTAACGTTATATGAATTATAACGTTTGTGAGATTTATAACATTTCATTAATTATAACGTTTGTGAGCTTTGTGAAATCATTTCGCTCTTGATCGGCAGCTTCCAAATTTAAATTTATTGACATAACAGATGAAATCTAGTTATAGACTTTTGCCTACACAATTCAGAAAACTAAAAAAAGCCATGATGTCACACTGCGTGGATTAAGTTAACAGGTTGACGTACCTGTATTCAGAACTTGTTGCTTGATTTTTGGTCCCAGATGTATCACGCTTGGAAAATCTAACAGCAAAGATTCCAACGGCTTGTTCAAATTGTGACGATGGAATAGGTACATCAAGTTCTATGAAAACCTGTTTACTCTGAAGACTTTTTTGAAAATGACGTTGTTATCTGGTGATATTATAATACTAGCATTAGTAGTGATCGAGAACAATATTGTCTCGTATTAAATCGACGGATAGAACATATCGCAAATACCTTCAAGTATATGTTGTCTTCAAACCCCATCCTTTACGATATCGAGTGATGTTCGTCGATTGTTGACATATCTGCAACATGTGAATCCGTTATAAGTTTAATTCTGTCAAACTTTAACGGAGTTTGTAAGGACATTCGGAATGCCAACATTCCCAATGAGTGATTATTCATGAAGCAACTCGACGAAAGATTGGAGTCGGCATAAGCTCTAAAGACCTCTCAGATAGAAAAGCCAGCTAGGAAGATTCAAGCGATCAGAACGGTAAAAAACTCGTAAGCCTCGCCATGTCGAATGTTGGGCAGCCAAAAACAATATTCATCGATGTCAGGCAGGGGAAAGATCCAAGGAATCAGAGAAATGTGATGTATCGTCGAGACAGTCATAAGCACGGGACCAAGAGACAGGATCGAAACTACCATCGTAAGATATATTAGAATCAGTAGGTTTTGTTGCGGGGAGACTTAGACCCTTCATACGCAGTTGGGTAGAGGTAGCATCTAACCCTTTGATTTTATCTTGGGTAAAGAACTACAAGATACGCTTTAAATCTCCGCCATTTTAAGTTATATATCCTAATAATGCTTGCAAATCTTATAAAGAAGGAGTAAATATGCCTAAACTAATTGGAGAACTTCTTAAAAGACGCCGTCCCACTATGTGAAGTGGTTGAGAATTATTTCCTTTCGAGTATATTTCCGATACCGAAGCCAGATGATAGCCACATAATGATCTTAAAGCTGGAAAAATTTATCGAAGTTGTTAAGACCGAACTCGTTAAGCTGGAGGACCGAAATACAGTAATCAATCTCTTGAACGAACAATGTTTCATGGCATCAATATATTTAAAGGACGCGTTTTACCCACTCAATATCGATAATAAGGTTAGACAGAAAGTTTTTAAGATTTCAGTTCGACTAACAACTCTACAAGTTTACTTGCTCACTCAAAAATGTTAAGACCAGTAATAGCTACTTTAAGAAGTCAAGGCTACCTTTCAGTCTATCGAGATGATTTGTTACTTATTAGAAAGAACTTTAGGTAATGCGAAGAGAACGTTCACGTCACTATCTCTTTGATTAAAAACCTCGAACTTACAATTAATGATAAAAAATGTAGATTAATGCCGTCAATGTATCGTCAATATCTAGGCTTGTAGTTTGAATATGTTAAAATGTCTACTGAACTTACACAAGAATTAAACATTTTTTAAACTCCCGAATGCAAAAAAAACTTAAACAGGACTTCAGCTTTAAAAAGTTTTCTTATGACAATAAATCTAAAAAGAATTAAATAATTTCCGATGTCATTTTAGTTAACTTCATATTTAAATTACAATCATTCATTTCCCGCTGTCATTGTAGTCGGGAGACGTCTTCTTTTGCTTTAGAAAACTTCTATATCTCATATAATTCTTCTTTTAAATTAAATTCTAGACACCAGCATATTTCTTGAAAGGTTGCAATGTCCTGAAGATGTTTCCCGACTGTAGTGACAGCGTTAAATGAATTATTGTAATTTAAATATAAAGTTAACTAAACTTTTTTGATTTATTTTCATAAGAAAACTTTTTAAAGCTAACGTCCTGTTTATTATAATTATTTCCAGTCGGGAGTTTTTTAAATGTTTCATTTTTTTAATTTTATACTCTTAAAAGCTAATTCAACGTGACTGTCTACAGCGTTTTTATAATTCCTATATATTTTTATAGTTACTATTTTTTTTTAAACTAAAACAGATAAATGATTGTTATTAACTCTATTTTGTTTAATCGCTCAATCATTTTTGCACTCTTGTATTTAGAATTAAAGCAACAAAGGTAATTAGAACATTGCATTGCGTGTTTATTCATTTCTAGTTGTTAACAACATCTTTGATGTACAACAAACTCATTAAAATTTACATTCCGTTCAATACAACGTAAAGATGAACGATTATACTAGAAATGACGGCTATGTTGTAGCATTTCGATTTGTACAACCGTGCTTCTCATACATTTTTTTAAAACGCTTTTATCTTTCTGAAATTTCACCGAGTATATACAATCTAAGGACAAAAATGGAGCTTACGATACACAGAATTTGTGTACTCAGTTCTCTTAAGGCATCTTTAGCCGGTTCGGGGAACATTGCACGTATAGAAACGTTCAAACGAACTTACATATCTATTCGGACAAGACGTCTAGCATAATCACGATCGAACATTACTTAAGGTAAGTTCGTTTGATCGTATAATTATGCTACGTCGTCTTGTCCTCTAGATCAATAAATAGTTGTTCAAAGCTTAATGAAATTTGTATTTGTATTCAATACTTACAACAATGGAACAGATCATAATAACTCTTGTTTTATAATGAAGCTTAAAAGGCGATTTGATGATAGATTTAGTTCGAAAGTAAAAGGGTACTTTCGATTTTTCAATCCAACCTGCATGTTTTTGAATTGCCTACGCCTCTTCGATATGCCGCCGAAGTAGCCACATGCCGCATACTGTGTGCACCAAAAGTATTTAATACCACGTCAATGCCACTTTCGGCCATTACACTTTTAATCATGGTCATTTGATGCGTCGTCGTCACTTGATGAGGTTTTAAGTAGGTTAATAATAACAGGTCTTCATTTTCCATACGTCCTCGTGCCAAGCGGTCAATATAATGATCCAAAACCGTTGCTGCACACAACCTCAGCTATTCTTTGAAACTCGGTAGACATAATAAGGGTCGATTCCTTCCTGGACCCGAAGTTTTTATTCGATCTATCTATGTATCGTTATTGATGTGGTACGATGTAGCGAAAGCGTTTTTAGATGACATAATACTGGATTGAGATTCCAGATTTCATTGTTTTTTGACGTCTCTGGACCTAGGTGTATCACATCTCAGAAAAATCTTCCAATTATGGGTCGATGTCCGATATATTTTGTAACTATTATTGCCAAGGCTGATTGATACGAGTTAAATGTATCGTGGGTTTTTACTTAGCTTGAACAGTCTCTTAAAAAATCGAGAACACACCCGTCTGGAGCTTGAAACGGACCAATTTTCTTCGTTTCACTAAATTTTCACCATAGCTTCATTGACCTTCGATATTGATTTATTGTTCCATCAGTAGATAGGCTAGGCCGGTTCCAGCACACCACCTGGGCAGGTGTAAATTTACCTGTGCTCAGTCGGTAATTATCCTAGAAGCCTACTTTACCCACAGACGGTAATGACCGCCTGTCGATAATTATCTTATGTCGAAATTGTTGTCTGCTAGATGGTGCTATAGTCGGATAGATCAAGATCAATATTTCCATAATGGTTACATGGTATCCAGTTAGATGGCGCGCGACGTTCTATGTATACTTACTGTAGTCGTGTACTGACTGAGCCTCCCCTACAGTCAGTAACTCACTAGATCATGATCGATAAATGCGCCTGAATCTACCGCACCAACTACCAGCACACTGTACTACCGATCACTGTAGATAAGTGACCTACTAACTCACAGCGAGACCTCGCGGGGTATTTGGGATCGGGATATCCTGATATCGGGATATTTGGAGATTCGATACCTTTGTTGATATTTTACCGATAGTCAGAAATTATCTTACGTCGATAATTATCTGACGTCGGTACTGTTATAGATGGAGCCACAGTCGGATTCTATAGATCACGCTCGATATCCATGGTAAGGGAGACTTTATCATGATAAGACAGACTTTTGCTTTGTTGCCATCGCTTTCGAATAGAGTGCGCCTCAGGAGGATTCGAAAGAATTCAAGATAAATACATTTGCTGTATAAAAACTTGTTTTTATTTTTTAATGTTACAGATAATCCATTTAATCTAATAAAAACTCTTAACGGTGGATTAATATATATATATATCTTACAGATAATACATTTAGCCTAAAAAATTCTTAACTATAGATCTTAAATATCTAACTATGAGATTGATGCTGATTGGGATACAAATGTTTTATACACGTTTGATTACATCACCACTTATTACATTATAATCAACCATTCGATCATGCAAGATTAAACAGTAGGTCGTGGTTCCCGCTGGAAAATTTGTCTTAGACTCAAATTCTAGACGGACATCTACTGGCGCTTGTTTTAATGCCTCATTCTGTTTTGAGCAATCAATTACAATTAATGGAGCATACTCGATAAAGTTTTTCCTCGTTAGCAGGGGTTCTCGATCTCTGTTGTAGTATATGGCTTGAAAATTGGCATACATGTTGTACAATACAGAGTATTGATTGTGATTTACATCAAGATTGAGGTTACCGTATGGATAATGTTGTGAGTTAAGAAATAGCTTCACATTGCCAATGTTGCAGTGATCGAAGTAACTAGCATTTGCATTTTTAATCATTCTCCGATTGGTTTGGAAAGCTACAATTACAAAACGAGGCTTTTCCAATTGATTCGATGTTTTGACTGTCCAATTATGTTTCGTTGTGCTTGGAAGCAGGGGATAGTCATACATTTCCCAAGTGCGAAAACTCATAGTGATGTCTCTTTTAATCTGACTATATAAACGTATTTTATACTTGTCTGACAACATCACATATGGCATCAACCACTCAATTCGTGTAAGCTCAATCTTGAAATCCTCGTAACCGCCAGCTGCAAGAGCAGTCTGCACAACTGCGTCAGTATCCGTTCGTGATCTCGTGAGAATGAGCTCATGTCTTATATTGATAATGATTTTCTGATAGTCTTCAGCGAATCCAAGTATCATGGAGAGTGGGATACAAACATCAAAGTGGCCAGTATCATTAGTGAGCTGTTTGGTTTCCTCAACGTCAAGCCAGCCAGCATTTTCAATCATTGCGCTTCCACCAGGATTGAAGGATGTGTAGCCTTTCATGAGGCTAGTTATACCAACATTCTTACATTTATCAATCTCAATGGCATTGATCTCGTAGCGAATTTCCTCAAACAGATGTAAAATAGCATTGTTCACCAGCTTCGTTGCTACCACAGCAGCACCGGTCGCTTTCGACAATTTACCACACACATGTAGAGTACTTCGTGAGGGCAAGAGGCATAGATCTTGATGTTGAATGGATATGCAGATTTCATCACTGTTATTAAAGGTTGATGTATAAGGTTGATGTGCATGTATCTCATAATGCGCTACGGATTCGTCGAATGCGACGGCTGATTGCACGTGTAACGCCCCCTCCATTGCAGCAAAATATTACGCACGTTATTTTCTGCCACCAACAATAACTCGAAGCCCTAGACTTTTTAGGAATTGAGCGTTGCGACGTGTGATCGTCTTGGGGGCTCGAGCGTGACTGGTTGCTCGATGACATTTTAGTCCTCTTTTATATGCCTGCGTCACGTTATTAGCATTATTATAATTATTATTATTATTATTGTAGATGATTCCCATGATTAGCTATTTGGCTTCTTTAATGTGTAGTCTAATGGTGATAACTTCACCGCGAAAATTAACTAGTTCTCCGTCTTGATCGACTATGCGTAATTGCAGATGATCAATGATCCTCACGGCTATTGGAAGGTAAATGACGTGTGATGGAACTTCAATGATCTTATACCCCGGTGGCACTACCGGGAAGAATTCATGGATCGTATGAACTTTATGCTCATTGATGTATGCTCCCGAAGCAATATTGCACTCAACTCGCAATGCATTGATTTTCAGAATAGCAACCGGTAATTCCGAGCTATGAGAGATATGAGCGGGTAACTCTCGATGTGTAAAACCAAGTAGTCTAGCAATCGAGTCTTGTGGACGAAAATCAATGTTTTCACTGCACTTTATCACGCTTCGTAGAGTATTGTTATTAGGCTTCAAACTAATGGTAATATGTTTAGATGCAAGCTGTTCTTGCAAGTACACATCAATGTCTTCAATCTCGTAACTTCCTGTAGGTAACACAATCACTTCTTTACCCACATAGATCTTGTTTTTCCCAGTATCGACGTTGGGTATAGAATTAAAAGATAGTAATTCCACTAGCCCAAGGTGATAGTTCTTGCTAGGTGAGAGCTCAATTGGCGGAAAGTATTGTGCCTCTAATATAGATGTTGTTCCAGATAAACTGAGAGTCAATGAATCTCCCATGATGGTTCACACTAGACTGATACGATAAGCATCACTTACAGATCCTTATATAAGAATTTTAGGCATAGATGCCCACACTCATATGTATCAAAATTTTGATATCTCTTATGATTATACTTGATAACATTATCGAGGCCGAGATAATCCATTAGATCGTGGGGAGGCTGAAGATCACTAAAACTATCAAAGTAATCAACATTTCGACCATTTTTCCGATAAGCCACCCAATGAGTACCTGGTCCATCTTTATCGTCGAGATTAATTATTCCAGATTCACGATAATGCGGTGCATCTGATGGTAAGTCGTTTCTCATAAATACACCACGAAAATTAGGAATTTCACGTGCATACTTGAGTAGATCAGCGTCTGTCAGAGCACGGTTTGGCAGTCTTACTTTGAAGTTTTTTTTTTTTTTTTATTTGCTCCGAAATGGAAACCAAATCCAGTTTTGTGTGGCTTGAGATAGAGACCTTTACCTAGCGCGATAGCCTTAACCGTCTTATTATGCCTTTGACTTTCCGCTAATTGCTGTGTTGCAGCGTTCGCATCATTTACGGCTTTTACTATTCCAGCAGCGCCACCAGCCAATGCGCCAGTTGCACTTAATCCAGCAAATAGTGGAATAAGAAGAGGCAAAAATCCTCCAACTTTTTTCGGTACTGGCAGAATACGAGGCACGCGTACATTTTTTTTCCCACCAGCTGTCTTGACAGCAGCACGAGCACTCTTTAGCGCCGATCGAATAATTTCTTGTGTGTTAGAACCAGTCGATTTTGTGGCAGCTTTAATTATCTTGGAAAGCGTGGTTGGAGGTTTGATCTTTCTCTTCCTCTTATTCATACCCATGCCAAGCTTAGCCTTTATCTTCATGGCGTTTGTCACAGCGTAGGCTGCAACCTTTTCACTTACACGAGCGTCGTTTGAAAATACGCGATGCCAAGCCTTGTCAGCTAAAATTTTATCGGCTTTGTTGCGATCCTCAATGTTTTCACGATTCTGTGAGTATGCGATATCGTGTTCCTTGCAGGCTGCGTCTAGAGGATTTATCCCAGGATCACCACGAGCAAGACGTTCCGCTAGTTTTGTGCCTGGTCCACAGTATTGATAACCTGGTAAATGAAGCTCGATAGGTAGTTTGTTGAGGACTTTATTCAGCAGACCGCAACCTTTAGGCATGATGCTTACACTAGAAAGAGCAGTGAACGAATGAGATTCGGAGTATATAAGCACAGTATTTATTCTCTAAACCATCAGTCGCTGCCAACATGGATTTCAGAGAGCAACCGCTCTCGCTGCCGGTAATGAATTTTGATAGGCTAGCTGAAAGGAAAAAAGTATGCACACGTCATGGTCCACTATTACCCAACAGTATCCGAGCAGTTTTTTGTGGCCCATCAAATTGTGGAAAGACCAATGCATTGCTTACTCTGATTACACATCCAAATGGATTGAGATTTGAAAATGTATACATATACTCGAAATCATTGAATCAACCAAAGTATAAGTTTCTCGAAAAACTTCTGCAGCCTATGAAGGGTATTGGATTTTTTGCCTTTGGTGAACATGATCAAGTAGTATCACCCGAAGAAGCTAATATTAATTCAATCATGATATTTGATGATATAGCCTGCGAGAAACAAGATAATGTTAGAGCCTTTTACTGTATGGGTAGACATAAGAATATTGACTGCTTCTACTTGTGTCAGTCGTATGCACAAATACCTAAGCATTTAGTACGTGATAACGTTAACATGCTTGTAATCTTTCGGCAGGATGATATTAATCTCAAGCATGTTTATGATGATCACGTAAATACTGACATGACGTACTCGCAGTTTAAAGACTTATGCTCGAAATGTTGGAATGATACCAATCATGGATTCCTAGTAATTGATAAAGATCGTCAAGGGCTCGACTGTAGTAGATACAGGAAAGGTTTTGACTGCTTTGCTACAAATATATCATGCGTAAAGAGTAAATCTTAATCAGATCATCATGAGCAGTCGAAGCGATAACATCGCTGACGAATTTCGTCGCGAGAGAAAGACACTTTGTCAAGTAGAAAAAGTTAGAAATGCTATTAAACATAAATACAAGCTTTTAAAAGCTGGTAAGCAGATTATGGAAAAAGCTTGGGATGAAACATTCAAACCAATCGTGAAGCCGCTTAAAAAACTTGTTAGTGCTACTGACACAAATACGCATGAAATAAAAAAAAAACTGGGTTCCCAAGAAAGAGAAGGATGAGAAGGAGGAGGGCGATGAAGATGCATCTCAAAATGAAGAGCAGGATAATTCATTTAAAACTGCATTCACAGATAATCATGATGATGATGATGATGATGATGATGATGATGATGATGATGATGATGATGATGATGATGTGAAAGCATCAACAAAGAAAAAATCTGACCAACCATATTCAGCTATTGAGAAATATTTCAACTTACTCGATAAAAATCGTAAAAAGTATCTCGATATGACTTATGGAGTTCGAAAGCTGCCAGATGGTACACTTATGATTGGTGATTCCACCGTAAGTTTTGGTAACGAATACGTTATTATTAATGATGACACCAACAACAAGTATGATAAGACCATTGGTTTGCTTGAACTGCTGTTCAGAAAAGATCCCAATCAGAATTTCATAAGCAATGAAGATGTAAACAATTATGGGAAAATTGTGCTTAGAACAAATGCACACAAAAAACACTATAATTCTGATGAGTTAGTCCACAGACAGAACAGTAAAAAATATAAATCCTATATAGCTCCAATAATTGGTGCTTCTACATCAACTCGAAAGAGACAATCTGGTGGTTCATTACCACAATACAAGATTGCACGACGAGATACACGAATGGATTATGTGTATTGGGATAACCCCAATGAGCTGGTAGATCGATTATGTTTATTGCTAGCTAAAAGTTCAGCAGGCAACCCCAGTCATACGAATGAAATCGTTTCACTCATTGAGGAATTGCGTGAAGCAGGAATCGTTTATTAGCAGTGACACATGCGTGAATATACTCAGTTGAATAATGAGCGTCGACGTGTTCGGACGGTATTTTGGATGTACTAAGGGCTCACGGGGTCTACCAGGGTTTGGCTTCAAACTCACTGCAAGCGGAAACTACGACATTGAAAATAGGAGACTCAGCAACGTTGGTGAATCACGTGAACCAAATGATGCTGTCAATTTGAATCTCGCTAGACAACTAATTCAACAGGAGTTAAGTACATTGCTTCAGGCTACAACTCATCAACGTGAGCAATTGGATGATTTAGAGTTGAAAATACAGGTTTTTCAAGAGCAAGTAAAAGAGCGAATAAATCATATTGAGATAAACATTGCTACGACTTTAGAATTAGCAGTTCGTAATGCAAAGGCTATTGGTTCCTTGCTTGCGCACACTCCTCAAGAGATTCTTCAAGATCAAGCCATCAAAGAATACTGAAATAAATATTTTTAGAGTTATATAGACTTGATAGTCCGTAACACTAAAGCCTTTGAAGCATTAATCAGGCGCACTCCTCAACATGGAGCATCGAAGACTAGTAGAAGAATTACATACGCCTGCGCGTCGCAATTATTTACGACGCAAGTTTGATATACGTGATATTGATGAGACATGGCAAGCTGATCTTGTTGAGATGCAACCGTACGCTCGAGAAAACAAAGGATACAGATATCTGCTTACAATAATCGATGTACTATCCAAGTTTGCATGGGCTGTACCAGTGAAGCGCAAAACCGGTCAGAATGTTACCGCAGCTATGGATTCAATTCTTCAAGATGGACGAGTACCTACCAATCTCCAGACTGATCAAGGTAAAGAATTTCATAATAAGACTTTCCAGAATTTAATGAAACGTCATGACATCAATCACTATTCCACATATAGTAATCTTAAAGCATCTATAGTGGAGCGCTTTAATCGTACCCTTAAGAATAAAATGTGGATGAAATTTAGTCTACACGGACCTTACAAATGGATAGACATTTTAGATGATCTCGTGGCGACATACAATGACACGAAGCATCGAACTATTAGTATGAAACCGAGGAACGTCACAGCGGACGCTGTTGAAACGCTAATTCAACGTTTTTCTACTACCAATGAACGAAAAAACTGTGTAGTGAAATTCAAAATCGGTGACAAGGTGCGAGTGAGCAAGAACAAACATGTTTTCGAGAAAGGCTACATACCCAATTGGTCAACGGAAATTTTCACTGTGAGTCGAGTAATGAGGACGACACCTACAACGTACAAGCTAAAGGACTACCAAGATGGACCCATCGCTGGTGGTTTTTATAATGAAGAATTACTGAAGGCTAATTATCCAGATACCTATCTCGTGGAGAAGATTCTCAAGAAACGTGGAAATCGTGCTTATGTCAAATGGTTGGGATTTACCAATTCACATAATAGTTGGATAAATAACGCAGAATTAACTACAGTAATGAAATAATGAGTCGGCATTTATGTATAATAAAAAATGTCTTTTTATTCATTGTAAAATAAACACATTACAAAATAACCAATTCGATTTGATTTTTCTTCTCTTTTTCAATATAGTTTAGTTGCAATGTACCATGTGTGATCGTTTCCTTCATGCGGCTGAACAGAGCCTGATCTTTCTCAAATGCCGCAGAAACACGTTTAGGCAGAAAGATTTGGAATTCATTGTTGAGAGTGGCAACAGTTTTTTGACCATATTTAGTCGTCACTTGACGTAAATCGGTGACTTTATGCATTTCGTTGATTCGTAGATCAATGATTCTTTTCGTTGGGAGGTAATCGTCTTGACCAGCGAGTTTGTTGAGTGCATCAATATCTATCATGAATGTCCAATGAAGTTGACTGTAGAAGATGGACGCGAGTATGTGATAGTGGCGAGCAACAGGTTCCAATATTATTGGCGTAGATTTCTTTAGCCTGCTATACGTTCGATGTACGTTTCGTCTGACGACGACGACAACGAATATGCGGGACTGATGAGCAACAGGTTCCAATGTGTTTGATGCGAGTTCCGTCTGATAGAGTTGATTGTGAACTGCTTTCAATACAAGGCTGGTTCAGGTTCTGAAGTATTCTTTAGTATCCTTTAGTATCCTTTAGTATCCTTTAGTATCCCCAAGGTATCAATGGATCAACGAGTAGATACTGTGAACAGTTGACGATGAAGGTCTGATGGAACTAGCTGCAGTCACACTTTTCATATAGTGGTATATCACCCACCACCGATCTACCATGGAGAAGGAGATTCGTGTCGCTGATTGGGCTTCCACAGCAGGCAGTCGCGGAGAAGGAAATTGAAGTCGTTGATTGGATGACTAGAGTATGTATGTAAGAGTGGGGTGTGTATGCAAGAGTAGGGAGTAGGTTGGTTACGACATGATTGAAGTCGGTTTCGACATGTCTTGCGGTATCCTGTAGTGTCCCCAAGGCAGCGTATCCATGGTATCAGCAAATAAATATCGTTTGTCATCATGCGGACTCAATGCGAGCTTTACTTGTTTCTCTGTATAGACAATGTGCATGCGTGACCTTATGACTCGTTGCTCACGACACTGTGTTGTTCCCTCGAAAAGGCATTGATGGAAATCATTGAAGGTTATGGTTGCTTCCACTACGCCCGTTTTCACACCTTTTACCTTCTTCATATAATCATCGCCATTTACTCGAACACTATACATTTTGCTGCGTAGACCAACGAATTCTGTCATAATCTGCCCATTGCACTCATCCTTCATCAATCCAACGATTTTTTTATTTGCTTGAGGTAGTGCAAACTGATTCTCAGCTGGATAATCAGAGGTATCGAATTTCCGGATATCACGTCTCATGATATCATATATGTCAGGGCACTGAATCTCATAGAGTAGGCTGTCGGTGTCGGTATACAAGAGCTTGCAGTGATCATCGGCAAATTGCGTTTTCATGTAATCATAGTGGAAATCGTAGACTAACACTTTCGACAAGTCCAGCACACAGAGTACCCTATGTAGATTGGTTTGTTGAGATATACCTCTGTCTTCAAAAGCTGTACAGCAATGAGGTTCTCTTCAAAGATTGATCGGCTGTGGAATGTCGGTCTCGCAATAAGGGCCTCAGCACCATAACGTCCATCTTAGCGTGTGACGAGTTTTATATCCACATGTTTACTAACATTTTCCATCGTCTTGCCAAACACTGCGTTGTTCATGAGCTTGAAGAGATTTTTCTCGAAATCATTCGTTGCTTGTTTCCGCATATCGCTATTTAAGTCAATGTAGGATTTTAACCACGGCCTCTGTTTGAACTTCAACACTCGATGAATACGTTTGAGTTGTAGACCATACTTGAGCGCCTGCTTTAGATTCCGATAGTGGATAACGTAGTTGCTTTTGAAGTCTAATGTTGTCATCAGTTTGATCTGCGTTGAACCTGGTGCACTTTTGTGTTCAGGACATAGTGGTAAGTCTCGGTGTGTATCATGAAGGCTTACGGAATAATCCAGATCGACTTCCAGGATGTATCCTTCTAATGCATCGTCCTCAATCGCTTGAAAATCAATATTTTCTGGATTTTCAACCCATGTGAAGTCTCCATATGGGAGCGATTCCATCATCGCCCAACCGTAAATATTGTTGACGTCAAAGTACATGAGATACTTGGTGGGCTCTTGAGGCTCATAATTGCTCATATACTTGTTGTTCGCTTTGGCATAACGGTTGCAGCACTGACTCACGCCGCCCCTCACTCCTCGTTCAACGAACAGATGCATCTCCAAGTCCGTGAAAAGCTCCAACTCAATCTGTGTGAACTTGAGCATGACGTCCCACGTGAATCCTGGTGTTGTGTAGTAGTGCGCAGGGTCCAGATCATACGCTCTGATGCAATTGTTACGAAAATTCTCAAAGATATCGGCTAAGAGGAGAACATCAGTTTTCAGATAGAGATCTGAATATTCGCCCAAGTCATGAATGTTGAACTCTTGCCACACTCTCTTTGCGTGCTCGTAATCGTCGTCTGTGATATCGCTGTCATTCAGCGTACTATGGAAATCTTCTTTAGTTGGAAGATCATGCTCATCCAGTTTCTGCACAGCGTCAACGTATTCATATGGGAAGACACCTTTCCTCGATAGCAGCTCAATCTTATCATCGGGAAGTTGTGGAAATTCGCGCCTAACAATCTTCAATTCCATAAGGTATGAAGCTAGTTTTTCCAACGATGAAGCCATAAAGCGGAACGAGTCGATGAATCGAAAACTCACATCGCTTCCATCAATGTGCTTTTGAAAGGCGATGTAACGTTCCTTCGTTTGTGCCAGTATATCCACACGACCATCGAAGCATGTTACGATTTCACGTATAACAAAATGTGAATCATATCCCGTGAGGTTGTGGAAGACCACGGGTATCACTCGTGAGTCTTGATAAAGTAAGTTGCACTCGTTGTGTGCTGGTCCTCTGTATCTAGGTACACATAAATATGTATTGTATTTTCAATCTTTATTATTACTTGAATGAAAAAGGGTTACTAAAATACATACTGTCCAGTCAAATGGCAGTGATCATGGACTCGATCGTTGCTGGATAAATTCCTGTTACAAATATGACACGTAGTTGCCATATGAAACTGTGTTCTCTGCTCGAATGACAGCTTCGACATAGGCTTAGGATTCATGTACAGCTCTTCGAGATCCGTGGCCAATTGTTGCAGCTCCCTCACGAACCATTCCGCAGGCTTCACACCTCTGTAGCTGCAGTAGCTCGATTTCGAGATATCATAACTGCAGTTTAGGTAATCCCCAACGCTGAACGCCTCATGCTTTTGGTACGCGTTTTCATCTCGGATCGGTTTGAGTGGGCATTCAAAGTCCGCGTAGACAATAAAAGGTACTCTTTCTTTATTGCTATGATTTTTAAAGCGAAGAATTTTTTTCTTTACTGACGGCATGATAACCTTGCATTTGTTTATCTTCCTGCAATCTTCTTCATGTGCGGTAAGCTTGCCTTCGTTACGAAAGTAGTGCAGGCAGCGATCACAAATATGATGCTTGTGAATACGTTTCGATAGCTGTATCGAGACTAAACGAGACAAGTGTTTGATCCACACGTAATGGAATCTCGGTAGTTGGTATACTCTGTTAGCATCTTCGTTTTCTTGCCCTTCGTCCTCATCCACGTAGTGATCTTGCATGAGAAGAAGGTTAACATGCAGAGTTTTTTTCGTAGACGTTACATGCAGAGGAGTGGTCACGAACTTTCTCATTCGTTTCTTCAGAATGTAGACGTGGATTGATATGCCATTATTCTTCTCAAATTTGTTGAAATGATGCGGCATCACTGGAAAGTCGATACCAGTGAAGTTGAGTTCATGCGTATATCTCTCGTATGTAGAAACTCGATTAGGATTATGTACTGCCGGATGTAATGCTGATAGTACAGCCCACTTGAAGCACATGTTGTCAGTATTTTTCACGTTGACACATGCATTCTTATTTTGAATCTCGATTGGGAGATCTATATAGGAGCTACCTCGCATTGGATTCAACATGTTGATGTTTAGTGTGAGATTGATGATAGAATACAGCATCCATCCGGAATCTTGTAGCTCAAATTCTTCAATTTCCCTCTGAATCGATGCTTGGATGTTGACAGTAAACCAATCTTTGATTGAAGTTGTTGGATAAATCGCTTCAGCCTTCGTGTTGAAGTGCTTCATTTCAACAATTTCTTCATCATTCTTTATTACCTTAAATTTTGCTGCTAGTACTGCATATACCTTGACTGCCATCTTCTCAATCTTCAAGATCCTTTTTATTTCTTCATGGAAAAGTGTTAAGCAATCTTCCAAGAATAGATTGATATCGATGTGCTTTAAGTTGGTGATAACTCCAGTCTTGATGCGCTCATTGAAAGCTGATAGCAGGTTCGACCATCTCACTCGATCCAAGATTCCTTTTTCATCAGTCCTCTGCAAGCCTGAACCTTGTTTTATCAAACGCTCTAGTTTGATTTCAATACCTTTCAGGAAACCAATCATGAACAGATACTTCTGCCGTTCAGCAACTGTGGCCCCCACTAATAATTTTTCTATGGATTTGATGACTGCAGCAAGCCGTTTGATCCACTCTGCGATCTCATCTGATTTTTGAGTTTGAAGAAGCTCCAAGATATCCTCCCACGTCTTCATGACTGCATTGCGCTCCTGGAGATCCATTCTGATCCAAGTATTTCGAAATACTTTGCTTTAAAGAGAGAGTGACTTTGGAGTAAATTGAACGGTCGCTTCGGAATGAGCCTCTCTTGCTGAAGAACTTGTATTTATCCCCACGAAAAGTAGTGAGATGTATCGAACTCGTAGCTAATTGGTCAATATTCATGAATACATTCATTGTTCATGTCTGCGTTTGAATCTAAAAAAGTGGTGGGAAGGCTACAAAGTCGTTGCTAATTGGTTGATATCCTCGAATGTATCCATCGTTCGTGGTTGTACAATAGCTTGCAGTAGAGGCGACAAACGGGTATAAAAGAGCTGGAAGCGTGACTGTTGGCATCACTTTATTCATCATGGAGTACATAGTAGACGTCCAAGGCTTCAAGCGCCCTTTTAATGAATTCGTATTCAAAGAGATGGCCGTCATTCCTCTCGAAGATGACTCCTTACCATCAGTCTATCTGTTTGAACCGCCACACAAATGGAGTTTCCTGCCAGCCAAATACAAGAGCGAAAATCGGTGGCTAGAAGCAGATTATCATGGCATTCCCTGGGTTAATGGTGATATACTATATGATGAAATCAGCGAGACTCTTATCAGTCTTCTACGCGATGCGAGCAAGATTTATACCAAGGGCTTAGAGAAGAAACGTTGGCTGGATAGGATTCTTCCAAACGTTTACAATATTGAAGACCTAGGATGTCCCGCGTTGGCAGCATTACCAACTAATACTGACATCACATGTACGAATCATCCAATCATGAATTGGACTCCCCACTGCGCAGCTCACAACGTGTGTATGATGAAAACATGGCTTCTAGACTTGCGCAAACAGATGGCGTCGGTTGCGTCATCTAGTGGAATCATCGCAAACTCAATTGTCAACTGCATCATAAATGATACAACTACTCTAAAAGGCTACTACGACGAGTGTGATTTCTCACTGTAAATACTTACTCATGAGCCCTGTACACTCGACAATAAAAAATTCTATGTTATTTTTATAAGTTAAAAAATTGTTGTTGAATTACTGCTCCTCCTCCCCCTCCGCCCCTCCTTCTCTTCCGAACTAGAAATCGAGCTGAAATTAAAAGTCTATGACGAAAAATCATTGACGAATTAACTATAGTCGCTGTTCTCAGGATAACTGCTCTACTCTATAAGTTCGATTATCAGCAGTGGTTTCAATGAAGCTGATATTTAATATCGAGCGATGATAAATTCTCTGCTGTTATCGATTAGATTTCAAAACATCTCGGTCGGTATAGACCTGCTCGCAATAACCGCCTGTGGATTATCGAGCATCTCTTTGGTTGGTGCAGATGTTCTCTCAATATATCCTCCTTCGCATCTCAGTAAAGATGTTTGAAATAATCCCCGTGTGGAACGCCACGGGCCCAAAACATCAGCACACCCCTTCTCTAGACAGCAATGGAGAGAGGGCAGTTGACGGTCGACTTAGCTGAGAGGGTTGTAAAGATGACACGTGTGAAGCATTAGGCTCTCTGACTCTAAGCTCTCTGGCTCGCAATTAAGAAAAAAAAAAAAAAATTTCTTATTTTAAATGGTCTATATTATTTTTTAATTAATATCTAATAATGACAAAAGCTGAGATATAGAATTAAACACTTTTTTTATTGCGTTGAAATATTAAAAACTAGATTACAAAATATTAAATTTACTTTATCTATAAAAAATTAGACACTAATATTATATTTACATAAAAAATTGAAATCTTTTCACTCGATTCATAAACTGTTTTCTCATAGTGCCAAATCGGTCTTTCGGTGCGTAAGTCCGAGCACGTTTGCGTATCAACGGCTCAATTGGTCGCAGGTCTATAACCATCGTCATGCGATGCGGGGGAACGTTCTCATTAGGCCCTTTGGTTGCTGCAGTCCTCTTGCAGTGTGGCTGTGGTAGCGGTGGTAGGGGGATTGTCTCAACACTGTCTCGACGCTGACTCGATGAAGCCTCGATAACTATAGCTGGCAGCATCGGCGACGACAACGTCGGTTGACGGTTCAACGATTGTAGTGGGCGACGAACCCTTGGGCAACAAAGCGCAGGCCTTGTGCGCTTGCGAACCGTTGCCTCTTTCACTTGAATGCTTACTGCCGACACTTGACGGCGAGGAGGAACGTAAACATTTCTTTTTTCAATCACCGCTGGCTTCGTCACCGCTGGCTTCGGCATCGCAGTTGAATGCTGCAGCAAAGCACCATCTTCATCCTCGCTGGTGAGATATAGATCATCTTGCAGCAGCGGCATCCCCAGGTTCGGTTGCAGTGATAATAATTGCTGCTGCTGCGCAATCACCTCCAGCTCGGTTATCGAGGTTGGTACAGGAGACGACGACGGTGATATCAGCATCTCCAACGGGTCCAGCTCGGGAGGTGGCGGTGGTTGCTGCATGCTCTCGAACGCGATCTCCAGCGAGGGCATCGTGGTTGGCGTAGTGGCGCAGGCGGTAGTGGTGGCGACTGCATCAGCACTCGCAGCAAGTCCAACGCGATTATTGCATTGAATATCTCCGGCTTATGTGCTGTAGCCTGCTGCATCGGTGCTGGCTCAGGAGATGGCATCGGCGGAGGTGGTGGCGGTGGCGCGAATAGCATCCTCATCAGCAAGGGGATCTCGGGCTTGGTTGTCAGCACCTTCCATGGATGCGTCCTTAATTTCCCATCCTGATACTCTATTTCGAATGGTATCTGCAAAATAAGAAGTAGAGAATAATTAAAATTTAATAGCAATATTTAAAAATTGGAAATTCAATAGTAAATACTCACTTTTAATTTTTTCCTTGTCTCCTCGAATGGCGGTAAAGGCATCTCCAGAATCGGACGGCGAGGGTCTCGCCAATATTTAAGTTGCTTATCCCAGCAGTTCATCGAAATCTGAAAATTTAAAAAAAAAAATGGTATAGAAATCTATGAAATATATATGTTTACACTATGTAGTGAAGCGATAGAAAACTTACCCTTTGTTTATACATCTTGTCGTGGGGTTCACACTTGAATGATTCTCTTCGTTACAGCTTGGTTTATATAGGCTATCGATAGAAAAAGTGGGGACTAACTTAACCAATGAAAAAAAATATTGGTCTAGCATTAGATCTGCTAATTGGGGGGGGGGGGGGGGGGGGGGGGGGGGGGGGGGGGGGGGGGGGGGGGGGGTAAAAATAGTTAAAGTTAAAAATGCAACTAAGATCAATAATATAAGCTGATGCACTATTTATCTCGAATTCTTTCGAATCCTCCTGTGGTGCACTCTATCCGAAAGCGATGACAGCAGAGCGAAAGTCTGTCTTATCATGATAATGTCAGCCTTACCATGATAAAGTCGCCCTTAGCATGGATATCGAGCGTGATCTATAGAATCCGACTGTGGTTTCATCGAAAAAACTTTATCAAGTATTCTGCATTAATTATAATTGGTTGTTCGAAACAGAATGAGGCATTAAAACAAGCACCAGTAGATGTTCGTCTAGAATTTGAGTCTAAGACAAATTTTCCGGCGGGAACCACGGCCTACTGTTTAATCTTATATGATCGAATAGTTGATTATAATTTAATAAGTGGTGATGTAATCAAACGTGCATCAAACATTTGTATCTAATCAACATCAATCTCATAGTTAGATATTTAAGATCTATAGTTAAGAATTTTTTAGGTTAAATGCATTACATGTAAGATATATATATATATATATATATATATATATCTACCGTTAAGAGTTTTTATAGATTAAATGCATTATCTGTAACCTTAAAAAATAAAAACAAGTTCTTATACAGCAAATGTATTTATCTCAAATTCTTTCGAATCCTCCTGTGGCGCACTCTATCCGAAAGCGATGACAACAGAGCAAAAGTCTGTCTTATCATGATTAAGTCTCCCTTACCATGGATATCGAGCGTGATCTATAGAATTCGACTGTGGCCCCATCTATAACAGTACCGACGTAAGATAATTTCTGGCTGTCGGTAAAATATCAACAAAGGTATCGAATCTCCCAATATCCCGATATCCCGATATCAGGATATCCCGATCCCAAATACCCCGCGAGGTCTCGTTGTGAGTTAGTAGGTCACTTATCTACAGTGATCGGTAGTACAGTGTGCTGGTAGTTGGTGCGGTAGATTCAGGCGCATTTATCGATCATGATCTAGTGAGTTACCGACTGTAGGGGAGGCTCGGTCAGTACACGACTACAGTAAGTATACATAGAACGTCGCGCGCCATCTAACTGGATACCATGTAACCATTATGGAAATATTGATCTTGATCTATCCGACTATAGCACCGTCTAGCAGACAACAATTTCGACATAAGATAATTATCGACAGGCGGTCATTATTGTCTGTGGGTAAAGTAGGTTTCTAGGATAATTACCGACTGAGCACAGGTAAATTTACACCTGCCCAGGTGGTGTGCTGGAACCGGCCTAGCCTATCTACTTCCATCAGTACCGGTATAGAGTCTTGAGGAACCCCTTTCAAGCTAAATGCTTCCCTGATAATCTCCCGACAACCAGGGAAAGCGAGGCTTATAACGGATGTTGTCGCCTGCAATTATCAATTAACAAGTAATTTTTTGGAACAAATTGGTTCTGCTACAATTAATTTTTTAACCAGGGGATACCATGACTGTGTCGGCCAGAAAAGCACTAAGCCCGTTTGCCTGTTCGGAAATTATTTTTGAATTGTTCTTAAGATTGCCGCAAATAGCGGGAAGGCATAAAAATTGTAACGTAAATTTGTCCTCAACGCACCACGTTACCTATAGCTGGCCCAAGCTATTTTTCCTTCCTTTAATTTATTCTTTCGAGATGGGCGCCAGGCGCTTACGCGCCGGAAGGAAAAATAACGAGATATTCGGCCAGACTCAACCCAGGCTAGCTACAGCTGTTCAAGGCAGAGTGGGTGGTTCGGACTGTCGAGGTAGTCAGAAGTCCATAAAATCCATACATAAAATTAGTCGATAAGATTCGTTAATAAAATAAAATCAATCTAAACAAATAAAATCAATAACCAATAAAAGACGTCAGGAAATAAAACAGATAAATAATAATAAATAAAATAAGTCAATAGATAACTTTAAATAAACAATAAGATAAAGTCAAGAACCGACCCTTAATAACATGACATCAGGAGGTAAAATAAATAAATAACACCAACAACATAGCAGGTACGGGATTTACAAATGCCACTCGGCAGATGGTTTATTTAATTACCAGGACTACTAGTCCTCCAACAAAAATAATGACCAAGAAAAATATTAATAAAATATCCCGTAAAATTAACTCTTTAACAATTCCTAAACTTAATTATTCTGGCAGTATATTTTATCCCGGCATTCGTCTCGACTCTCCCTCTCTCTCGCATACACGATTTATATTCAGCCGGTTGCGGGAAACGACCAAAACACGGCCAGGCAAAGTAAACTTGACAGGTCGCCTCGCAATTCGGCTCGCGATACGGCCTACCCCGAACTAACCCCACATATATGCGACAATTATAACTACGGGACGTCGGAAGGTCACGTACGCGAAGCCTTTAATGATTTGAATGTCCCAACTATCACATTGCAGGCAGCAAAATCCGAAAAAGTATCGTGAACCAAAATAACGATAAATGAACGACGGTTATATCCAATAAAATAGGCAGACCTTCATTAAATAACCCACTTAAAAATAGCCGTGATATCAATCCCTAAATTATTCCAGATAAAGGATCAACAAAAGTCAAAGCGAGATACGTCTCGAGCCGTACCAATCCCTCGCGATCAAGTTCCAAATACGGGACGACGACCGAGCACGCATTGCATAAGCTCACAAAATAAAATAAAGTAATGTCCAACATAAGAAAAATAAATAAAGTAATCCAAATCAATATAAAATGAATTGTCCAGTAAAATCCGCGACGCGGTCTATCACGTTCAAATCCCTCACACATTCAAGCAAACACGGGATAACGGCCTAACGCATGCACGGCTTTACAGCACATGACTACAAAACAGTAACAACGAAAACAACGAACGAACTATTTATCATTACAAGATACGCTTCGAACCGTACTAATCCCTCGCGATCAAATACAAACACGGGACGACGGCCGAGCACGCACTGCATGCATTCGCAGAAATAAAATAATGTCCAATATAATAAGAGAGATAAATAAAATAAAATAAGACGAATACAATAATATAAATCTATAAGTGCTAATTATTCCTGAAAGTCCGTGACACGACCTTTGACATTCAAATCCCTCAAATACAATCCGACCACGGGATGATGTACCAACACGTGCGCGGCCTTACAGCAAAATGACTACAGAACAGTAACCAAGAAAAGAACAACGAACGAGGTGACTTCTCCCCGGCTCTAGCCGCCAAACGATCTCGATGTTACACTCTACTCGACGCAGTCTGTCCCGATACGAATAGTACTCTGTGCGTGGTCTATCAGAATCGCAGGTACGACCAGGCTCTAATTTATCATTTATATAGATCGGCAATAGAAATTACGAAAGACCGTAGAGAGTAAGAGAGCTCACCAGGGAGATGCTGCAGCGATGTTCCTTGTAGATCCGGGAAAACTCAAAGTAGGGCCGCAAGATTCTCTCCTCGATTTACTCCTCGTCGTTTCGGAGGATATGCCCTGGTACCCACGATAGGTGGTGACCGATTTTGACGAAATCAACGGTAGAGTGGGACGATATAATACTCGCTGCTACGTTCCGCTCGCTCGACCGTAACCGGGAAAAAGCCTTGAGATCCTCCCGGCACGCGTGCCCGTGAACTATGATCCCCACCTATCGGTCTGAACTCGGTCTATTGGGGGAATCGGTGTCACCGGAGCGCCTCAACTGGACAACGCATAAAATTAACAACCGATCCTTTGGATGTATAACTCTGCCTGGCCGGTGAACCCCAAACGACTGATGGATCGTTGCTGGTAGGTGCTGATCGGCCACAGATAGTGTCGTATCGTTAATCGATAAACATCCAGCGGGACAATGATATTTCTCAATGGATAAAGATGGAAAGAGCCGGTCGGTGTAACAAGTCGCATCCAGAAGCCAGCCCTCAGCAGACGCGGTGCTCCCCTCCGTCCGGTCGTACAAATTAATAAAAGAAATACGAAAAAAAACGGAAATAATTAAATAGAGTACGGCGATTATTCCTTACAGCCCTGCGAGATCGTGTGGCAGCTGTCGTGCGAGGAGGACATAGCGCTTGAAGATTTTGCCACGTTACAAAATATACGTTCGTCCATGGTACTGTGAATGCAATTACCGCCCAAGCTCCTGAATCTGTGTGCCAGCAAAGGAATTTTTCGTATTTTGCATTCACATTAGATGTAAATAAATATATATCAAATTTCCCGAAGATTAATTTTACTTTGTCGAATGTCAAACAAGCTAATTCCCACTTCGTTTCACTTTGATTAAATCTCGATTCTTTGTCTGCATCTTTATTATCACAAGACTAATGTACGATGCCATAATTAACAGATTACGATCTTCGCACCCCTGCCAAATTTCTCCCGATAAACTTGACATGTTTGGGAACCGAACGCAACCCATGCAATTTCTGCACGACAAAGCCGTTGTATTATCAATGCGCAGCAATATTTCACATGAAAGTTTATCTTTGGCAAAGCATTTCAGCCCATAGAACACCGCTTCTAGTTCGAGAACATTAATTTGTTCCTGTCGTTCCTGACTATCCTATAACCCGTGTGTTCATTTTCCGTCATAGGTAAGCCCCCAGCCGGATAACGATCGTTAAATAACTCTACATCGAAATGGTTCTCTCTCATTGGATTAACATACGTCTTTACATGTGTGCCCACCATTTTAAGTCCGAAACTAATTTCTCCGAAATCTTCATATATTTATCATAATTCCCGTTTGTTCTTCTCAATGCCAAAAATGTTTCTCTTACCAAATTTTTTATCTACACGGTCCCGTATCTAGCTGCAGCTCAACAACTACCAAAACTCCAATAAAATCAGCAATTTTTTAAATTTGACAGCGACCACTATTTTGGAATTTCCCTGCCAGACCATATATTTGTATTCTCTTATCTCTTGTTATTATAATTTAAGACAAACTTTTTCCCAATCGAAAAGAAACCCGAGAAAGTTAATTTTTTTCGTAGGTTCAAGCTTGCCTATATCTAAGTTTAATATTAGACGCAAAGTATCAAGCACCCTACGGGTTTCTCGAACGTTTTTGTCTCTCATGAGCTGACTGACCAAATAAGAGAATATCATCTTGATCTGAAGATTGCGCCTTTTTTAGGCAGCTTTTGAATCTCTATTTCACAAGCAACCATTTCCTGTTCTGTTGATCTTGGTTACCGATTTTTACATCGTGAATATGGCTGACTTTTCAAAGGAATAACATAATTTTTTCGACATTGTAATATAAAAGGGTGATTAATCAATCTTTCCCACCGCGAGAAAAATAATAGTACCCTTCCTGGGATTTTCACCGAGTCTAATCCTGGTGCCGGTTGTTGTCCTTGGCCCGGAAGTCTCTCGATATTTGTCCCTTCCGCTATGTGCCCCGGTGACACGCTCCGGTGATCCTCGGTTGACAATTCAATTAGGACACCGAGGTATTGTCGGGAAATGTTCACCAATGCTTTATTATCAGGATCGAGCGTTTCCTGCAAAACTGCACGAATACGTGGGTATTGGAGTACGGAGGAAAGAAAATCTTACTTTAGACTAAAATGTCTCGCTAGCGACCTGAAGGAATTCGACGTGTTATTGTGAATCGATCATACGATAGCCGTATCCAACATTAATAGAACGGAGACAATTTGTTTTGAGAAATTGAATAGATTGGCTAGGAACATGGTACCGGTATGAAGAACGGAATATTTGGATTATCACGTCGTTCATCAATACCACAGAAAATACCACCGGCAGATTTTTAATCGCGCAGAGTGAAGTCAGAGACGGAATATGCGCTGTCGAATGTAGCGTTCAGCAAGATCGTCCGTTCTTTTGGAACTCCGACGTTGATTATTTTACCATTAGCATTAATGCAAGGTGCAAAGAAAAATGTTAGGTTATGCTCCGTCGAGTGACCAATACTTATTATATATTAGATGGAAATTTTGGCTAGTTACAACTCGAATCTGGGTCTCATGCCGACTAGATTGCAATGTTACCGATATTTTTGTAGAAAGATTTCAAACACTCGGATCCTTCATTTTTGTCGACTCTATTTTTTTCACTTATTCATTAAAAATTAATGGAACAACCAAACTTGACTTTTTTATGGCTAAAGAAATTAATAAAAAATACCGCCACAGCCCGGAATAAAACCGAGAGCCCCAAATTCTAAGTTGCTGCTTTTTTAACATATTTAATTATGCCACTGTAAGCTTTGGTCGTATATGTTAACAGTTAGGTTATGATCCATCAAGCGACCAATATTTATTAGAGGGGAATTTTGGCAAGTCATAACTCAGGTCTAAGTCTTATGCCGCCTAGGTTCTTAGATTATTGATGTTTTTGTAGAAGTATCTCAAACACTCGAATCCCTAATTATTGTCGACTCTGTAAGGAAATATTTCCTAATTTTAAGTTCGTTCATCGACATATATATCTATGTAATGTAAATCGATATCGACGGCCCCAGCTATGATTGTTCATGCGGGATACAACTTAAGACCACCCAATTACTCTTCATCGAGAATCGAAGCGCCGAGGAGACTCGTCTCGTCAGGGCCTCGTTCTCTTTCTCTGTGGGGACGTCGAGTGCGAAGGACGCTTCCACAATTCGCTTCCACAATATATTCTTGTAGAACGGGGTTAGCCAATCAACTCACGGAAGTCTCATCTTTTCTATACGGTCTGGAAATCTACGAGCTTCACAGTGTAAAAGAAAGAGCCAATGATCCATCAATAGTGATCGCCGATCTTAAGATAAGTAAAATATTTCTACGTTATATTTCTTCTGTGTATTTCGAATCGACGAACAACGTAAATATATTAGACTCATCAAACATCGAATTATGGATCACAGTTTGATTAATCGATAAAAGACTATGATTGCAATAATAATGACGAAGGCAAGCGAATGAGAAATAATGTGTGGAATGATAGATGAAAAAGTGATTTAGATATTAACATAGAGAGATAGAGAGAAAGAAAATAACCTTTGATATGACAATGGGTGCTGTTACGTCCTGGGTTTTAACGAATGGACGCAACGAAGGAATAATATTTTATTTTCCCCATTTTGAGACAGAATGTGCTGCCTCGGGATTGGGGCACGCTGGTGAGGGGCGTGGTTTAAATAAATAAGGTTTATTGAAGCACAGAAGCACTTATTAAAACAGTAAATATATTTATAATTTAACACAATCGTAGCATTATTAGACGTTAAAACGGTATTGAAACAATTACCAATAAATGTAATTGTAATAGTCTCTTGATATATACTACACAGTGTTTATTGGGACGCGCACAATATCATTGGTTGCGCGGACAATCACTATTTAAGTATATATTTATAGTTTAACACGATCGTAAAATTGAGTGTTGCAAAACAGTAGCACCGATAGATGCACTATGTATATTAAAACAGTTAAACAAAGTTTATTGGAGCACCGATAGATGCTCTATGTATATTAAAACAATTAAATAATGAATAGATGGCGCGCACGAACATTTCATCACCGGACCAGTAAAGCAATAGATATTAAACAGCGCGCATTGGAATAAACATTTTATAAACCACTAATATTAAAGTCATATACGAAGATATTAAAAATAAATGATAGGATACAGGTATGATATGACGAGGACCGACCGTCATGGTCGGCCCCCGGAGAAGAACTAACTAATCAAAAATGAATAAAGCAGTGCAGAAGGCACGCGTAATAATTATTTGCAGGGCGCAGCGCGTCTTGTCGGTGCGCCGCGTCCCGTTGGTTAGCGTGTGAACGCTGACCTAAGCAAATTATTAGCGGATGGCAACGTATCACGCCGACGCTCCGCGTCTCGCCGCCCTGCGTGTGAACGCTGACGTTAGCAAAAGAATGAATAATAAATCGTATATAAATTATCAAAAAATTCAAAAATTCACAAAGGGGGTTGGAGACCCAGGACGTAATAAGGGTGCAAAATAAAATAAAATTGGACAATTATTCACAAACATTGTGAAACAATAACAAATCTAACGGTGATATGAATATAATGATGTATGTGTTTATGATACCATAAGTATAGATGAGAACTTTAAGTGTGTTGTTTATGTCGTATATATATTTCCGTATCATTCTTTTTTATACCATCGAGCCGAGCGATGGATCGTACTTTAATTATTTTTAAAACTCACTGAGAATTGCCAATTATAAAACTATTTCACAACTCTGACTGCTAATTCATGAAGGATTAATAGAGCAACCAGACACTGCGATTTTTATGGTTGAAGAAATCGTGAAAAAAAACCGCTACAGCTGCACAGTTTCGTATCTTCGCAATCCAGGCAGCATTGCAGTTGATGTTTTTACTCACCTCCCGCCCGAAAAACACCAAAAAGTATTTGCAGAAACAAGAGTTAAGTACCCTTATACTCCAACAAAAAGTTGTTAAGTAAATAAAAATATAAAATGCAGGTATTGCCAAGTACATATACTTTAATTATTATGAATCGAACTTGGTGAAGATTTTAAGAAGAAGAACATCTATGGAAGTTAAAAAAAAAGTTCCAAAATAAAAAAAAAGACTGCAACGAAAGTTTGTATCAAGCAAATTTGATAACAGTTTAAAAAAAAAATTGACGCGACTGACTAAATTTAGGATTTGCCTACTTTATGCGAAGGCTTTATCATTGTAATAAGCATAAATATGTATTTAATTGGAAATATCCCACCTGGAAATGTACGTGACACATACCTACATAGCGGGATACCAAACATGTGTATAAGGTCAGGAAATTATCTGTAATGAAAACGATATATACTGTGACAAACCCAATTCTCAACACATTGAAAATGGTTATATTATTTTATTGCAGTATTTCAAGAGACAAAATAAGGTTTTAACCCCGTAGTGATTATCAGACTCATATTAAAGAAAACACAGGGTGTTGAAATAGAGTTGATCGTTAATTGTACCGTAGAGTGAATAAACATACTATATTTGATATGTATTTTTTCGATTAAATTATATTATAGTAATTATAGTGATAAATTTATAATTGCAATGGAATGTTATTCAAAAATTTTTAAAGTGGCATGCTGTTATGTAAATTGTTATATACTATAAATTGTAACGAAACGTGATAAGCACATCCCGCTACATATCAAGCATCGAAATGATATAATATTATAAATTATTATAACGTAAGAATAAAAGCTACAAATAAATAGAGAAAAACAGAAACGTCATGAAACTAGAAGTAATCGTGCCGTGTAGCGACGACTAGTACACACCCTGAGAGGGACCGTACTACTTACCAGGTGTATAAGTACAAAATGCGGATTTTTTTAAATAAAAAAACATGTCAAATTTGGAAGAATGATAAAAGGTGCTTTATTCAAAGTATGCTCCATCGCTTGTTTTACATTTTTCCCATCTTTCGGGCAATTTGTGATTACAGCGCCGGTAAAAATCTTTCCTTTTTGCTGCGAACCATTCATCGAGCCATTTTTTCACATATTCGTACGAACCAAAACGCTGCTCAGTAAGTGCGTGACCCATCGATGCAAACAAACCCACGATGTAATCGGAAGAAGCCAAGTCTGGTGAGTAAGCCGCATGGGGTAGAACTACCCAGCTGAGTGCTTCCAACGTGTCGCGAACCGGTTTTGCCATATGTGATAGAGAATTGTCATGAAGAAAAATGACTTTGTGTTGCCTTTCGGTATTCTGGCCTTTTTTCAAATAGCGAACGGTTCAAATCGGTCAATTGTTGTTGGCAACGTTTAGTATTAACCGTTTTCCTAGGTTTTAACAGCTCATAATAAACCACGCCGCTCTGGTCCCACCAAACACAGAGCATCGTCTTTCTGCCAAAGCGATTCGGTCTTGCGGTCGATGTGGATGGTGCGCTTGGGTCTACCCAAGATTTTTTACGCCTGGTATTCCCAAAATAAATCCACTTTTCATCCCATGTAACTATGCGATGCAAAAACGACTTCCTTTTGTACCGAGCAAGCAAAATGTCACATGTGTTTTTGCGCTTTTCCATTTGCCTGTCGTACAACTCTTATGGTACCCATCGACCGGTCTTCCGAATCTTTCCCATCTCTTGTTGCCGATTGGAAACAACTTGTTGACTAACACTCAATTACTGGGTGAGTTGTTTTTGTATTTGCGAATCATCTTTGTCCAACAATGCTTGCAATTCCACATCTTCGTATTTTTTTGGCGGCTTTCCACGTTTCTTGTCTGCAACATCGAAGTCACCACTTTTGAAATGCGGAAACCATCGTTCACACGTATCTTGCGATGGAGCATATTCATCATAAGCTTTTCGAAGTAATCGGTATGATTCAGCAACAGTTTTTTTCAAATGAAAACAAAAAATTAATGCTGTCCGCGAATGCTCTTTGTTCGATATAAATTTCGACATATTGAACACAACATCATAACACTATGAACACACTTTTCCAATTTATAACCCGTGCGCGTCTGCCACTTGTTGATGACGCAACAAAATGACGCAGTGTTAACTCTTTATAACACAAACTGCATTCGTGCGCCATCTGTTGTCTGAAATCCGCATTTCGTACTTGTACACCTAGTAAGAGGTAGGGCCACTCGACATAGCGAACACCCTACAAAAGCCCTACCTCTACACACGGACCACACGCGGGGCATCCATAATACATACTCCGAGAGGAACAGTATTAAGGAGTTATACGCAGTTATAATTTTCAAAAAATCGATTTTTTTTATTGCATTTTTGTAATGTACATATATTCAAAAGTATACACACAAAATTTCAAGTCGATCCGAACAATACTTTCGGAGTTATACCTACATATGTAGAGACGCCTCGGCGCGTTTGAAAGTAGGTGGGGCAGAGGCTCAAGCGGCAGCTGTTTACCTGGACCGTTGCTCCTTTTATATACCTGTGTATTGTATTCTTATACATTGTGTGAGAGTGTAGTAGTGTTTTCCTTGTACCTGAGAGCAAAATTCAACGGTTTCTAGACGTTTATTCAGTATATACAGCCGAGGCAAGCAGTGAAGAAGTGCGTTCGTTTCCGTATTTTCTGCAATATTTCGTTCGGATTTCTAAGATAATTGTGAATTATATCAGATAGTATAATAATTTAATATGAAAGTAAGTAGAGAACGGCGTTCTGTTACAAACGCGCACAAATCAAGAAATCGAAAACGGAAAAACGTTTTTAATCCGAGTAAAGCTGAGACGGACGAAAGCAGCTTCAGCGCATCTGCGAAAAAATTCAAAATGCAGGCGAAAATAATTGTGCCTCGTGACACTTCGATAGAATATAGAATTTTGTTTGAGAAATCCATCCGGTGTAACTTAACAGATCTTGAACCTGCGAATATATTGGAAAAATATGAGACTTCACTCACAACAGGGTGGAAATAAAACCAGACTAGTAGATGGAATTTGGAGAAAGTGGTTTATTACTTTCCGCACACACAATGTGATAATACATTTTAAAACAGTTATTTTAAATATGAAAGGAAACACAAAATATACTACATTTAGAAAAATATAAAATAATGAAAATAAATACTCCAAAAATTTGAGAATTAGAAAACTGAATGTAATTAAATAGGCTAAATTTGATGATATGGACTGAGAACCAGCACACAATTATATTAATTGTGTGCTGTAGGTAATGAGAGTGATGTGCACACCGCAGCCAGTGCTGCGGAGCATGCAACGCAGTGAGATATATGAGTGTGTAAGGTGGTATTACAATTCACAGCAAGCTCTCAGCAGCTTAATGCAGAGAGGTTGCAGTGAACAAATAAGAGCACTTGCAATTGAAATTGCTTGAGTGCACTACATGTATGAGACAAGCTACGCAGGCAGCACTGCGTAGCACAATACAACACATAATGAGGATGCACAAAATGAGCAGTGTATAGTCGCTGTACTCTTCCAGCAGATGTCCTGGGGAAAAGTACAGCGAATATAGTACACGTGCATAATTATATTAATTATACCGGCAAATTAAGCTGAGAGGAAACGTGGCGTGACATGTGCTGCAATGCCGCCAAAAAGTGAGACCAAAATGTTGATGGACCGATGAGAATCCAACTCCTCATTGCCATTGAATTTATGGTAAATTATAACAATGCACTCGTACCTGATTTTGAGTCCTGTTGAGCAAACGAAGGTGAGATAATCCGGTTGAGAAGAGTGAAATTGTCCGAGCCTTGAAAAGTGCGTGCGCTGTTCCGTGCGGATTTTCACGTAAGTGTCAAAATATCCAACATGGATGCGGGATATGAAAGCGTCGTTGGGCGCTGAAGTCAGTTGAGCGAGATAGCCGGTGAGCAAAACCGAAGTCAAGCGAGAGAGACATCCTCTCGCTCGACGCGGCCTGTCAACGAGGCACAGCCTCGGCTTTGCGAAGCCCCGCCTCGGCTATCTTCGGCTCAACCGAACTCCGTGTGCTCGAGCACAGCAGCAGGTCAACGCACGGCGAATATCGATCGCCGTGCGCCAGCTGATTATCCAACATTTCCGCCCGCCATCAGCAACGGGGTTGATGATTAATTACTGATCTGAGTTGGATGAGACAGGCAGGACAGCTAGTTTTGAGATCGGCCTGGTGAGCGTAGTGGCAGCAGTTTGAAGTGTCACCACCCTGGTGAGCCCATCTTTGCCTGGATGCAACGCCGTGACTCGTACAAGTGGCCACTTGGACGGTGGAAAGCGCTCATCCGTGAGCAGAACCAAAAAGCCAACTTTTATGTTATTATTGGGATGATGCCACTTTGATATAGACTGCTGCCGTTGTAGATAATGAGTCGACCATTGTCGCCACAATTGTTGTAATTTTTGCTGCAACAATTGCCACCTTGAGAGCCGTGAGTGTGATACGTCCTCAGCGTAGGCTCTGGGACCGTTGTAAGCGCTTTACCAATGAGAAAGTATCCAGGCGTAAGAGCTGATGAGTCATGAGGATCATCGCTGAGTGGTTCCAGAGGTCTTGAGTTGAGTATAGCCTCGATTTGGGCCAGCAGCGTTGCGAGTTCTTCGAATGTGAGTGCTGTATCACCCACCGTTCGCCGCAGATGAAATTTAACAGATTTTACAGCTGCTCCCCATTTGCCACCCATGTGTGGAGTCGCAGGTGGATTGAATGTCCACGCAATTTGTTGATTTGCGAGAAAAGAAGCGATGATTTGATGTTCTTGAGAGGCCTTCCTGAACAGCTGACGTATGGATTTATGAGCACCAACAAAGTTCGTGCCACAGTCAGAATATAGTGTGTGAGGAATGCCGCGAGATGAGTAGTGTGACTCGTGCCAGAGGAAGCTGACCCATCAATTGTTGAGCCCGAATTCCTCTCTGCCGAGCACACACAACGCAATGTAAAATGTGAGATTTTACAGAAGCTCTTCCGCAGATGATCCAATGAGCTAGCCTTATTTGGGCTAATGTGAGCTGAGTGCCTCCGTGGAGAGTCCGCACGTGAGCTTGATCAATTATGAGAGTTGAGAATTGAGAGTGACGAGGTAGAACGGCAGGATGTCTTCCTTCATATGTGAGTGCTGATTGAGCAAGGCGACCTCCTACTCTGAGTACACCCTCTTGGTCGATGAAAGCTGTTAGTCGACTGAAGGGGTGAGAGGAAGGAAGAGAAGAGCCTAACTGCAGTACTTGTAACTCGTGTTTGAAGAATACGGCTTGCGTTGCTCGTGTCCAAAAAAACATTTGCTGCAGCTATTTCTTCTGCTGTGATAGGAGCATTTCCTGCTGACTCTAACCTCTTTCTCATTCTGGCCACTACTCTGACATAAAACAAGGTGAGATGACACAATTTTGTGAGTGAGGAACAGCGATAAATGAGTTCCCAATGGTACTCTGGCGTCACAGTTGCCGCGAGCAGAGCTAACCCCGGCCGGGCTTCCATATTGTGCAAATCCTCAGAATCAGTTGAGGTTTTTGGCCAAAATTCAATAGGTTTCACCATCCACGGTGGACCCGACCACCACAACTGATGAGAGGCCAATTGAGCTGTAGAGATACCCCGCGAAACCCAATCTGCAGGATTGCTTGAGCCTGAGACGTGACGCCACTGAGCATTGGGTGTGAGTCCTTGTATCTGAGATACTCGGTTTCGGACGTAGTCTTTCCACCGAGCAGGATGCGCTTTGATCCAGGTGAGAGTTACTGATGAGTCCGTCCACAGGTGAGCAGACGAGATTTTAACCTTGAGTGTGGCTTGAACGTATGCAACCAGCTTAGCTAACAACGAAGCTGCAGTCAGTTCAAGCCTTGGTATTGTGAGCTTCTTGAGTGGTGCCACGCGCGTTTTCGAACAAACAAGTGAAGCCACCTTTCCTGTAGAAGTTGAGTTGACAGTGATGTAAATCACTGCAGCTATGGCTAGTTGAGATGCATCAGAGAAACCATGCAATTCCACTGTTGAGTTGCTCCATGTGTTGAACCACCGAGGAATTGAGAGTCTGCAGACAAGTGAGATCTTCTCTAATTGCAATCCTTCGTGTTGAGACCTGGGATGGCAGTGGACCATCCCAGTTGAGCTTGTGAAGCCAAAGCTCTTACAAGAATATTTTGGCTCTTATCACAACTGGTGAGACGAAACCGATTGGATCAAAGAGTTGAGCCACGTCGGAGAAAACGAGGCGTTTGTGAAAATTTCCTGAGCTGAGTTGAACCGTGAAGAGAATGTGAACTTGTCCTCATGGAGAATCCAAGTCAAGCCAAGAATTTTGTCTCGCAGTCGTCCGTTGAGATAGCTGAGATTGACGGTGATGATGAGATATTAGCAAGCACCTTGAGGTTCGACGAGTCCCACCTGGCGAGTGGAAAACCGCCCGCCATGCACAAGTCCTTGAGTTGTTGAGCTATTTCAATGAGTTGATGAGTTGAATCCGCCTGTAGATGCTGTTGTACCATGTGTCACGGTTGTTAATTTGTACGGCACAGGGTTGAGTTGAGCATCAATCCACAAAATTCGCTGAAGATTCCAATCGTCAGGGTGAACTTCAATTTGACGATACATCTTGGTAACGTCCGTGGCAAAGATGTGTCTGTGATGACGGATCCAGATGAGAACGTCCGAAATATTGAGCAACAAATTAGGTCCAGTGTGCATGATGTCATTCAGAGACTTTCCAGAAGATGTTGAGCTAGAACCATTGAATACCACCCTTAATTTGGTGGAAATGCTGTCTGGTCTCAGCACACCGTGGTGAGGCAGATAGTATTGAATTTCACTTGTAGATGATTTCGAAGCCTTCACCATGTGACCAAGTTGTTCGTATTCGACCATGAATTGTGAGTAGAGCTGACAGTATTCAGCATCCTTTGAGATTTTGCGTATAATGTGCTGCAGACACCGATGTGCTTTTGAGTCTGAGCTTCCAGGTTTACAGGCAAAAATGTGAGAGAAAGCCGAATGATGTATCGGCCTGTAGTAACACACTGATGCGTGTTGCGAAACTGATCCTCGCATGCCTGCACCTCTGGTGTGAGTTGATCAACTGTGTCCTTTGGTGGCTCTTCGTGAATCCAAAATTTCGTTAGCACGTTCTGTAATTTCTGATCATCATGTTGCATGGCAGCATGAAGAACAGTGGGTGCGTCAGATTGACATGAGTTAGATGGTCCAATGATGAGCCACCCGAATATCGATAATTGTGCAACAGGCGCAGATGATGTGCCCTTGAGAATATTGGGTTTGATAACCAGTCCATAAATATCTGCTCCAACCATGATATCGATTGGTTGTGGTGTGAGAAAGTCAGGGTCCGCCAGCTTCAGTTTCACTATGTGAGGCCATGTACGAGCTGGTGACTCAAAAGATTGCAAGTGAGTAGTAACCGTTTTGAGAATGTGAGCCAGTACCGTGACTTTCTCCCTGGAGTATATAAACACAGTGTGAGTTGAACCGAGCCATGTGTCTGCGTTGAGTGCTTTCGACCGATCCCTGTGATCGAAATTGATGAGTGCTTGCGTGTGGTAATACCGATGTGTGAATGTGTGAGAGTGCAGTTGCTAATAATGTTGAGCTTGTGTCTGTGAGTTGAATCTATGAGAGAACGACTGCGTCAACACCGTAGTGTGTTGACGACTGTGTATTGTGTGGTTGTGCGTCGGCAGTCGTTGTAGGGGACTCTGCTGGATGCAGCGTGGTGTTATGCCGCCCTGCCCACTCCTTGCACGTCCGAGTAGATCGGCAAGCCAATGCGTTGTGTCAACCGAGGCAGTTATAGTACAGTCGTGCTTTCTCCGCCATCTTGCGCCGATCAGCCACAGTGAGCCGACGGAACTCAGGGCACATCACGATGAAGTACCCCCAAGCCCGACAGCAATCACAGGGACACGCGGACGCGTTGGTATGTGGTGGCGGAGCGCCGCGGGTCCTCAATTGTGGTTAAAATAGGCCGCAGAGCTGACACCCGTCACTGCTGCGATTGGACCTTGAGCCCCAGATCGCCTGGTAGGCGAACCGGTGGCCGGGTCTTCTTCGCAGCCACGACGGGGTCAGGAGCCAACAATGTCTTTTATCCTCAGGGTCACCAGGTGCCACCCTGATGCCTGAAGAATTAGACTCGGACATTGTGAGCCCCGTGAGCCTAGCAAGTGTAAAGGAACGAAGATGCTCCGCAGAGTGAGTACTTTACCAAATTGAAGCGCTGTTGCTGCGCCGATGAGAAGCGGTGGAAACTGCGTTGTGGGTTCGCAGAGTCCAAGTCGTGATGAGCCGAAGTGCAGATGATTGCGGAAGGTAGAAAACCCTGGTTCTACCCTGTGCGAGTCGAAGATCCGGCTCGAAGGACCAAATGTTTGAGAAATCCATCCGGTGTAACTTAACAGATCTTGAACCCGCGAATATATTGGAAAAATATGAGACTTCACTCACAACAGGGTGGAAATAAAACCAGACTAGTAGATGGAATTTGGAGAAAGTGGTTTATTACTTTCCGCACACACAATGTGATAATACATTTTAAAACAGTTATTTTAAATATGAAAGTAAACACAAAATATACTAAATTTAGAAAAATATAAAATAATGAAAATAAATACACCAAAAATTTGAGAATTAGAAAACTGAATGTAATTAAATAGGCTAAATTTAATGATATGGACTGAGAACCAGCACACAATTATATTAATTGTGTGCTGTAGGTAATGAGAGTGATGTGCGCACCGCAGCCAGTGCTGCGGAGCATGCAACGCAGTGAGATATATGAGTGCGTAAGGTGGTATCACAATTCACAGCAAGCTCTCAGCAGCTTAATGCAGAGAGGTTGCAGTGAACAAATAAGAGCACTTGCAATTGAAATTGCTTGAGTGCACTACATGTATGAGACAAGCTACGCAGGCAGCACTGCGTAGCACAATACAACACATAATGAGGATGCACAAAATGAGCAGTGTATAGTCGCTGTACTCTTCCAGCAGATGTCCTGGAGAAAAGTACAGCGAATATAATACACGTGCATAATTATATTAATTATACCGGCAAATTAAGCTGAGAGGAAACGTGGCGTGACATGTGCTGCAATGCCGCCAAAAAGTGAGACCAAAAATGTTGATGTACCGATGGGAATCCAACTCCTCATTGCCATTGAATTTATGGTAAATTATAACAATGCACTCGTCCCTGAGCAAACGAAGGTGAGATAATCCGGTTGAGAAGAGTGAAATTGTCCGAGCCTTGAAAAAAGCGTGCGCTGTTCCGTGCGGATTTTCACGTAAGTGTCAAAATATCCAACATGGATGCGGGATATGAAAGCGTCGTTGGGCGCTGAAGTCAGTTGAGCGAGATAGCCGGTGAGCAAAACCGAAGTCAAGCGAGAGAGACATCCTCTCGCTCGACGCGGCCTGCCAGCGAGGCACAGCCTCGGCTTTGCGAAGCCCCGCCTCGGCTATCTTCGGCTCAACTGAACTCCGTGTGCTCGAGCACAGCAACAGGTCGACGCACAGCGAATATCGATCGCCGTGCGCCAGCTGATTATCCAACAAATTTTGAACTTTATTACAGTGTTTGCAGCAATTTCCGAGTATGTAAAGTGCAAAACTTGTAATAAAGATATGAAGTTTGAAACTAGTAGCGAAAGAGGACTTGGTTATAAAATTATTTTGCTGTGTGATGACTGTGCTCCGCGTACTGGGAAATTCGAGTCCGTTTGCCAATCATTCCTACGCAATAAACAGACGTTTTTTGTTTATAATGAGAGTGCTTGGATTAGAATTAAAAGATGCTAAAAAGTCTTGTGGTTTGGTGGACATGACAGCTTTTATAACTCAAAATACTTATGACTTGCTTAGAAATAATATGCACGGATGCATACAAACAGTCACCGACAAACTTTTCCAGCAAGCTTGCGCTCAAGAGGAACAACTCACGTCTGATAATCAAGGCGAAGCCCATGCTACAGAATTAACTGTATCTGGTGATTGGACGTGGAAAAAACGAGGATATACCTCTTTATATGGCGTATCATCATTGATTGGTTATTACACTGGAAAAATTATTGACATTGTGGTGAAAAGTGCATACTGCAAACAGTGTGAAGTATGGAGAAAAAATATGAACACTGAAGAATATAATGAGTGGTACGAAGGCCACAAAGAAAGTTGCTGTACACATCATTTCGGTTCTTCAGGAAAAATGGAGGTCGATTCAGTCATCGAGATGTTCAAGCGTTCGATAGAAAAATACAGAGTTGTGTACAAAAATTACATCGGGGACGGTGATTCGAAAACTTACTCGGGGATTTTAAAAGCTTTACCGTATGGTATTAATGAAGTTATAAAAAAAGAGTGTATTGGAAATGTACAGAAGAGAATGGGCACGCGGCTTCGAGAACTTGTAAAAAAAACTGTTGAAACCGTCAACAAAGCCGGAAAAAAAATTCAAAAAAAAGTTCTCGGTGGCAAAGGAAAACTTACGGGCAAAACAATCGACAAAGTTACAGTTTATTACGGTTTAGCAATTCGGAGAAATTGCGAATCTGTTAAAGATATGCGCAATGCCATATGGGCAACGTATTTCCATTACTGTTCCACTGACGAAAATCCACAACACGAGAAGTGCCCGGTTGGGCCGGAGTCATGGTGTTCTTGGCAGCGAGCAGCAGCAGCAGACAAACTGACCGAATTTCAGCACTATTACCAGCCATTACCCACGGATGGTGCTGAAGCTGTGCGTCCAATTTACGAGGACCTCAGCAGCGAGACATTATTGGAACGATGTGTAGGCGGCTTTACACAAAATAATAACGAGAGTTACAACCAAATCATCTGGAAAATTACGCAGAAAATCATTCCGAGTGGCTCAAAAATTGTTGAAATGGCCGCAAATATCGCCGCCGGTAGGTTTAATGAAGGTTCAATTTCACTTTTGTACCATATGAATGCATGGGACTGTCTTTGGGGCCCAATGCGCATGCATATGTACAAAAGGAGGACAAAGAGCGCGTTACGCTATCCGAGCGCAGAGCACACAAAGCGACACGAGACGGAAGGATGGCTCGAAGACAGCACCAAATTGAATTGCTGGAGGCTGCTGAAAGAATGGAGGATTTATTATATGGCCCTGGAATAGACGACACCATGTATGTTGAAAAAATTTTTTTTTTTTCTATGTGTGAACCGGTTTTTAAACTTTAAACGCGTTTTTCTCAAAACAGCATTTTTCAAGTCGGTGTACACGATATCTCAAAAAAGGGTTGTTCGATCGGTCTAAAATTTCAACACAATCTTCTTAGATACATTTTCTAGTAATTAATTGTTCCTTTTGTCAATCCGATACTTATTTTTCATTTTATAAACAATTGAAGGCCAAATTTTACATAAAAAATCGAAACCATTTTTTTGTGAAGCCACCATTTTGTAAAAATTCAATATTTTGATTAGCCGACCGATTAATTACTAGATAATCTAATATATTAACGAAATTTGTTTGGTTTTTTGATTTCAGATAATCCAATCTTGAGTTACGATGATCACCGTAAATCGTCTTTTTTTAGAGGAGGCTCTGGAAATCGCCTGCAGCGCCCTCTATAATCAACATTTTTATAAATAAAAAATTTGTTTACGTTTTTAAAGGATGCTTTTATAACCACAAAAATTTTCAAATTAATAAATTTGAAAGTCCCTTCAGAATAAATCCTTGAAAAACCGTCTTTTTTTTGCCTCATAACTGCGTATAACCCCTTAAGCAGGATGCAGGGCCACGTGAGATAGCAACCAACCGGGTAAGCGAGCACCCAACGCAACAAGCACCGTCTCTGCATACAAATCACACGCAAGACCCCTGCTTGACCGAAGAGGCCCGCGGGTTAGTTAGGCACAGGGCAGAACCACTAAGAATCGTGGACCTCGAACAGTTTCACGAATGATAACGAGAAAAGCGATGAGGCACCGTCGCAAAAAAGTTCACGTAAAGCAACTTTCGCCAAACAGAAAAAACTTTTAAATAAAAATGAAGAGACAACTGATGCACAGAAGCTAGTCTCTATAAAAATCAATAAGCACAAAGCTACCACGAGGCCACCCTCAAATAACAGAAAAAACACGGAAAAAACGAAAAAAACATACAAAAAACATTTTAAAAACCCTCTTCGCACGCTAGTACAAATACAACCACACAAAACCTACTCTAAACAAGCGGATCAGAATACAATAAACTCATAAAAATATGTGGAAAACGAATAGGTACAGCAAAAAAGCGAGTAAGAAATAATAAACCTACCACCAGTAGAAAAATAAGATATAAACGAGAAAACAAAACCACGCGAGTGAAGAAGGCCCTTTATAGAAAGACAAACAGGGCGTAGCTTCCCCTGTCCCCGTTGGCGCCAGGGCGTGTCTAGACTAACCCCGCCCCCTCTCCGCCGATGCTGCATTCTCATTGGTGGGTCCTTTAGTGTAGAGCGGACGTGTCTACCCCACGAGCCCTCCCCCGTTCCTGATTAGTCCCCACAACCCCCACTACCCCTCCCCTTATCCCTGAATGGTCCCCCAGCAGTCCCCCACCCTAGACCACCTATCTCAGTGTTCTAATTTTGCTTGCTCCACCACGCCATCTGGTGGGTTATGACCCATAATTAATTGCCGATGCGCCATCTACTATTGGTAATCATGCTACGTACAGCCGGTACAGTAGATCGAAAGTAGGCAGCCGGATAAGGAGAAAATGTAGCAGCGATCGGTAGAGTAAATCGGTTGTCAACCATAGATATGTAACCGACCATCGCTAGAGCAAAATTGGGACTTTTTTAGCGAATATTAATTTATTTTTGAAAACTTTTCAACTGTTCATAATATTCATGGTAAGTGAAAACGCTCGTTATTTTTCAGCTCCATAAAAACTGTTTTATTTTGACATTTTCGTATAGGAATCTGCAGTTAGGGCGAAATGGTGGCGAACTGTTAATACGTGTTTTCATATCTGATTTGTTGTATTGTAATAGTGCTCCGCTTTGGTGAGATTCCGGGGATCCTTGCAGTTATCGATCACAAGTATACTGGCAATTCATTAAGATTGGAAAGTGAGCCAAAGATGCTTTCACCCGGCAGTTTCCTTTTTAACTAACCTTTTCGTAGCTGTTCCGATTATACAATATATATCATACATCTGGCGTCTTTTTGATATCTGTCCTAGCTGAATATGAAAATGTGTGTGACATGGTGGGGGGAACTTTCGAATAATATCAAGACAGAAATTACAAGACTTCGAATTTATTCATAGCAATTTAAAATCGTTCTGTACAAGTTTGTGTATACGTGTTTTTATTATGTTACAACATTATATAAATAAACCCGCATATAATAATCGTTTTTACTTACATACATATATACAAAATACAATAATATTAATAAAAAAAAAAAAATTTACAAAACTATCATATGTACGTAAACGTACGCATTTACACACATTCACTGCATCTATATTCACATTACAAACACACATATATATATATACAAAGTAACAAGTACAAAAACGCTCGTGAAAAATTATCTACAAACCACGCGCTTCGTCGATACAGTGCTCGAGCCACCCACTTGCCTCCTCTTTAATCTTCAAAAATGTATTTACATAAGCGGCAAACAGGTCACCCTCGCGTGTATCGGGATTGTACATTGTTGTTTTGTACGCCCAAATTAACGACATTTTAAAGATTTTATACCCCAAATGTGTAGTCTTCCGCACCTCATCCGTCACCCAGGTACCGGTGCAAGCCCTGTCATCAGGGTTCCCATGAATGCACGACTCTCGCACCATAGACTCGGCACAATTACGGCACAGGGCAGACAGCAGTCTCTCGTGCATTCGAACAGGTAGCATGGGGCGAAAGAGGTGGCGCGGAGGCAATACGGTACACTCGACCAAGACGTTGACAGTTACACCGAGAGCATCGAGTGAATCCCGCAACAAATCGTCGCACTCGTTACCGATATATAATTTCGGGTGCCCTACAGGGTGGTAGCACGATATCTACTACACAAGCTTGCTGAGCAGAACCTTGTGAAATGTTTCCTCGTTATTTTACACTGCCAGTTTAGAAGGAGATAACATTGTGGTAGACGAATAAATAAAATTATTTTCCAAAAACGAAAATTTCCGTTATTCTTTAACCCACATCGTAGCCCGTCTTCTAACATGAATTATTCATTTAATGAAATCTATAGGATTACAAGTCAAGAGTAACATGTCAATAATGAATTTCAAGTCTTAACTTCAAAACTATGAATGTGAAAGTGTGAATGCAATGTCTACGAGCACGTATACAGGATGGCCGATTTATCTGAAGACATTGGAATATTTCAAAAAATACGCATCGGATCAAAAAAAGTTCTCAATAAAATTTGTTTGCCTGGAAGGGGGTCATCCAATGATACCAAAGTCGAGCCCTCACTCCCACCCCAGAGGTGGGGGTGAGGGCAACTTAGCAATCGTAAATGGGAACCTCTATTTTTTATTGCAGATTCGGATTCCCCATAAAAAAATATGTAACTTTTATCTGAAACATTTTTTTCCATTCGTGATAGATGGCGCTGTAATCGCAAGAAACTTGATTTTTGCGAATATCTCGAGAAATTACACATCGGATAGAAAAAGAAAAAAGACATGTTTCATTTTTAAGAAGGGGGAGGGTGGATCGAGTTTCGTATCGCTGAATAGCTTGTTGAAAAATGAAACATGTCTTTTTTTTTTTTCGATCCGATGTGTAATTTCTCGAGATATTCGCAAAAATCAGGTTTCTTGCGATTACAGCGCCATCTATCACGAATCGAAAAAAAATGTTTCAGATAAAAGTTACTTTTTTTTTAAGGGGAATCCGAATCTGCAATAAAAAATACGGGTAACCATTTACGATTTCAAAGTTGCCCCCACCCACACCCCAGGTGGTAGGGATGGGGGGGAGGGTGGATCGAGTTTCGTATCGCTGAATAGCTTTTTGAAAAATGAAACATCTGTTTTTTTCTTTTTTCGATCCGATGTGTAATTTCTCGAGATATTCGCAAAAATCAGGTTCCTTGCGATTACAGCGCCATCTATCACGAATCGAAAAAAAATGATTCAGATAAAATTTATTTATTTTTTTTTGGGGAATCTGAACCTGCAATAAAAAATAGGGGTTCCCATTTACGATTTCAAAGTTGCCCAAACCCCCACCCCAGGGGGTAGGGGTGAGGGGTTGACTTTGTTACCATTGGATGACGCCCTTCCAGACGAACAAATTTTATTGAGAACTTTTTTTGATCCGATGCGTAGTTTTCGAATTATTTTAATATCTTCAGATAAATCGGCCACCCTGTATTATGCCAATTTTTATGACTCGAGAAAAAGTTAATAAATCTACCAGACCAGGTTTACGATACCAATTTGTGATAATGCTATCTTTTTCCCTATTTAATAACAAATCCAGGAATGGTATTTTATTATCTTTCTCTTTCTCAATAGTAAATTGAAGTTTGGGATGCTGAGTATTGAAAATTGTTGAAGTTCGTCGAATTTGCTTAAAGAGCAAAGTGATAATCACGTCGTCCACGTGTCTTTTGAAAAAAATTGGAGTTGAATGAAGTTTTGACAAGCAACATTCATCTCAATCAGCCATAACTATGAGATACAATATTGGAGTTAATGGAAAGCCCATAGAAAGCCCAGAAATTTATTTGTAAATGTTATTTTCAAAAGTGAAATAAGTAAAAGACATAATTATCTCAGTTACTTTTTTAATCCGGCGATAACAGGGCTCTCTCTAAACAAATACATACCTTCTTTTTCCGGACGGTTTAAAACTAATTCTAAAGAAACATTTGTTCGAGGAAAGGCTACATTTAATGAAACTATAATGTATTGAGCAAGTAAAATGAAGTGCGTAAACAATGATTTCAGAGAAGAACTGTCATTCACATTAGAAATAAGACTCTTAATACGCTTCGTCAATATTTTATGAATAAAGTCAACTTATTTTCTGTGTGGGACAATTGATAGACGATGCTGTTGGCCTCGTTGGGATGTTCAGTTTGTATATTTTTGCTAAAGTGTATATGCTAGCTAAATTTGTATTATCAGGTCTTAAGTAATGATAGTTATTTTCATTAATGAATTTTGCTTCATTTCAGGTATCTTGACGTTTAGTAACTAATTTGTATACAATTTTTGTTGTATCAGTTACCATAAACTTGTAAATCATTTTCATCACTTAAGAGTGCAAGGGATTTTTGTATGTAATTAATAGACTTTAGAACAATAGTGCTATTCACTGTGTCATCTCTGGTGATTTTTATATCACGGTGTAAAGATAAAGATATCTTGGTATCAAGTCTGACCTTACTAGTGTTTTTTTGGTGTTAGTGCAATGTAATTTATTTCAAATATTAGTTAGTAAGCGTCTCGCATTACTTAACTTATCTTTCTGAATAAAATCTTACTGTGATTAAAATTCAGAAATAACTTTATGAATGGTACCTTTGGCTTTCTTTGTAAGTATTACAAAATTTAGGTTCGCCCAATAGAATATACTGGATAGATTGATCAACCAGCATTTTGTAAGACTTTTGTATGAGTTGTAAGTTCCGACTCTGTTCAAAGTAGTCTCAAAATAGATAATGGAATAATTATTTGTTGTATTGTTAGTGCTGCGATCAGTTGACTTTAAATTCGAATTGAATTAACTTTGGGGTTCATTTGACTTTTCTCCGGACCGTTGCAATGCCGTAAAATACTCATCTAATTAGATGATTATGTATGAGATGTAAATTTACAAGGAAAGCGGTCACTGCGTCTACAAACGATTATCTACACTGACATACAAATAATCATGGATTTCTTTAGAAGTTTATATAGAAGATTTAGATTTACGCATCTACAACAATTTCAAAATTTGTAAGAGGACTAATGAAAAGGAACTACCTCTTCAAAAACAACTCGAATTTCTCCTCTGCTATCGTTAGGAAGGTCTAGTCCAGAATCATTTAAATTCTACTAAACTTTACAACTTCGAAATTTTGAATAGAAAAAATGGATTAAGATTTAAAAAAATACTACACCTAATATATACAAAAATACTAAATGTAAATATTAATGATATCATCTTTAGAAAAAAACTAATCGATCATATAATTAGAAAAAACATTAATGAAGCTTAAAAACTCCAACGTGTATTGACAAAGATTTTTTTAACATTAAAAAAGTAAGGCTAACTATGTTATATTTCGTAGTACGTAATAGATATCAAAAAACTTCAACGATTACGTTGTACCAAAAACTTTCATACGCATACATTTATTTCCGGTAGTAGAGATTATTTGCTCTCTCTTATTCTCACAGAGATATTGGGTCTGGGAAAAAGTTCGTGGCGTTTTTTTAGTAAAATTCAACTTGTTTTTTTATAGTGTGAAAATTAATTAATTGAAACCAAATATGCTCCATTATTATCGACAATGTTTCGTCATTTTTCGGGTAGAGCCATGATGCCATCGGTAAAGAACTTCTATAGTTTCTGGTTGAAAAACTGAATCAAGTGTTTTCACAGGCTTCTTTTGAAAGCAGCTTAATTCCATTGAGAGGGTTCTGCACTGAAACGTAAATTTGCTCCTCAACGTACCACGTTACCTATAGCTGACCCAAGCTATTTTTCCTTCCTTTTATTTTCTCTTACGAGTTGGGCGCCAGGCGCTTACGCGCCGGAAGGAAAAATAACGAGATGTTAGGCCAGACTCAACCCAGGCTAGCTACAGCTGTTCGAGGCAGAGTGGGTGGTTCGGACTGTCAAGCCAAGAATAAATAAATCAATAAATACCCTGACCGGAACAATAAACAAAGTCAAATTAATAAAATAACACCAATAAATAATTTACACAACGATAGCAGGTACGGGACTTACAAAGGCCACTCGGGCAACTTCTTTATTTCTTAACAAACAATTACGAACTTTCAATAAACATTGATAATGAATTCAAACAGAATGTCCCGTAAACGTAACTCTTTAACAATTCATAAACTTAATTATTCTGGCAGCATATTTTATCCCGGCACTCGTCTCGGCTCTCACTCTCTCCCATACACGACCTATATTCAGACGGTTGCGGGAAACGACCAAAACACGGCCAGGCAAAGTAAACTTGACAGATCGCCTCGCAATTCGGCTCGCGATACGGCCTACACCGAACCAATCCCACATACATCCAACAACTATAACTACGGGACGTCGGAAGGTCACGTACGCGAAGCCTTTAATGATTTGAACCTCCCAACTATCACATTGCAGGCCGCAAAATCGAGAAAGTATCGTGAACCAAAATAACAATATAAATCGCCAAATTATTCCAAATAACGGATTACAAAAGTCCAAGCCAAGTCCAACAAGCCAAGTCCAACAAAAAATAAAGTAATGTCCGACATAAGAAAAATAAATAAAGTGATCCAAGTCCATATAAAATCAATTGTCCGGTAAAATCCGCGACGCGGTCTATCCCGTTCAAATCCCTCACACATTCAAACAAACACGGGATAACGGTCTAACGCACGCACGGCTTTACAGTACACGACTACAGAACAGTAACAACGAACGAACTATTTATCATGGCCAGATATGCCTCGAACCGTACTAATCCCTCACGATCAAGTACCAACACGGGACGACGGCCGAGTACGCACTGCATGCGTTCGCAGAAATAAAACAATGTCCAACATAATAAGAGAGATAAATAAAATAAAATAAGGCGAATGCAATAGTACAAATATATAAGTGTCAATTATTCCTGCAAGTCCACGACACGGCCTATGACATTCCAATCCCTCCTATACAATTCGACCACGGGATGATGTATCAACACGCGCGCGGCCTTACAGCAAAATGACTACAGAACAGTAACTAAAAAAAACAGAATGACGAACGAAGTGACTTCTTCCCGGCTCTAACCGCCAAACGATCTCGATATTACACTCTACTCGACGCAGTCTGTCCCGATACGAATCGTACTCTGTGCGTGGTATATCAGAATCGCAGGTACGACTAAGTTCCAATCGAACTTTCCAAAGAATTAAAAAAAAATAATAGTCAAATAATGGCGAAAGACCGTAGAAGGGAAGAGAGCTCACCGGGACGATGACGATGCGATGTTCCTTGCCAATCCTTATTAACCCAAAATCGTCTCGAAATTCTCTACTCTCGATACAATCCTCGATTTATTCCTCGTTGTTTCAAAAAATATGCCCTGGTACCCACGATAGGTGGTGATAGATTTTGACGAAATCAACGGTGGAGCGGGACGATATAATACTCGCTGCTACGTCCTGTTCGCTCGACGGTGACCGGGAAAAAAAAGCCTCGAGGTCCGTTCGGCACGCGTGCCCGTGAACTATGACCCCCTCTTAGCGAGCCGAACCTGGTTAATTGGGGGAACTGGTGTCGCACGATGACCGCGTCTAGAGCCTCGCCTGGTCGACGCAAATATTAATAGCAGATAATAACCATGTGTAGTCCAGTCCGGCAGGTGAGCCCCGTGAGATAGACTGGTTATTGCTAGTAGATCAGATGACCAAGAATAGATAATAGCATATTGGCCGTAGATGAACGTCGAGCGGGACGGCTGTAGATCCCGACCACGAGAAATGGAAAATGCCTGTATCCTCTCTCTCTCTTCTACGAAAGGGTGACTTGATCCCGAAACCGCCAAGAGGTGTGGGCAGCTCTCTTTCTTTCGCTTCCTCTCCGCTCCTCGGTCGTACGATTTTAAGAAAAAGAAATACAAAAAAAACAAAAAAAAATTATTTAGAGTACGGCGATTACGCCTTACAGCCCTGCGAGATCGTGTTGGCAGCCGTCGTGCGAGGAGGACGTAGCGCTTGAAGATTTTGCCACGTTACAGCACAAATCGGAATAAGTGATAGTCAGAGGGTGCTATGTCTGGACTATACGGTGGATGCATCAAAACTTCCCAACCAATCTCTCGCAATTTTTGACGGGTCTTCAAAGAAGTGTGTGGTCGGGCGTTATCATGATGGAAGACAACACCTTTCCTATTAATCAGTTCGGACCGTTTTCTTTTAATTGCTTGGAGTAATCTCTTTAGTCATCCACAGTAGAGTTGAGAATCAATCGTCTGACCAACTGAAAGTAGCTCATGGTGGACGATTCCCTTCCAGTCCCACCACACACACGGCATCACCTTTTTCGTCGTCAATCCGGGCTTCGTGAACGCTTGTGACGGCTCATCATCCCTTGTCCACGATCTTTGACGCTTCCGACTGTCATTTGTGATCCATTTTTTATCACCGGTTATGACACGTTTCAGAAATGGCTCGATTTCATTGCGTTTCAGCAGCGCATCGCAGATATTAATTCGGTCTATCATGTTTTTCGCGCTTAACTCACGAGGAACCCATACATCGGGCTTCTTTTTGTAGCCAGCTTTGTGTAAATGGTTCAAATTAAATTAATCAAGTTTTGTGGTATTGGTATGCCTAGCTTAATACCAATACCAACACTGCTCATATGCTTATCTTGCTGGACTTATTCAAGAATTTAATCAGCTTTTTCAGTAATTGGACGACCAGAGCGTGACTCATCTTTCACATCAAAATTACCAGAACGAAAGCGAGCTAACCATTTCCGCGCAGCAGATTTTGATAAAGTACCTTCACCGTACACAGCACAAATTTTTTCACAAGCCTGCGTAGCGTTCTTCCCTTTGTCGTAATAATATTGCAAGATATAGCGCAATTTTCCATTATTTTTCTCCATTTTCAAACGCAAACAACTTTCCAACCACTGCATCAATTTCGATGTTTACACACTCAAAGTAACGCTCGAAGTGTCACCTTTCCAACGAGCGTTCAGTGGCGACAAATCGGAATAATGACCATGACATACAATATAACTTATCATTAAATAATAATAATATAAATAATTATCACATATCTGCCGGGTGCACTTAACACACGAATGCAAATAATATTAGAAATATCAACAGAAATAATGGAAATAATTATAGTACGTGTTACGTCCTGGGTTTTGACAAAAAGGACGCAACGTAGGAATAACATATATTTATCTCCATTTTGAGCCAGAATACGCTGGCTCGGGATTGGACCACGGCTTGTGAGGGGCGGGTTTAAATAAATAAATAAATAAATAAGCATAGAATTCACTAAAAATGTCCGAATTATTAGGTATAAAACAATCGAATCACACAACATTAAATGTATATTAAAACAGTTACCGAACAGAATATTGTCATTATATATATATTAAAACACAACTGTCCGAATTATTCGATTGGAGCACTTAAATTACGGGACGCACCAAAAAAGTAACTGAGCACTACAAATAAATCAATTAAATACGGGTACACAACTTTGAATGGTCGAATAAAGTTATTAGATATTAAAACACAACTGTCCGAATTATTAGATTGGAGCACTTAAATTACGGGACGTACCAAAAAGTAACTGAGCACTACAAATAAATCAATTAAATATGAGTACACAACTTTGAATGGTCGAATAAAGTTATTAGATATTAAAACACAACTGTCCGAATTATTAGATTGCAGCACTTCAATTACGGGACGGACCAAAAAGTAACTGAGCACTACAAATAAATCAATTAAATACGGGTACACAACTTTGAATGGTGGAATAAAGTTATTAGATATTATAACACAACTGTCCGAATTATTAGATTGGAGCACTACAAATAAAATTGTTAGATACGTATTAAAGCAGTAGCACGTACAAAGAATTGACTGGGCACTTATAATTAATTTTTGCTTTCACACTTTGGACTGACTAACTAAATGAAGAAAAGCAGTGCGGAAAGTACCGCGGAAGAGCAAATGTAAAGTGATTAGCCGGGCGCAGCGCGTCTCGCCGATGCGCTGCGTCTCGCTGGCCAACGTGTGAACGCTGACCTAAGCAAAAAGTAACAAGTGATTAGCGGGGCGCAGCGCATCTCGTCGATGCTCCGCACCCTGCCATTAAATATGCGTGTTAAATATGTATGAAAAAGTACATAGAAAATTTAAAAATGTTACATGTATAAAAATGTGGAGGCCCCGGGACGTAACAGTACGAATATATGTAATAATAGTAGCCCATTTTATCGCAACACCAACATAATAACAAATAATGATTCCATTAGCCTATTCACGACGATTTTGAACATTAAGAGAACCTACAACTCTAACAACAGTCTTATAAATTACTGATTGATTAAGCTATCTAGTATAGGTGTTTCACCTCACGTAGAACTCTTCTTTACGTTAGCACCGAAATGTTTCACTCTTCCTTATACAGAAAAGAAACTAAGAGTGAATAAAATAATGCGAGAAGCTCACTAACTAATATTTGAAACATTGCACTAACACAAAAAAGACACGAGTAATATCATAGTTGATACTAAGGATATCTTTATATAGTATACACCCTGATAGGAAAAATCACCAAAGCTGATAAAGTGAATAGCACTACTGTACGCGCCAGTCGTATCGTGATTAGCTAGGTCCGATCGTATTGTGCAATGGAAAGGGAAACAGTTTGGATAAGTAGCCGCAAGGGGCGTAGAAGTTAAGATGGCGATGTAAGCCAAAGAACGAACGCGTGAAGTGTCACGCTCATCGATATATTTTGCAATAAACAGTTTTATAAAAAGTACAAGTGGTGTAACTTATGTTTAACCCGACTGAACAAAATGGTCCTTCGAAGCCGGATACAGTAAACAAATGGTCCTTCAAGTGAAGACGTGAAAAAAAAGAAAAGTAATGAGAACGAACGATACGTACGCACCACATCGGCAAATTATTCAGTGGCGTACGACAATCAGGTTCGCGATTCACGCAAAGTTTTTCAATTTGAGCTGGAGACGACAATTACCAGCATTCAGTGTCATCAAAAACATAGCATCGACAAGAAAATCGCGAAATCGAAAGATTCGTCGCGAGATCGAATCACGAGAGATTCATAGTGCCTCGCAGAGACATAGGCGAGCAGCAAAAGACAAAGCCCGATCGAACAAAGCGATGCGGCGCACGGCAGACTATAGAGATCTATAGCGTCCAACAGTAACGGAACGTTCTCGAAACATCGAACCGACGTTCTCGGTGACTGGAATCTTCGACGTTTCCAAATCAAAAAATGTAAACAAACTCAACAAAAAGCACGTGGGTTTCGATAGCTAGACAGAGCCTCGACAACAGTGAAGGTTCTCAATAGATACGCAGAGCCTCAACAACAGCGAAGGTTCTCAATAGATACGCAGAGCCTCGACAGCAGCGGGGGTTTTCGCAGCAACGCAGAGTCCTGGCAGCAGCGAAGGTTCTCGGCGGCAACGCAGAGTCTTGGCAGCGGCGAAGTTTCTCGGCGGCAACGCAGAGTCCTGGCAGCAGCGAAGGTTCTCGGCGGCAACGCAGAGTCTTGGCAGCGGCGAAGTTTCTCGGCGGCAACGCAGAGTCCTGGCAGCAGCGAAGGTTCTCGGCGGCAACGCAGAGTCTTGGCAGCGGCGAAGTTTCTCGGCGGCAACGCAGAGTCTTGGCAGCAACGAAGGCACGTGACAGCAACGTAGAGTCCCGACAGCAGCGAAAATTTTCGGCGACAGCGCAGTCTCGGTGTACACGAAACAACGCTACGATATTGAAAAATCATTCTGTAAGTCCATTCTCTCCTCACATATTTTTCGTTCGATTTCGGGAATTCAGACATGCTTCACTTCATAAAAATATAAGTAAAATAGAATAGGTAAAATGGCGGACATTCCAGCGTTAAAACGTAATCGTGCAAGCGTGAAAGCGAAATTGACGAGATTTAAAACATTTCTTACTGCCTTCAATCCGGTAACAGGAAATGTTGTCGAACTAAACGAGCGTTTGAAAAAAGCAGACAATTTATTAGCGGAATTCGAAGAAATTCAAACACAAATCCGGGTTGTTGATATGGGCGACGTACATACTAACGATTTGGAAGCCGAGAGTGAAGTTTTCGAACCATTGTTTTACGATGCAATCACAAAGGGTCGAGAAAAATTACACGTCGCGACAAATCGAGAAAATCGTAACGCGAATCAACGAAACGAAGTTCAAGTACAACAAGTGGTCGAAGTCGCGCGACCGAACGTAAAAATCCCAACAATTTCTCTACCAGAGTTTGATGGAGCATACGAAAAGTGGTCTCACTTCTACGATTTGTTCAAAGCTCTGGTTGACGCGGATAGTACGTTGTCAAACGTACAAAAGTTTTATTATTTAAATTCATCGCTTAAAGGTCAAGCTGCCCAAGTGATCGGTTCTACTGCGTGGTGACGAATATATCCTCGTCACGCCATCCTGTGGCGGCATGCAGTGCCCATACAACTTGAGCATCTTGCCATGCAGGATATTTGCTTTATGCTGCTTGATAAAGTCCATGCCAAGTAATCCGTTGACCTTCAAGGGCACATTGTTCGGAACGATGTAGAACCAATGCTCTACATTTAAAGCCGGTGTCTCGAGTACAATTTTAGCTATCCCGAGGGGGGTGCATTTTTCGCCCGCCACCCCCTGCAGCTCTACGGTGCAGTCGCTCACCATGGTCTCTGGTTTGAGACAGCCTTCCTTGATTATGCTGCACTACGCTCCGGTGTCTGCTTTGAGGGTGAGTACGCCGGTCGTGGCCAACGGTGCATCGATATCGAAGTTGCTGGCGGTGGCACTCGACGCCAGCAGCATTTATTGTAGGAACTGCAGCGTCGTTTTCTTCTGCTTGCACGCAAGTCTCTGCTGGACAGTTAGCGTATTCAATCTCAGTGCGCCCAGCGTGTTCACGCATGCAGTGACTGAATCTGGCCCCGCGGTTACAGTATTTCTTGCATCTTTGTGGCCTGCATTTCTTCCCTGTCGGGGTGGCTGCGTCGGCTCGCGTTTATTCTTCGACAGTCTCTTCCGGCAGTCCTTCCACATGTGGCCTTTCTTCTGGCAGTAATTGCAGGTTATTTCCACATTGTGGATTGACTTGTTTTCACTGGGTACTGGTAGGCTTACTCGTCCCGTATCCCGGGTGCAATCTCGAGCCATGTGTCCAGTTTTTCCGCAGGTGAAACAATTTTCTCCTTGCCGGGGTGATGCGCCTTGGGACCTTCTGGGGTGGCTTAATACTCCACCTACCCCTCCCTTTAGCTACACCATATTCGTGATCTCGATGGCTCCCGTAACGGACTCGTGGAGGGTGGCGTAATTGCGTGATCTCACCAGGATCTGGACCTGCCCATGCAGTCCATTCTTGAAGTTGGCCTGTGCGCTCTTCCGTATTATCTTTTCGACGATGCGCATCTCCAACATCGTGGTGGCTTCCTCGCGGAGCTTTTCTATTATATCGACGGTGATACGCTCGGTCCTGACGGCGTATACCGCGATGTCCTCTCCCTGGCCCTGCCGGAGGGAGTTGAATTCTACTTGTAACGCAGGCAACGACTTCCGCTTCCCGTACAGGGCTTCCAGCTCGGTTTTAAGCTGTGCTACCGAGTGGATGACTTTATGCTTCATTTCTCTAGACGCCCTACCCTCGACCTTGCTGCTGAGCACTAGTTCTAACAGGATGTCTTGATGCCGGGGCACTACTCGCTTGAAAACAGTCTCGCATGATCGTAAGAAGGCGTCTAGTTCGTCAACGTTGCTTCCGTCGAAACGCTTCATGTTTTTTGGCGCTAGACTAAAATCGAGCGTCCACTTGATGTTTTCGGCAACCTCTGTTGTTTCCTTTGGAACACGGGATCCGCAGGGGGATAATCTGATTCCTCAAATCGGGTTTGCCTCGACCGCGAACGTGGTATCGGGCGTTCCTCCAACCCTGTATTTTCCAGCCTCCGCGGTAGCTCGGCGTTTTGCTCTCTTAGGGATCAGATGAGTTCGAACTCGTCCGCACCTACCTCGTTGAGCGTGTCCGCGAGGTTTTGCCGTGCCGACGGCGAGTCGCGGCCTTATAGCCTGAGCTCCAGCTCGAGCACTCGCTGAGCTCGCTTGTACTCACAGTGACTTCTTTCGACCGCTTTGCATCGTAGCATGACTCGTTCCGGCAGTGGTGCCCGGGTCGTCGTACCGGTAGCTGCCTGGATACCTACCCGATCTAACGTTCGCAAATTTTCGACTTCCCGCTCAATCCTATCGTGGGAGTAGTGTTCTGGAGTTATTTCTCCAGTTGCTATATTAAACACATCGTCGCTACCGACGCTACTATTACTCCGAAACGATGCACTCCTCAGTGGGTTTACGCCGAACGCGATTGTCAGGTGGCCCGCGAGGGCCGCTTGCCTGTCGGCGGAGATTCGACCTGGCTGCGGGAGCTCTGATAGCGCCCTGCGCTTCGTATACGATGTCCCCCACCGCTGGAACTGGACCCGCTCCGGGGTCTGTCTCCTCTCCGGGCATCGTAGTTTCTAAAGAAATGCGCCTACGTTTCGGGTTTGTTCCCCTGAATCCCGGCATTTTGCTAATCTCGCGGTATATTTATTTAGAAAATTTCCAAATATTTTTCCTAACTGGCTTTAGTTTATCGGCTATATGTGTATAAAGGGTGTCCCAACAGGAGCGCCGGATTTAATTTTAAAGAAAAAATACATTTATTCTTTAATTAAGCAAAAAAATTTATTTCAACATAAAGAAAAATACCAGGTGTATGCATAAGTTTTTTCCGGTTTTTTGGTAAAAAAAACACGTAATTTTCAAGGGAAATTAATTTTTGTTTTATTCAAAATATTGGCTATCGGCTTCTACACATTTCGCCCATTTTTCAGGTAACTCATGAATACTATGCCAGAAAAACTGCTTGTCTTTTGCGGCAAACCATTCGTCGAGCCATTTTCCAACTTCGTCGAAATTGCTGAAGTGCTGCTCTGGGAGCGCGTGCCCCATTGATGCGAAGAGGTGATAGTCAGATGGCGCCAGGTCTGGCGAATACGGCGGGTGCGGAAGGATGTCCCATCCAAGCGATTTCAAGGTGTCTTTCACTGCTTTTGCTGTGTGAGACGGCGCATTGTCGTGTAACAAAATCACTTTGCCATGTCTTCTGGCCCATTCCGGTCGTCTTTCGATTAATGCGTGGTTTAAATTAATAATTTGTTGGCGATAGCGTTATGTATTAACGGTTTCGCCGGGCTTCAAGAGTTCATAATACACAATACCGCTCTGGTCCCACCAGACACAGAGCATGGTCTTCTTGCCGAAGCGATTTGGCCTTGGTGTTGAAGGACCGGCTTCGCCAGGTGAAAGTCACGATTTTTTCCGCTTCGAGTTTTCAAAATAAATCCATTTTTCGTCACCCGTCACAATTCGATGCAAAAATGATTTCCTTTCGTGGCGTTGAAGCAGCACTTCACAAGTGACTTTGCGATTTTCTATTTGACATTCATTCAAATCGTGTGGGACCCATTTACCGAGTTTATTGATCTTCCCCATTACTCGTAAACGTCTGCTGATTGTTTCTTGTGACACATGTAATGCTTCTGCTAATTGCCGTTGAGTTTGAGTTGGGTCATCATCCAATAACTCCTGCAATTGCAGGTCTTCGCATTTTTGTGGTCTACCAGAGCGCTCACTGTCTTTCACATTGAAATCACCACTATTAAATTGTCGAAACCATGTCTCACATGTTCTAATCGATGGAGCGTGTTCACCATATGTTTCTACCAGCAAACGTTGATTTTCAGCAGCCTTTTTCTTTTGATTAAATAAGAAAAGCAATGCGTGCCGCAAATATTCTTTTCTCAGGCACAAAACTCGATATGATCACTGAACGATAAAACAAAGACGCTAGTTTTTTGCGGACTCAACTTGTGTGTGTTTGTAGGTTAATGTCAGACGAACAAAATGACGTATGTGTCAAATTAATACGCTGCGTAATTTTCACTGGCGCCATCTCTTAGTTAAACCGGAAAAAACTTATGCATACACCTGGTAGTTCCGATTAATCGTGAAATACAACATCAGGCAAATGGCCACCACGAAACCTCTGGCACAGGGTTATTCTTTTGTTGAAATTTTGAATAACGTTTTCGCATAAATGTGGCTGTAGTTCACCAATAACGCGCCGTATTTCCTCTTTAAGATGTTTAACTGTTTCAGGCTTATTCGCATACACCTTTTCCTACACATAGCCCCGAAGAAAAAAATCCATCGGTGTTAGCTCGCACGATCTTGGTGGCCAATGTTGATCGCCAAATCGAGAAATGACACGGCCTAGAAACTTAGTCTGCAGTAACACCATTGTTTCACGTGCTGTGTGGCAGGTCGCACTGTCTTGTTGGAAAAAAATGTCCTCCACATCAATTACATCCAATTCACGCGACAAAAACTCCGTTAACATTTAGCGATGCCGCACTCCATTAACAGTTAGCGCATTTCCAGCCGCATTTTCAAAGAAATACGGCCCAATTACTCCGCCAGCCCAAAATGCACACCAAACCGTTACTCGCGGTGGATGCATTGGTTGTTTGAGTATCACACGAGGATTTTCAGCACCTCAAATCCGACAGTTTTGCTTATTTACGTATCCGTCGAGTTGAAAATGTGCCGCATACGAAAAAATGATTTTCTTCGAAAAATCCGCATTAATTTGATTATGTTCCAACACCCAATCAGCATATTCACGGCGCTGCGCATGGTCCCTTGGCTTGATTTCTTGCACCAATTGAACCTTGTACGCGTGCAAATGCAGATCTTTTACCAAAATTCGTTGCATAGTGCTACTGGAAATGTTTAATTGTTGACCACGATGCCGAATGGAAGTTCCTGGATTCTCGGCCACAGATTCCATTACTGTGGCTATATTTTCGAGTGACCGACAAGGACGACGACGAACAATGATCTTCTGATCCATCAGCGTAAATTTGGTCTCAAATTTTGTAATTAAACGCCTCACTGTCGATTCATTTGGCGCATTATTGCAACCAAAAACTTGACGTAATTGGCGAACTGTTTTCGTAAAACTTTCACCATTTTTGTATTGTGTTTTTACAATAATTAAACGTTGTTGGTTTGAATACTTCTCCATATTCTTAAATCGCGTGGTCTGTACGTGACAAATGTAAAAAAAACACCGTACAACTCGTATTAACAAAATGGCGGCAAATTTAAATCCGGCGCTCTTGCTGGGACACCCTTTATAACTGGTAGACATTTTGTGGAACGTCTTCCAATAATAATTTCATCAGAACAAGAAACCAAAATATTATCGATATCACAACTTGAAAATTTTACCGGTAGTGCAATCACTAATGCAGTATTCGATACTCTACAAGAATACGGTATCAGTGATTCAGTAGTTGGCTTATGTTGTGATACCACTGTGTTGAGAATCCGTCCGGTGTGACTTGACAGATCTGTGGAGATATTGAAAGTAAAGAAGCCTTACTCGATACAGGGTGATAAATGAACCAGACACATTATTGTTATCTTGAGAAATTGGTTTATTCCACCTTCCGTCAGCTCTCATACAACTACAGTTTTTCAGGTATAATTATGATAGGAAAATGTCAAATAAGTTAAATTTAGAAAAAACACAAAATTGATATAAAAATAAATACAGCAAAAACTGAGAATTAAAATTGTAAATAAAATGACTGAATTGAATTGAATGTCTGGACTGAGAACCAACACACAAGTATATTAATTATGTGCTGTAGGTACTGAGAGAGGTGCGCGGGCTGCAGCCAGTGCTGCGGAGCACGCCACGCCAAGAGATAAATGAGTGCGTGAGATGTGTAAATTATTCACTACAAGCTCTCAGTAGATTTATTGAAGAGAAGTTGCAGTGAATAGATGAGAGCACTTGCAATTGAATTTGCATGAGTGCTGTGATAGAATGTGAGAACAGCTACGCAGTCAGCACTGCGTAGCACAATACAACATGGATTGAGGATGCGCAAATGAGCAGAGTATAGTCACTGTACTTTCCCAGCCGATTTTCTGGGGAAATTACAGTGAGTATAAAGCACGTGCATAATTCTATTAATTAAGCCGGCAACATACAGTGAGGAGAACGTGGTGCAGCATGTGCTGCAGCGCACGCCACAGAGTGAGACAAAAATGTGAATGTACCGCTATTTTCTACTCCTCACCGACATTGAATTGCACTGAATTGTAACGGTGTACTCTTACCATGTATTTGAGTCCTGTTGAGCTTGAAAGTTGAGCAAATCCGGTGAATTGCGACAGAGAAAAAGGTCCGAGAGTCCTGATGAGCGTGTGCTGTTCAGCGGATGCGTTGCGAAAAGTATCTAAATTTTTAATATGGCTGCGGAATATGAAAGCGTCGTTGGGCGCTGAAGTCAGTTGAGCGAGATAGCCGGTGAGCGAAGCCGAAGTCAAGCGAGAGAGACATCCTCTCGCTCAACGCGGCGTGCCAACGAGGCACAGCCTCGGCTCCGCAAAGCCCTACCTCGGCTATCTTCGGCCCAACCGAACGCAGTGTGCTAGGGCACCGAAACAGGTAGGCGCACGAAGAATATCGATCGCCGTGCGCCAGCTGATTATCCAACACACTGCTTCAAACATGGGGCGAATTAATGGTGCAGCAACTTTGATTGAAAAATTATTAGAGAAAGATCTTCTTCTGTTCCCATGCCGACATCATATATTTGAAGTTATATTGAGAGCGGCATTTGAGATTGAAATGTTTAATTTTTCTGGACCAAATGTACCTTTGTTTGTTAGATTCAAGAAGGAATGGGATGCATAAGACGTAACAAAGTTCAAAAGTGGAATGGATGATCCTAAAATTGCTAATACACTATGGAATGAAGTTCTCAACATTCACGAGTTTGTCGAAAAACAAGTTACTTTATATCATGATAGAGATGATTATTTAGAATTATTGAAATTGACGTTAATATTTGTTGGAAAAATACCGGATGAAATTTTATTTCGTGTTCCTGGAGCTATGCACCAAGCAAGGTGGATGTCCAAAGCAATATATTTCTTGAAAATCTTTCTTTTGCGTGATACATTTCGATTAAAACCAAAGGAAGAAGTAAGTCTGGCTATGATTGGTGTATTCATTGTGAAAATTTATGTAAAAATATGGTTCACAGCTTCATCACCTGTCAAAGCCCCATATTGTGATTTCCAATTAATCAAATCTCTTTATGACTTCCGTTCTATTAATAAAGAAATATCGGAAGCTGCGTTGAATAAAATTTTGAATCATTTATGGTATCTACCAGGTCTATAAATATGAAACCGGAATTTTTGCATAGAAAATACACGTTTATTGTATGAAAATGATAAAAAATATTTTATTCGAAGTATTGCCCATCGCTAGCTATACATTTTTCCGACCTGTCTGACAATTTGTGGATGCCACGCCAAAAAAACTGTTGCTCTTTTGAGGCAAACCAGTCATCGAGCCATTTTCGTACATTTTCGTAAGAAGTAACGCGCTGCTCAGCAAGTGCATGTCCCATCGATGCAAATAAGTAATAATTGGACGGAGCCAAGTCTGGTGAGTAAGCCGCATGCGAAAGTCTTTCCCAACTAAACGCCTCAATCGTTTCCTTGACCAGTTTCGCTGTGTGTGATGGTGCATTATCATGAAGCAAAATCACTTTGTGTTGCCTTTTTTGATATTCTGGTCGTTTTTTCACGCAAAGCTTGATTCAAATCGATCATTTGTTGTCGGTAGCGTTCAGTATTAACGGTTTCGCCAGGTTTTAGCAGCATAATAGATCACACCCTTCTGATCCCACCAAACACAGAGCATTGCCTTCCGTCCATAGCGATTTGGCCTTGCAGTCGATGTCGATGGTTCGCCTGGAGTTACCCATGATCTTTTAAGCTCACGATTCTCAAAATATATCCACTTTTCATCGCCAGTCACAATTTGATGGAGAAATGACTTTCTTTTGTACCTGGCGAGCAGCATTTCGCAAGTGGTTTTTCGGTTTTCCTGCTGTCTTTCATTCAGTTCATGTGTGTTACGTCCTGACGTAACGTCGCATTTATCTTTTTCATTTCGATTACGTTAAAGTTCTTGTGTTTTAGTTTCGCTACAGTAAAAGTAACCTCTCACATTTTTCTTCTATTCTCGAACTTCTGAAGAGGAGAGGAGAGCGATTTTAGCGACAGAGATCGGAACAGGGTGAAGATGCGGCCCTACCGACCGTCTCCCGGGAAGAATTAATCTTGTAAAGATGGAATTTTTCGGCGCTCCCGGTCAAAAGGCAAACTTTCAAACCATGGGATCTACTGCGTAGACCCGGTTATCGACTGCCATTTATGGATCTATGATTCAGCGCGGCCTTACCCTCAATCCTAGACCAGGGGTTCGGCTAGTCGCCATCGGGGCGTTGTTGGTCATAAGGGAGCGGTTGGAGGGAACGATATCACGTGACCAAGCGACCGCACCCTTTCTTCTCGCTTTTGCCTGAAATCTTCTCTCTCTCTCTCTCTCTCTCTCTCTTTACAAAGATGATGAAATCACGAACAATTATTAACTAAGCGAAACAATTAACAAAAGCAGAGGAACTGTTGATTTAAACGAAAGAGTTATGACTATTAAAATGTTCACACGAATACTGTAGATAAAATATCAGCAGCAAAAAGAACAATTATGTTTCCATATGGAAACTACCCATGGCTGTCACTCGAAAACGAGTACAACCCACATCGAATTAATGAGCCTACCAAGTACAGTCGGGTAATAGAAGAAAGATCAGTATATCAGGACTAATTCCCCTTTTGTCTTGGGATTATATTAATATGTCTCTCGTAAAATATTGGAATTTATAGTAAAAATACCATCATAAATATATAAAACATGTTATGCCTATATATTAACATGTCTCTCGTAAAATATCGGAATTTATAGTAAAAATACCATCATAAATATATAAAACATGTTATGCCTATATATTAACATGTCTCTCGTAAAATATTGGAATTTATAGTAAAAATACCATCATAAATATATAAAACATGTTATGCCTATATATTAACATGTCTCTCGTAAAATATCGGAATTTATAGTAAAAATACCATCATAAATATATAAAACATGTTATGCCTATATATTAACATGTCTCTCGTAAAATATTGGAATTTATAGTAAAAATACCATCATAAATATATAGAACATGTTATGCCTATATAGAAAGGATAAAGGAAATATTAGGATTAATTTATGGTAAAATAGCGAAAAATAGACAGAAAAACGAGAAAGAGATGAGACTAAAATTGAGTTGCAATGAAGCTTCTGCTGCAGGAAAGCGAGGCTGGCCGACTCTCCGCGCAATGAAAACGCCTTGCGCGAGGTCTGAACAGCGATCTAGCAGACTTGCGTACGAACGAAATGTACGAGTAACCGAGCTAGGCGAGTCGTTCTCAAGAGAAGAACTCTCTCGCTCTCTCTCGTTTCCATGTATAAAAATACTTGTTTTACCAGCAAATTATATATATGGAATATGTTACACATATATATATATAGGATAAAATGAAATATTAAGATTATTTTACAGCTGAATACCTATAAGTAAGACTAAACGAGAAAGAGGGAAAAACTATAACATGTTTCAATAAAGCTTCCTCTACAGGAAAGCGAGGCTAGGCGACTCTCTGCGCCACGACGAACGCCTTATCGCTAGGGCTGAACGGTGATCTAGCCGACTTGCGTACGAACGAAATGTACGAGTAACCAAGTTAAACGAGTCGTTCTCAAGTAAAATCTCTATCTCTCTCTCTCTCGCTCTCGTTCCTATAGTACGAGAATAATCGTCTAACTAGCAAATTATTTAAGAAAACTTATTAACTAACCACCTAATCGCGTGGTCCTCTGTGTAGCACATCGCGCGGACAAATCAGAGCGCGCCATACCGATGCACTTGCATAGATCTATGGCTCTGCATGTCGAGAAGCTACTCTGCGGAGTAAGGGGAATGAATACGTGTATGGTCGAGATAGACCACGGGGAAATTCTTATAATCAGGATAGGGTTTTATCCCTTCTCTTCTTTTACGCGCTTGACGACAAGAATTTTCGACGCTCAGGAGCCCTATAAAAGGCCGCGAAAATCGGCCGGCGACACTTTTTCACGGGGAGTCAAGTAACACACAGTTTCACGGGGGTTAACTAGAGGAATAATCACTAGCCTGGCAGTCAATAAGTCGCCGGCAGTGAATTAGAATTTTTCCAAGGCAACAAGTAGTACTGTTTGCCGGGAAATAAAATAGTACAGAACGATAATTTTTCACCACGGCTTAATTTTCACAAAGTATAGTTTCAAGTAGTACAGAGTAAGAGTACAGTACTTATAATTATTAACGCTTGTAAAATCGGGAATATTGAACGTGCAACATTCAACTACTCATGTAGTTTATTTCAATAAATAATTATTAATACGCACCAACGCCTACGTTCGATTTTTAGTCTGTCTGACTACACTAATCTACGCCCAACCAACGTTCAACAGTAAGAACCACAGCAAGAAACAACCGTAGGTATAATTTTCAATTACCAATTAAAGTGAAATCTTGCTCCGCGTGAAATTGTCATTCAAGTCCCTCCCCATTATTCGTGAAGTGATTATCCCCAACCAAGAACAAAACGCACTCCAGCCCTATCCCGAGTAATTTTCCGCGAGGTTAGACTCAAAAACGGGCTTGCGTCTTCGGTATTTTCTCGTCGGGTGTGGTAAAGGAAGAATTTATTCTCCTTGACCAGAGCACGGAAAAGATACACCGAAACGTGAAATCTATGTTAAATTCGTGGGTTCGTAAGATGGGCCGCGATTTTGACGTAACATGTGGAACCCATTTTCCCATCTTCTGGATCTTTCCCATGGCTTTCAAACGTATGGAGACGGCTTCTTGTGTCACATTCAATTGATCCGCGAGTTGTTGTTGCGTTTGAGCGTCATCCTCATCCAACAATGCTTGCAATTCGCTGTCTTCAAACTTTTTCGGTGGTCTTCCACGTTCTTCGTTTCTCACGTAAAAATCGCCACTTTTGAATTTTTTATACCACTCAAAGCACTGTGATTTACCAAGAGCATACTCATCGTAAGCTTCGACAAGCATTCGATGCGATTCTGCAGCAGTTTTCTTCAATTGGTAACAGAAAATCAATGCTGTCCGCAAATCGTAGTTTCCAGGCACAAAATTCGACATGTTCAACGCTATTACAAACTATGCTGTTGTATGAAACTTGTATTGTTGTGAGTTGAAAATCTTAGTCAGAGATGTCAACAAGGAAATGGCGCCAATGGCGCGGTTTGACGTTAACTACATCGACAACTAGGGCCATCTATGGGCATATTCCGGTTTCATATTTATAGACCTGGTAAATCCTGAAAATTGTGTAATGGCTTTATTCGATGAAGATCTACACACAGAAACGAAGAAAAGAATGGTCGTTAAATTGTTGGATACTTCAAATAAAGTAGATGAAATTAATTCATCAAACGACAGTGAAGTTCAAGTTTCTAAAAAAATTGTGATATCTCCATCAGATGTACCAGAAGTATTGACACAGGGATTGGAACAGTTTATTACTCCTGATTCTATTAATTTTTTGCATAAACTTGAGTTAGATATAAGCTGGTTGAAAGAAAATTGTGAAAGTTGGTTCAAGAATGCGAATTATCAAGAAAGTATGAGTATTGTAACAAAATAGTCAGTAGTGAATGATATTGCAGAACGAGGAGTAAAATTGATGCAAGAGTATAATGATTTATTTACAAAGGATGAAGAACAACAGCAATTTCTCATGCAAATTTTGCATGACTATAGAAATAAAAAAATAAGAAGTACGAAAGAAAGTTTACTCAAATGCTGGGATTAAAAAAATTGTTCATAAAAAATAAATATTAATGAATGATTAATAAATTTAAATTGATAATTTCGTATATAATATTTTTCACATTTCTAATCCTTTAAATATTCACCAGGTGAAGTTCACGAAAGATTATTTAGAATATCTTTTTGAATACACATTTTTTAAAAAAATGGATGAGACATTTTTATAGAAAATTTAATTTCCCATAAATCCATACATGTGGATTTTTCGCCAAATTTACATATTTCGCGAGATATTTTCGAAAAACTGCGGATTCGTAAAAAAAATCAACTTTGATCATCTTGCGGCACGTGTTATTTTCATCTTTTCACGAAAAAAAATTTTCCGTCACGTTTTTACATGAAACGGAAAATTTTAGGGGGCGCCAGAAAAAAATTAATTTTCAACGACCACCCTAATATATATATACTATTTTAAACATTATATATTATATTCGCCCCTCTAATATATATACATACATGCATACATACGTACATACATATAGTACATATACAGGGTGCGTACGATCGCACGTCCACCCTATTTATTTTGAAAAAAACGCAATTTCGAAAAAAGTTTTTCATACAAAAGTTGTAGGGTTTCAAATGACGCATCAGACAGTGGTATTATTATGACCTTGAATAGCGTTGTCAAGGTCACGTGGAGGTCACCTGCAATTTTTTAAATGGAACTCCCAATTTTTTATTGCATATTCTTGTAGCTTATCTCGAGAGCTTTTCAAAACGCTATAATAAAGTATTTTTCGATTAAGTATTTTTCGAGTTATAAGGCTTAAAATTTCTTATTTTCAATAATTTTAAAAGACGTTTTAGGCTTGTGAAAAATAACCGTTAAAAAACTTTCTTTTTTTATCATGTAGAATACAAATCCGTATTAAAAAATAGGGATTCCCATTTTTTTAAATTGGCCCCAAAAAAATAAGTCAAGTAAATTAAAAAAATAGAAACTCAACTATTTTATTATGGATTCGTATTCGTATGATCCTATGTTAATCCTAAACGACCACTTTCATCTTGCGTTAAATGGGTAGCACGAGTGACCTAAGCAAGATCATACGAATACGAATCCGTAATAAAATAGTTGAGTTTCTACTTAAAAAATTTACTTGACTTATTTTTTTGGGGCCGATTTTAAAAAATGGGAATCCCTATTTTTTAATACGGATTTGTATTTTACACGAAAAAAAAGAAAGTTTTTTAACGGTTATTTTTCACAAGCCTAAAACGTCTTTTAAAATTATTGAAAATAAGAAATTTCAAGCCTTATAACTCGAAAAATACTTAATCGAAAAATACTTTATTGTAGCGTTTTCAAAAGCTCTCAAGATAAGCTACAAGAATATGCAATAAAAAATTGGGAGTTCCATTTAAAAAATTGCAGGTGACCTCCACATGACCTTGACAACGCTATTCAAGGTCATACTAATACCACTGTCTGATGCGTCATTTAAAATCCTACAACTTTTGTATGAAAAACTATTTTCGAAAATATATTAACGATACATTAACTGTATATTAACGAAACATGATAACGTTTGACTGGAAATCCCATGTATCCTCCCACAACTGATCCTTTCACTCGTATGTCAGTATCTCGTGCGATACTCCACTTTCCCCAGTAAAATGAAATCCTCGGATAGACTTACTGACGTGTCATGTGGGAAAGCCTGTTGTACACACAATAAGTATGACTGCCTACGACGTCACTTCGCGTGGGTATCCTTCATAGTAGGGATACGTTGGCGATGCGGAATGCTCAACTGGACCCGAGAGTCGTCAGTACGAAGCAAGACGTTACATTCGCATTAAATGTGTGTTCCTTTCATCTACTACTCAAACAATAAAGTTTTATTGTAAACCACAATGTTACCCTTTATTTTTGTTAATCTTATTGGCATCTTAGTGATCATTTGGAGAATCGAAGCTCAGCAGGAGGAAGGTGAAGTCATTTTTACTTTTATGGAACATATGAATTTTATTAACATTTTGATTTTATTAATCTGATATAATTGTAACGCTCCAATACGGAAGCTTTGCACTGAGAGATAGTGCACCGACCACTCTTAAAGCCTAAGAATATGTTTGAATTTATATGTACCTGATTTGTCATGACTTTTCATTTTCGATTAAATTTGCGGAGTTTAATCTTTACAATTAAATGCAGTGTTATACCACACCATTACATTACATGTACCATTACTCGCTTGTTAATGTTTAAAAAGTATATCCTTAAACTTCTGGCAATTCATATCTGCTCGTGAGTACCCACGCGCTTCATGTTCACTTTTCTCATTGGTTTTTTTCTAAATCGAGATATTGCATTCAAAGTAACGAGTTAAGCAGATTATAGATCTCCGCGCTAGTCAAATCAATACAACACTTTCCAAACCGTACCCACAAATTTGATATAGAAATCTGTGCAACAGTATTTGTTCATAATATCGAAAACATTTGTGACCATGAATGTGAAAAAAAGTTGTAAAGTTGGACCTTGCTCATTATTTTTCACCTTTCACAAATCCAATTCTATAAGAAAGTATGTTGATCGATTATGGCTTTGTTGCAGGTTGAAATAAATAAGCGGAAGACTTATTAGTGAATCGTTTGGTTTACTAACAGAAATTAAGGCAATACAGGTTATACGTGAGTCGGTGTGCTCTCAGTCACATGCGTCTCTTACGAACGCTCTCGCTATATTGAACAGACGCGTATTTTGAAACTAAGCGCTGCGCTTAGATAAGATTGTGTACTACTGTATCGACACAGCATTTCAAATTACAAGGCGCCATTTCTCAACACTTCCTCTCGCATTTTAATTTACGTCATTCAATACATACCATATTCTCTAATAAAATTGTATAATTTTTCTTTTGACAATGCTTTAGTTAACATATCGGCAAGCTGATTTGAAGTAGAAATATAGCATACATTTATTTGTTTATCTTCTTGCTTTTCGCACGTGTAAAAGAATTGTACATCGATATGCTTGGTACGCTTTATACAATAAGGATTCATAACAATAGATATTGCTCTCTGGTTATCACAATATACTTTTGTTGGATTTATTTGTAAGAATTTCAATTCTCTTAGAAAATTTCTGAACCACATTACTTCTTTCGTGACCGCACAAAGAGCAATAAATTCAGCTTCAGTTGTTGAGGTAGCTGTTATTGTTTGTTTCTTAGAACTCCATGCAACTGGTCCATTATTGCAAAACAAAATCCAGCCAGTTACACTTCGTCTACGAAAAGGATCATTTGCATAATCAGCATCGCTAAATGCAGTAATATCAGTTTTATTGTTGTTTATTTCATAAGTAATACCATAAGAGAGAGTACCCTTTATGTATCTTAATACACGCTTAATCGCTACCCAATGCACGTAACTGGGTTTTTCCATAAATCTACTTAATATGCCTACCGCATATGCCAAATCAGGTCTACTTACAATCATAAGAAACATTAGCGATCCTACTGCTTCGCGATAAGGAAATTTTTCATTAGTGTTATCTTCATTTTCATCACATTGGAAAATTGCATTTCCCTTGTCGATAAGAGTGGAGACTGGAGCGCAATTTACATGATTGAATTTTTCTAAAATCTTTTTAGCATATGCTTCTTAGTGAATCTTAATTCTTTCACCATCTCCACTTCTTTCGATTTGAAATCCTACAAAACATTGAGCCTCTCCGTAAATAATTTCAAAATGTCGTTTCAAATCTGTAAGTAAACTCATTATGGAATCTGAATTATAACCACATATAAATCCATCATCTACATATATTGCTACATAAGTTTTCACATTTAATTCTATGTTTTCATAAATAAACACACATGGATCTGCGTGTGATTGTATATAATTCCTATCAGTGAGAAAATTCACGATTTTCAAATTCCATTGGCGTGAAGCCTGTTTCAAACCATAAAGGCTGTGCTTTAGTAAACAAACTAATTCATCATCACACTCAAATCCATATGGTTGTTCCATGTAAATGGGTTCGTTTAAATCGCCGTGCAAAAAAGCAGTTTTCACGTCGAATTGAATCATTCGCAAATTAAGGGCAGCTGCAATGGATAAAATCAATCTCACCGATTCATATCTAACTACAGGCGAAAATGTTTCCTGATAATCGATTCCGGTTTTTTTTGTGAATACCCCTTAACCACGAGTCGCGCTCTATATTTGTCAACAGTACCATCTGTATTATATTTTGTCTTGAAAACCCATCGATTTTTAATAACATTTTTATCATCTGGCCTCGGTACTAAAATCCACGTTTTATTTTTCTCTAATGCATCAAGTTCATCATTAATTGCATTCAACCATTCAGATGCATTTTCAGATTCCATTGCATCCTCAAGAGTTTTTGGCTCGACTGTACTTAAAAATAATTCAGCAAAATTCGCTTCTGGGCCACAGTCATTTGACCTTGAGTTTTTTCTTAAAGGGTATGGATCTCTCGATATAGGTAAGCGTGGGTTTCTATACGGTTTATTCTTTATGAAAACATCATCTTCCTCTGATTCAGGTTTCGATAATTGTTCACTATTTTCAGCAGCTATTTTAGAATTTTCATCACTTTTTGATAATTCTAGAAAATTATTCATTTTATTCTCTCCGGTGTTTTCATGAAAAACAACATCTCTCCGAATAAAAACCTTTACTTTAGACGCATCAAATACTCTATAAGCTTTGCTTTCATCGTGAAAGCCGACCAAAATGAGTTTTACAGAATTAAATTCCCATTTCGTACGTTGTACCTTGGGCACGTGCACATAACAATCACTGCCAAAAGTTCTCAAATGTTTCACGGACGGTTTTGAATTGAACCATTTTTCAAAAGGCGTAGCGTTATTAATAGTTTCCGAAATCGTACGATTTTTCAAATAAACAGCCGTGTTTACAGCTTCCCCCCACAAATAAGTAGGTAAATTTTTTGTCGCTTGCATTGCTTTTGATGCTTCAATAATCGTGCGATTTTGTCTCTCGATCAAACCGTTTTGTTCTGGCGCTCTTGGCGTCGAAGTTTCATGCTTAATTCCTTTTGACAGTAAAAATTGTTTAACTTCTGAATTACAAAATTCCAAACCACGGTCAGATCTCAATTTCTTTATTTCATGACCTTGTGATTGTACTCCAGCATAAAATTCTTGAAGGCAATTCAAAACATCCGTTTTATCCTTTAGGAGATATACGAAACAATATCGCGAAAAGTCATCCTTCAGCAACATAAAATAATTTGCTCCACCTATTGAGGTATTATTCATTTTACCACACAAGTCTACATGAAAAACTTCACCAGGTATTTTTGAACGAATTGCCTCATCTTTAGGAAAACTTTTGCGATGTTGTTTCGCTAGTACACAAGGTTCGCAGAAAGGATTTTCTTTTTCTATATCATTAATTATTAAATCATTCACAGCTGAAATTTTATGCATATTTCTTAAAGTTTTAAAATTTGGGTGACCTAGTCTTTCGTGCCAATTCATCAAGCTAGAACCTACAGCTAAATTTAATTCTGATTTATTATTTGCATCAAAATCCAAACAATACAAGTTTCATAAAATAAACGTAATTTCCACCTTCATCAAAAAATACTTGCAAGCCTTTAATGGAAGATTTAAGAACAGAAACGAGATTCTTTTTTATTTCAGGCACGTATAGCACATCTGTAATTAAATGCGTGACGCATGTGCCATCCGGTAGAGTAACGCGTACTCCAATATTACCCTTTCCTTGCGCATAAATAACATAACCGTTACCTATTCGAACTGGGTGAGATTTTTCCTCAAAGGGCATATAATTTGTCAGCCAATCACGTCTAAAAGTCATGTGCTCCGTAGCACCCGAATCTACAAACCAACAATCGCGCATTTGTTTTCCGTTAATTATATAATTTTCAGCGGAAAATAATTGAGCTTCTCTTACATGATCGCACATTGTCGAACACATTGGATTATTAGAACTATCATTTACCGACTGTGCTACATACGTTTGATTTTTATTTTTATTTGCTCGTTGACGGTCAGCCTTTTTCTTACGACAGTCTCTCGCGAAATGCCCGGGTAAATCGCAATAATTACATTTAAAATTGCTCTTGAAATTATTTGACTTACAAGGAAAGGTACTTTGGTGTCCCCCTCCGATTTTAATGCAACTCACGTATGTTGTAGAGCATCGAAAACTAAAAGACACGTATTTTTTTTTATCGGCGGAAAAACATTTTTAAAGGGTGAAATCGCCCTTCAAAAATAGGGGTGATTATGCAGTTTCACCCCTAAAAATGAATTTTTTTCTTCAATTCCACGTGGAATTTTTATTGTCTTCAATGAGGAGTATTTTGGTTTTTGTTTTATTAAAATCGGTTGACGCCTTCTAGGTGAAACTGCAAAATCACCCCTCGACATGCTATTTTTGAAGGGCGATTTCACCCCTTAAAAATGTTTTTCCGCCGATAAAAAAAATACGTGTCTTTTAGTTTTCGATGCTCTACAACATACGTGAGTTGCATTAAAATCGGACGGGGACACCAAAGTACCTTTCCTTGTTAGAATGAGAACCGCTGTCTCCGCAAGACTTATTTGTGTACGCATTACCTCTACCGCTTTGTTTATATCTTGCTAGGAACGCCGCATCAGTCTCCTTGGCTTCGCTTGTTGACGCTCTGGAATTCATGAGTGCTTCTTCGTTGACGAGATGGTCCGTGAGTTTTTCAATTGTTTGGGATTCCTTCGGCACAGCATACCACGCAGTTCTAACACTGTCGAATTTCTGCGGTAGGCTTCCGAGAATTTTCGCTATTATAACTGGACCATTCTGCACCATATCCATGTCTTTTAATCTTGTAGCGAGGGAAACAACAGTCGCAATATAATCAGTAACTTTTTCTTCACTTCCCATTTTTGAATTAATAAACTGATCCAAAAGAACTTGCACAGATTGATCACTTTTTTGCGAATGCACAGTTTTCAAACGTGACCACATCTGAGCTGCAGTTGTACAATCGGATAAATGTTTCAATTGCTCCAGCTCAAGACCGCGCATCAAAAAAGCTTGAGTTTCCGCATCTTTCGAGTCCCACTCTGCTGTGTTGTCAGTGGGTCGAGGTGTCGTTCCGAGAATGTAAGGCTTGAGCTTATTCTCTGCCATGAATATTTCCATTTGACGGCACCAAAGATGAAAGTGTTGCCCATTGAATCGATGTATTTGATACAGCTTTACTTGGTCAGCCACATCTATGTACTCTTCGATTTCTTCAGAACCTTCTCGAAACAGGTATCTTAGATCCTTCAATGGCTCTTCACTTATGGAAAATATTCGTTTATGACTCAATTGCACTTTGTCGGAGAACCGCATTCGTTTCACAGTTTATGCATAAAATCTGTTCACTCTTCTCACGATTTACTTGTGGCTTCTGGGCCCATAACCTGTTGCAGGTTGAAATAAATAATCGGAAGACTTATTAGTGAATCGTTTGGTTTACTAACAGAAATTAAGGCAATACAGGTTATACGTGAGTCGGTGTGCTCTCAGCCACATGCGTCTCTTACGAACGCTCTCGCTATATTGAACAGACGCGTATTTTGAAACTAAACGCTGCGCTTAGATAAGATTGTGTACTACTGTATCGACACAGCATTTCAAATTACAAGGCGCCATTTCTCAACAGGCTTCTTTCCAGAAAAAGTTTTGTGACAAATGACAAATAATGAAGAAACTATGTGCAAGGTACTATTTTGCAATTTTTTTTTTAACATTCAAAAAAGATTATAGTGATTGGTAATATTAACAGACTTGCAAGTAATTTTTAATAAATATCGAACAAGTTTTGTCAGTCCATTTAATCAATGTTGGTCTACTTGTGCACCAAAATTCTGCCAAATACCTCAAAAATTGTGACAGCCAGAGAAATCTTCACAACGGAAGTACACACATTCAAACACGATTTTGGGCAATCTGTTCTGAAAAACTCGCAAATAAGTTTTTAATCCTACTTGAACCTTCCTAATTCCTTTTTACTTCCGACGGGGGTATGCATTTCACTGGCATGGCGCGAATATGTCAGTTTCTATACATCCGATGTTTTCCGAATAGGCTAAAGATGCCTAAAGAATACAGATTCTGTGCATCGTGACCCCAATTTTCATCCTAGATTGTGTATATTTGGTAAGATTTCAGAAAAATAAAAGCGTTTAAAAATTGTATGATAAGTCCGGTTGAATATGAAGTGTGTTAAGAAAATGATGGGAATTTTCATTTGTTGGAATTTTTTTATTTATTCGTCGACAACAATTTTATCCCCTTCAAAATACTCGCCATTCGATATTATGCACTTATGCCAGCGCTTTTTCCAATCTACCGAAGACTTCTGAAACTCGTCCATTGGGATAGCTTTTAGCTGTCTCAGTGATGCATTTTTAATGTCGTCTATGCTTGCAAAACAACGGCCTTTTAAGGTTCTCTTTATTTTTGGGAACAGAAAAATGTCACACTGGGTTATGTATGGCGAATATGGAGGCTGGGGCATCATTACAGTGTTGTTTTTGGTAAAAAAAATCATGAACAAGCAATGAAGTTTCATCAGGTGCATTATCGAGGCGTTTTTTTCGGATTGCTTCACGCAAACGGCGCTGAACTTGTAAGTGGTACTCCTTATTGACCGATTGACCTTGTGGCAAGAACTCATGGTGCACTATGCCGTTAAAATCGAAGGACACAGTAAGCATAACCTTCACATTCGACCACGCTTGTCGAGCTTTTTTCGGTCTTGGCGATCCAGAATACTTCGACTGGGACGATAGAGCCATAGTTTCAACGTCATATACGTAAACCCATGTTTCATCACCTGTTATGATACGTTTCAGTAGTTCTGCATCGTTGTTGACTTCATTTAGCGACTTCTGAGCAACTTCCATGCGCCGCTATTTTTGTTCGAAATTCATCAATTTAGGAACAAGTTTTGCTACCACACGTTTCATACCCAAAATCTCCGAAAATATTTCATAGCATGAGCCAATTGATATACCAGTATCATCAGCTACTTCTTTGATTGTGATTCGGCGATCATTCATAATCATTTCTTTCACTTTTTCCACGTTTTCATCGGTTTGTGATATGCTGGAGTATCCAGGGCGCTCGTCATCTGTAACGTCTTCACGGCCAACTTGATTGTGTTCGATCGATGATGCCATTTTGATGTAGAACGTTGGCGCTGGAGATAGAATTGACCATTTCGACCAAAAATATTGAAGCCTTTGTTGTATTAGTTGCCATCGTGATAGTCTAGTAACGTTCAGATCTGTGAGTTGAGTCGTGAGTTGAGCGTTGCTTCGATCTGGATAAGCAACGTGGTTAATTCCTCGAACATGAGTGCGATTTCTGCTACTGTTCGGTGCAGGTGATATTTTACTGACATGACTGCTGCTTCCCATTTTCCTCCCATATGTGGAGTTGCTGGTAGGTTGAACTTCCACGTAGTTCCATCGCTGGTGAGTGAGCAATGCAGTGAGAGTGATTCTGTTGTACCTTGAGTGAAGAGTTTGGTGAGTGTGGCATCTGCTCAAATGAAGTTTGTGCCGCAATCACTATAGAGAGTGTTGCAGATGCCTCTGCGTCCAGTAAACCGTCTGAATGCAGCGATGAATGAGTCAGTTGAGTAGTCACTCACGGCCTCCAGATGCAAGGCCGAGGTGACGAAACACACGAAAATGCACAGTCATCCTTTATGTTGTTTGGCGCCTCTACCTTTCCAGGTTTTGATGGTCAGTGGACCAGCGTAGTCCACACCTGAGTAGAAGAATGGTCGTGCTGGTGTGACTCTCTTGGTTGGTAATTGATCCATGAGTTGTTGTGCTCTGACGCCACATTGTCGAGCACATTTCATGCAGCTGAGGATGTGCGACAATACTGGAGCTCTACCACCAATAATCCAGTATGATTGCCTTGTGTAGTTCAGGGTGAGTTGAGTGCCTCCATGCATTGTTTGGTGATGTGCATCTGCTATGATGAGTGTGGTGAAGTGTGAATATCGTGGAAGTATTGCTGGGTGAATTGCCTCAAGTTCCAGTTGTGAGTTGGTCAATCTTCCTCCAGCCCGAATGATGCCTTGAGTGTCGATATAGGCAGTCAGGCGATTGAAGGGATGAGCTGTTGGTAGTTGAGCTATGGTGATCAATTTGAGCTCTGTTGAGAAATATGCTGCTTGAGTTGCTTTGATCCAAAATACTCTTGCTCTCTCAATATCTTGTGGCGAGAGAAAGTTAAAGAGTGTTGAGTTTGGCAATTTCTTGATGAGTTGACTTACTCGAAAGCATATTGCGGTTACTCTGAGTAGTCGAGTGAGAGAAGAGTGTCTATATATCATTTCCCAATGATATACGGCTTGAGTTGTTGCCACTGTAAGTGCGAGCCCAGGTCGCTCTTTCTGATGAGTCTGTGAGTCCTGGTGATAGTGTTGAATTGGCCATGAATATTGATCGCCTGTGAGCCACTGTGGTCCTGTCCACCACAGGAGGTGCTTCTGGAGTTGGGAGATGCTGATGCCCCTTGATGCACAATCGGCTGGATTGTCTTTACCAGGAACGAATCTCCATACGCTGTTTGGAGTTAGTTCTTGAATTGCTGATACTCGGTTCCTGACAAAGTCCTTCCACCGTGATGGGTGTGAGTTAATCCAGGTGAGCGTTACTGAAGAATCAGTCTACAGGATTGTTTGAGTGTTAGTGAGTTCCAAGGTTGTTTGCACATACTTCATGAGCTTTGCTAAGATCAGTGCTGCTATAAGCTCGACTCGAGGGATGGAGAGTCGCTTGAGTGGTGTTACTTTTGATTTCGCGCAGATGAGTGTGACCTTGGTTTCTTCCCCTAGAGTTGTTGTTTTGATATAGACAGCAGCCGCCATTGCTATTTGAGATGCGTCGGAGAATCCGTGCAACTCCACAAGTGTTGAGCTTGTGAGTTGTATTATGCCGGTACCGCGTAATTGGATTACTCTAGTATTCGGTATAATATTAAAAGATATTATTTTTTGGGATCGTTTGCCGATAAGGAGATGAATCTCGAGTGAAAGATGAAAACGCGAATTTATATAAAAGGAAGTATTTATTATAGGCAACGGTAACTTTCCGTTGTCTATTTAATTGTCAAAGTAAGAAGTACAATAATACGTTGTTTCGAGTATTTCACGAGGAACCAACCGTTCTCTGTTGAGTCCAAATTAATACTGATTTGAGTGAAGCAGTTAGCAACTGCGTTTGCTAAAATCCCTCAGTTGGCAGTTTAAGCTTTAGCCAATCGTAGATTACCTAGCGAGTCGCCTCATGCTGCGTCGGCGTCTACCTCGCATCCTGTCTTGAACGAATTATATATTTTAGAATTCTGTATCTAGCTGTGTCGGCGTCTACCTTGTATGCCGCGACACAAAAGTTGAATCCATCGTAGAATTGAGATTCGATCGACTTGAGTAAGCTCTTGTCTGAGCAATGTCCACTTGGTGTGTATCTGATCTGAAACTTGATCGTCCCAGCTGAGTTTCTCCAGCCATAATTCTTGTAATAATGATTTGGCCTTGATGATGAATGGTGAGAGAAACCCAAGTAGATCGTAGAGTTGTGCTGTTTTAGACAAGATGATTCTCTTTGTGAGCTTAGAACTTGAGCGTGGAGGCTTTGCGTGGAACTTGAATACGTCTTCACGAGGTATCTATGACAGGCCGAGTAACTTGGTGCTGCTATCTTCGAATGAGTGCGAGTTTGATGGTGAGTGGTGGTCGATATGCTCGATGAATTGCTCGATGTTGCTGTGCCATTTGACTAGAGGCAACCCGCCCGTCATGCAGAGCTGGGTGACTTGATTTGACATTTCGATGAGTGTGTCAAGCTGATCAGCTCCTCCAAATATGTCGTCAACATATTTGCCTTTCATGAGTGGTTCGATTACGAGCGGGGAGCAATGACCTTCAGCTTCAACTAGTTGAAGCAATGATATGATTGCTAAGAATGGTGCTGAGCGAGTTCCATACGTCACTGTTGTTAAGTGATATGGCACCATATTGAGTTGGTCATCTCGCCACATGATTCGTTGCAAATCCCATTCGTCCGGATGGACTTTGATTTGTCTATACGTCTTTGTAATGTCTGTTGAAAAAATGAGTTTGTGCTGTCGGATCCATATGAGCACGTCTGAGATGTCACGTTGACATTTTGCTCCAACATGCTGGATGTCGTTGAGTGATACTTGCGACGTCGTTGGGCTGGATCCATTGAAGACAACTCTCAACTTTGTAGTGATTCGATCTTCTTTCAGTACACCATGATGAGGAAGGTAATATGGCCGATGAGCATGAGTTTGTTCTGACAATCGATCTTCCGAGACTCTCCACTCTCCTGATGCTACAGCATCATGTGCCAAGGTCATCTCGGCTTCACGATAGCAATGAACAGAATCGCTCATTTGAGTTGACGGATGGTAAGATAGTACACGTATCATGTGACCACATTCTTCATATTCTTTCATGAATGAGTTGTATAAATTGGTGTATGAGTTATTTGTTGAGAGTTTCTGCATGAGTCGTTATAGACATCATTGAGCAGTGAGTTTTGAGTCTCCTAGACTCGATGGTGATGATTTGAGCGGGATTCGCAGGATGTATCGTCCTTCTTCGTCCCGAGTGTGAGTCGTTTGAAAATGCTTTTCACACGCTTCTTCATCTGGGGTGAGGTTGTGATCTGTTGTCGATGGTGTTTCTTCTTGAACCCAGAACTGCGTGAGAAGATCTTGAAGTTCCTTGTTTGATTATTCTACTGCTATGTGGTATGAGTTGCTTGGTGTTGTATAATTCTCTGGGACTGGATCAAGAATGATCCACCCAAATATCGTTGCTTGTGCAATCGGTGGGACGTCTGAGTGTTTCTTGATTCCAGACTGGATGATTAGCCCATATGAATCAGCTCCGATGATGATATCTACTGGTCGTGGTATTAAGAAGTCAGGGTCTGCCAATTGCAGTGATGAGATGTGTGGCCACTCCTGTGGTAGTGTGTGTACTGATGGCAATGTACTCGTCAACTTAGTGAGTATGTGAGCTGCGACGGTATCACCTTGTGATAAATGAATTGATCGTAATGTTAATGTGGTGGTACCTCTTGTTTGCGTTGATCTCGTGTTTCCAATGCCAATGACTGGAAATAATGAGTGTTGACGAGTAAGCCCATGATCTGATACGAGGTGTTCTGAGACGAAGGTGACATTTGATCCTGGATCAATGAGTAATCTGACTTGGTGAGTGCCGAAAGATGTGACGAGTAATGCTTGACACGTTGCTAGTAGAACTGCTGTTCTACTGTGTGAGTTGATGAGTTGGCAAAATGGCACGTCAATTTCTCATTGACGTGAGCTGGTGCTTGGCTGAGCTGTGGCAGTTATAGCTGATGTGCCTGGTTGATTTGACTGTGATGTAGTTCTTGTTGTGTATGGCAATTGAATCATCGTGTGGTGTTTTGCACCGCATGTTTTACAGTTGATGGTTTATTGGCACGAATGGAGGTTCTGATGACCAAAGCAATTGAAACACAGTCGATACGCTGTCACAACTTTGTGGCGGTCTGCAGGTTGTAGTTCTCTAAACTTGGCGCAGCTCACAATATAATGCGAACCACCACAGTGGTCGCACGGATATTGGTGTGGCCGGGGTTGAGGACGCATGGTGAGAGGTCCTTGCTGGCTGAGCTGTTAAACGTGATGGTTGTTTTGGTGATCTGGTGCTGGCTCTGTCAGCTGATTGATCTGGGTTGATCGGAATTACTTCTAGGGCTCTCGCTCTAGATTCGATGAATCCCATTAAGTCTTGGAATCATGTTGGTTGTTTGTGAGCGCTTCTCTTGTACTCCCATGCTTCACGCATTGGACGTGTCAAGGCGCTGAGCTAATACGAATATTAGTACGTAGTTCTATGATTCGGTATCAACTTCGAGAACATTTAGTGCGTTGATTATATCTTTGGTTGAACTGATGAACGAGTTGAGTGCTGCTGCCGTTTCCGCCATTGATCGAATGTTGCTAAGGAGTTTCTCAATATAAGACAGGATAAGTCTTTCCTTGTTATTAAATCCGTCTTTGATTATTCGCCACGATGAGTTGAATGAATCATTGTTGATCGGCACATTGGAGATCAGTTGAACGGCATATCCTTTGAGGCTGATCTTTAAATAGTGAAGTTTTCTACATCACTGATTTGTTCATTGTCGACCACCATCGAGGTAAACAAGTCTCTAAATGCCGGCCACTTTGTAAAGTCGCCGTCGAATTCCGGCAACTTGATTTTTGGCAATGTTGATCTGTGCTGACTTGATTGACTCTGTTGATCAGCTCTGTTTGATGTGGTCGCTTGAGTTTTTGCGATTGCCTTCTCTCGCAGGATGATTGTGAGTGCCTTGAAATTACTGTCAAAGCCTGATTCGTACACTTTATCTGCAACATAAGGGTGAGTGAGCAAAGCACGCTTACATGTTTCTCCCATTTGATTATGTTCATTACAAAAACACTCCCAAGTGCGATTTAACATCTCTAAATGGCCGTTGAGTTCTTCAAATACGCAGCAGGCATTTTTATCCTCCTTCTATTGTCGATATTACTTTAAGGGGGGAAATACATGTAGCGGGATCAAAAAATCGAATTTGTTTTTTCACGACAAATTTTAGTTAAACGTCTCAAGAATACGGTAATAAAGTTTTAATCAGAACTTCGTAGCTATTCCGAAGTTATTGCTTACGAGCGTTACTAACCTCACCGCATAACTGGAATGCGCCACAGATATGAGGGTTGTATGATAAGTACCTGGCCTCGACAAGAGATGGCGCCATTAACATTAAATCAATGCTATTTTTCGTAAGTGTCATCCTTCAAATGTCTACTGTACAACTTTAAGCCATCTACGACATTCAGTTTGCGTTTGAAAGTCATTTAAAGCAATCAAATTTTGTATTTTTACTAAAATGGAAAAAAATGGAGTATTCAGCAGTGATAAATTTCTTGTTTTTGAAAAGAAAAAACGAATAATGAAATAAAAGTGGAATCAAACGAAGTTTATGGGGACTCTGCACCTTCGTTTGCAACAATAAAATATTGGAGAGCTGAATCTCAACGCGACCGTACAAGCATGTGAGATGAAGAACGTCTACGTCGTCCAAATGAAATCACCATACTAGAAATGATTGAGATAATCCACCATATAGTAATGAGTGATCGGAAATAGACAGTGCGTGAGATCGGTGAGGCTGTAGGCATCTCAATCGAACGGGTACAGAAAGTTTTGAAAGTTCATTTGTATATGAGAATGCTTTCCGCATGATGGGTGCGCCATTGCTCACAATTGACCATAAACGCACACGTGGGACAACTTCAATGGAATGTTTGGCGAAGTTAGACATTAATATCAATATAAGAATAATATATACAATATATATTTTTATTGATGTAGTGAATTGACCTTCTATCACGAGTTTCTTTAGCTTTTTTGGAATTGGTGCAGCATTTTTGGCCTGTCGGTTTCTTAAAGTTTTTTTCACGGAATTCTCCGATATCATATGGTGCTCGAGAGAATTCGACAGAGTTCTCACTTGTTGAGCATAAATCGGCGATGGGTTAGCCAGTATATCGCTTGCTCAGGTTTTCATGGCGTTGAGTATAGCAATGATTTTGCACCCATCTTCATCGGCAGGATGATTGTGTTCAATCGTCAATTTTGGATGTCTTTTAGATATTCTGTCGTGACGACTATTCCGTTACACCGTAAATATGGTCAACGAATTATATTGATGAGAAAGGCAAGTTTTGTATGTTGTCGCGTGTGTGCGTGTGTTCGTGCATGTGGGTGTGGCTGTGCCTGAACGTATTAAGGAAAAACATTATTTCCACGGTTTTTCATTCAAATAGTTTCATTATATTCATTCCTAATACATCTTCCAGAATTATATTATTTCTGAAGAATTGAATAGCAAAGCTTTTACCAGGTGTATGCATAAGTTTTTTCCGGTTTAACTAAGAGATGGCGCCAGCGAAAAGTACACAGCGTATTAATTTGACACATACGTCATTTTGTTCGTCTGACATTAACCTACAAACAAACACAAGTTGAGTCCGCCAAAAACTAGCGTCTTTGTTTTATCGTTCAGTGATCATGTCGAGTTTTGTGCCTGAAAAAGAACATTTGCGGCACGCATTGCTTTTCTTATTTAATCAAAAGAAAAAGGCTGCTGAAAGTCAACGTTTGCTGGTAGAAACATATGGTGAACACGCTCCATCGATTAGAACATGTGAGACATGGTTTCGACAATTTAAAAGTGGTGATTTCAATGTGAAAGACAGTGAGCGCTCTGGTAGACCACAAAAATGCGAAGACGAGCAATTGCAGGAGTTATTGGATGATGACCCAACTCAAACTCAACGGCAATTAGCAGAAGCATTACATGTGTCACAAGAAACAATCAGCAGACGTTTACGAGTAATGGGGAAGATCAATAAACTCGGTAAATGGGTCCCACACGATTTGAATGAACGTCAAATAGAAAATCGCAAAGTCACTTGTGAAGTGCTGCCTCAACGCCACGAAAGGAAATCATTTTTGCATCGAATTGTGATGGGTGACGAAAAATGGATTTAATTTGAAAACCCGAAGCGGAAAAAATCGTGGCTTTCACCTGCCGAAGCCGGTCCTTCAACACCAAGACCAAATCGCTTCGGCAAGAAGACCATGCTCTGTGTCTGGTAGGACCAGAGCGGTCTCACACAGCAAAAGCAGTGAAAGACACCTTGAAATCGCTTGGATGGGACATCCTTCCGCACCCGCCGTATTCGCTAGACCTGGCGCCATCTGACCATCACCTCTTCGCATCAATGGGGTACGCGCTCCCAGAGCAGCACTTCAGCAATTTCGAGGAAGTTGGAAAATGGCTCGACGAATGGTTTGCCTCTAAAGACAAGCAGTTTTTCTGGCATGGTATTCATAAGTTACCTGAAAGATGGGCGAAATGTGTAGAAGCCGATGGCCAATATTTTGAATAAAACAAAAATTAATTTCCCTTGAAAATTACGTGTTTTTTTTACCAAAAAACCGGAAAAAACTTATGCATACACCTGGTATGTGAGAAATATTGATTTTTTTTTATAGTACGTAAACTAACTCCACGTGCACCTCTGAACTAGTTCTTAAAAACTTGATTCCCAGCATAGAATTTACAGTAAGAATTAACAATACAATCGAAAGTGATCAACAAAGATAATAAAACATTTTTGTTATTAACAACATTACCAATTTTCGGAAAATTCTGGAATTTGGTGCATGATTTTTTTTATGTATCCCCCTGCAACATATTAAAAGGAGATAATTAAAAATTGGTGAGGATCACCGACTTGTCTAAATGGCTTGAGATGCCTTATAGTTATACATATACCCTATTTACATATTCTCTAAGGAACTCCGCTTTTCTACGATTATCGGTAATAAAGTTAATGTTACGTCATAATTACCGTGTCATGGTGAGATATAATTCGATGAATTGAATTGAAATATTAGTTTTATATTACATTTATGTGAACTATCAGGAGTACAAATTGAAAATGCGGGATTTTTTTCTATTTTTGAACGTTTATTCTGAAAAAATGGTAACAAACGAATTATTCAAAGTATTGTCCATCGCTAGCCACAACTTTTTCCCATCTTTCTGGCAATTTACGGATACCGTCGCGAAAAAATTCGGCCGGCTTGGCTGCTATCCAGTCATCGACCCATTTTTGGGCTTCTTCGTAAGAATGGAAGCGCTGGTCAGCTAGGCCATGTGTCATCGATCGGAAAAGGTGGTAATCGGAAGGAGCAATATCTGGGCTATACGGCGGGTGGGGTAAGACTTCCCATTTCAGCGTTTGTAGGTATGTTTTGACCGGCGCTGCAACATGTGGCCGAGCGTTGTCATGTTGCAAAATTACTTTGTCGTGTCTTTGCTCGTATTGTGGCCGTTTTTCTTTGAGTGCGCGGCTCAAACGCATCAATTGAGTTCGGTATAGTGCTCCTGTGATGGTTTCGTTCGATTTCAATAGCTCATAATACACCACACCCAGCTGGTCCCACCAAATACAGAGCATGAGCTTGGCGCCGTGAATATTTGGTTTGGCCGTCGATGATGATGCATGGCCGGGGTAACCATATGATTTTTTGCGCTTCGGGTTATCGTAATGGATCCACTTTTCATCACCAGTGACAATGCGATGCAAAAAACCCTTCCGTTTTTGCCGTTCGAGCAGCAGTTCGCATGCAAAAAAACGGCGCTCGACGTCTCTCGGCTTCAGCTCATACGGCACCCAATGTCCTTGCTTTTGGATCATTCCGAGGGCTTTTATACGATGGGAAATGGCTTGTTGTGTCACTCCCAATGAATCTGCGAGCTCTTGTTGAGTTTGACACGAGTCTTCATTGAGTATTGCCTCCAATTCAGCATTCTCAAACTTTTTCACTTGGCCCGGCCGCTCTTTGTCCTCAACGTCAAAATCACCACTTCTAAACCGCACAAACCATCTCTCGCACGTTGAAACCGATGGAACATGACTCGGATAAGCCTCGGAGACCAATCGATGTGCTTCAGCAGCACTTTTCTTCAAATTAAAGAAGTAAATTAAAACTTCCCGCAAATGCTGTTTTGTTGGCACGAAACTCGACATATTGAGAGCTCAAAAAAACTATGAATTTGACACTGCGACAAATTGACACATACTGAAAATTAAAGCTATAAGACGTAGCTTTGACATGAACATAGTCACAGTACTGCCTGATGCGTATAGCGTTAGTAACGCCATCTGTTATCAAACCCGCATTTTCAATTTGTACCCCTGATATATTTGCAGTACCGCTATCGAATTCCCGACATACGTGTGTAGCCTCTTGTACACAATTTATCACAACCGTTGTTCGATAGGATAATTTCGATCGTACGTCATATGTCTACTCGCGCGAGTAGTCGATCAACTGACTGACGCTCCAAAATTATATTCTCAAAGTACGAATGTCTCGAAAACGTTAAAATATTGTAAAATTTATGTTGAGAAATCAGCTGGCTCACGGCCACTATGATCGCTGTGCGGTAGCTCGATGCCGCTCTCGGCTGCCGTGCGTGCAACTGGATGCAGCACCTCGTGGACACTTAACTCACACGGGAGACGACGATCTATCTCTCGCTTGACAATAGCGTCGCTCAACGGTGCTTTCGAATAACTCAGCCATCTTGATAATGTTCGCTACTCTCGTGAAAACCACCACGTAAGCATCAACTGCCTCTACTCAGCTCGGACAATTCTCACTGCCATTTTCGGATGTTTTCAACCCAAAACGTGCTCAACTGGACTCAAATTCAACGTTAAGGTGGCATTTTAACAATTTACACAAATTCAATCAAGGTGAAATGGAAAATTATTATTTTGTGCATCCTCAAATGTCTCACCTCGCGGCGTGCGTTGAAGCACGGGCTGCTTCACGCTCTCTCACCCTTCATTAAACACATCACGTCGTTAATACAATTGTACGTGCGGCTCACCCAGTAAATTCAGTGCTCAGTTTTTTTATACGTTATTTTTGCATTTTGTTATTTTGAGTGAATTTAGACCATTTTCTCTTTCAACATCGTTCGTCTGGTTATTTTTCCCTGTAACGAGTGAGAACTCATTCTTTTTCAATATATTGCAGCTCACACAAGTCAGACCATCAGATACTCAAACATTTTGTAAGCGATGTGAGCTTTGCTTACATGTTTTTGTAGCTCGCACGCAGTCCGTGTTGTGGTATGAGTGACGAAGAAATACATTTTTTTATTTCAAAATACGAAAGCAAGCGATTGCGCGCCCGTCATTGATTGTACAGGGAAATGTTTATATGGCTTTTCAAAATCTATTTTGCTGAAGATTTTATTGAGAGATATGGCAGTATCTCGAGACATGTACACTCACTAATGGCACGAATATTGAAATATACTGTATTTTGTTGCGACCCTTGGTACGGGATCTTGTGCGCGCGCGTGCGTGCGTGCATCTGTGCGTGTGAGTAGAATAGGTCCAAGATCGCGAGACCTGTGAGCGTGGCCTCCCCTCTCCCTGCTGGCTTGAGATTGGTCCCCCACCTCCTTACCCTCACCTCTCTCCTGTACTTGATTGGTCGACCCACCCTAAGCCCCCGACTTACGTGCCACCTAGGCGACACGTGCGCCATCTGTTGGACGCTGGATCGTCGGCTGTTATCGATGCGCCATCTATTGTAAATAAACCACAGGAGATATGTTACCGACAGTAGGTAAAACAGAACGACTTACCGACGGTTGTTAGTGTATATTTGGTGTAGCTGTCGATAAGTGGATTGGTTCCTACGGGTGATATCACAGATTGGGCCCTACCATCGAAAACAAAGCTCCATCCAAAGTTTTGATTTTCACTATTTGACACTAATTAAAAATATCAGGGGTACAAATTGAAAATGCGGGTTTGATAACAGATGGCGTTACTAACGCTATACGCATCAGGCAGTACTGTGACTATGTTCATGTCAAAGCTACGTCTTATAGCTTTAATTTTCAGTATGTGTCAATTTGTCGCAGTGTCAAATTCATAGTTTTTTTGAGCTCTCAATATGTCGAGTTTCGTGCCAACAAAACAGCATTTGCGGGAAGTTTTAATTTACTTCTTTAATTTGAAGAAAAGTGCTGCTGAAGCACATCGATTGGTCTCCGAGGCTTATCCGAGTCATGTTCCATCGGTTTCAACGTGCGAGAGATGGTTTGTGCGGTTTAGAAGTGGTGATTTTGACGTTGAGGACAAAGAGCGGCCGGGCCAAGTGAAAAAGTTTGAGAATGCTGAATTGGAGGCAATACTCAATGAAGACTCGTGTCAAACTCAACAAGAGCTCGCAGATTCATTGGGAGTGACACAACAAGCCATTTCCCATCGTATAAAAGCCCTCGGAATGATCCAAAAGCAAGGACATTGGGTGCCGTATGAGCTGAAGCCGAGAGACGTCGAGCGCCGTTTTTTTGCATGCGAACTGCTGCTCGAACGGCAAAAACGGAAGGGTTTTTTGCATCGCATTGTCACTGGTGATGAAAAGTGGATCCATTACGATAACCCGAAGCGCAAAAAATCATATGGTTACCCCGGCCATGCATCATCATCGACGGCCAAACCAAATATTCACGGCGCCAAGCTCATGCTCTGTATTTGGTGGGACCAGCTGGGTGTGGTGTATTATGAGCTATTGAAATCGAACGAAACCATCACAGGAGCACTATACCGAACTCAATTGATGCGTTTGAGCCGCGCACTCAAAGAAAAACGGCCACAATACGAGCAAAGACACGACAAAGTAATTTTGCAACATGACAACGCTCGGCCACATGTTGCAGCGCCGGTCAAAACATACCTACAAACGCTGAAATGGGAAGTCTTACCCCACCCGCCGTATAGCCCAGATATTGCTCCTTCCGATTACCACCTTTTCCGATCGATGACACATGGCCTAGCTGACCAGCGCTTCCATTCTTACGAAGAAGCCCAAAAATGGGTCGATGACTGGATAGCAGCCAAGCCGGCCGAATTTTTTCGCGACGGTATCCGTAAATTGCCAGAAAGATGGGAAAAAGTTGTGGCTAGCGATGGACAATACTTTGAATAATTCATTTGTTACCATTTTTTCAGAATAAACGTTCAAAAATAGAAAAAAATCCCGCATTTTCAATTTGTACTCCTGATAACATCTTTCGAATCACTTAAATCAGCTATTGATATTAATAGTAATACTAGGTCTATAAATATGAAATCGGAATTTGCCCATAGATAGCCCTAGCTGTCAATGTAGTTACCGTCAAACCGCGTCATTGGCGCTATTTACTTGTTGACATCTCTGACAAAGATTTTCAACTCACAACAATACAAGTTCATACAACAGCATAGTTTGCAATAGCGTTGAACATGTCGAATTTTGTGCCTGGAAACTACGATTTGCGGACAGCATTGATTTTCTGTTACCAATTGAAGAAAACTGCTGCAGAATCGCAACGAATGCTTGTCGAAGCTTACGGTGAGCATGCTCTTGGTAAATCACAGTGCTTTGAGTGGTTTAAAAATTAAAAAGTGGCGATTTTGACGTGAGAAACGAAGAACGTCGAAGACCACCGAAAAAGTCTGAAGACAGTGAATTGCAAGCATTGTTGGATGAGGATGACGCTCAAACGCAACAACAACTCGCGGATCATTTAAATGTGATACAAGAAGCCGTCTCCATACGTTTGAAAGCCATGGGAAAGATCCAGAAGATGGGAAAATAGGTTCCACATGAACTGAATGAAAGACAGCAGGAAAACCGAAAAACCACTTGTGAAATGCTGCTCGCCAGGTACAGAAGAAAATTATTTCTCCATCGAATTGTGACTGGCGATAAAAGGTGGATATATTTTGAGAATCCTAAGCGTAAAAGATCATGGGTAACTCCAGGCGAACCATCGACATCGACTGCAAGGCCAAATCGCTATGGACGGAAGACAATGCTCTGTTTTTGGTGGGATCAGAAGAGTGTGATCTATTATGAGCTGCTAAAACCTGGCGAAACCGTTAATACTGAACGCTACCGACAACAAATGATCGATTTGAATCAAGCTTTGCGTAAAAAACGAGCAGAATATCAAAAAAGGTAACACAAAGTGATTTTGCTTCATCATAATGCACCATCACACACAGCAAAACTGGTTAAGAAAAAGATTGAGGCGTTCAGTTGGGAAATACTTTTACATGCGGCTTACTCACCAAACTTGGCTCCGTCCGATTACTACTTATTTGCATCGATGGGACACGCACTTGCTGAGCAGCGCTTTACTTCTTACGAAAATGTACGAAAATGGCTCGATGACTGGTTTGCCTCCAAAGAGCAACAGTTTTTTTGGCGTGGCATCCACAAATTGTCAGACAGGTGGAAAAAATGAATAGCTAGCAATGGGCGATACTTCGAATAAAATATTTGTTATCATTTTCATACAATAAACGTGTATTGTCTACACAAAAATTCCGGTTTCATATTTATAGACCTGGTAATTACACAGCCGGAGTAACTAGCCTGAAGTAGACCTACACATACAAACACAAAGATCCATACCATACTATCCCCGCACTCATGAAGACCAGCGATAAACTATCGTTATTTAAGCTATAGTAATACTAGCAAGAAGTAAGACTATAGTCTCAAGAAAGGTGTGCAAAAGAATCCACGAGAAACCACATTAATCACTATAATCAAGGAGATGAAATTAACGGAACAAATGGGCTACAGGAGATGGGCTACAGGACGACTATCAGATATAGTAATACCCTGCTATACCGGCAGACCATGGAAGAAGAGCGGGGAAATCGGTATAAAAGGACACGACATACCACAGTCGGGAAGCATTCTGTTCACAGACTTCCGCCAACATCCAGAATCAACCAAAGGAGGACCAGCTAACCAACCAAAGGAGGACCAGCTATTCAACCAAAGGAGGACCAGCTATTCAACCAAAGGAGGACCAGCTAGCCAACGAATAGAGGACCACCTAACCAATCCAAGGAGAAGCATCTTCAACCGCACCACTCCAAGAACCAGGCCTGATACCTCTAAGTCAGATAAAACGAACATCTTCTAAGGCCAACTACTGAGCCACCAGCCGTCCAAGCAGCCCAGCATCCGAGTCGACAAGATCTCCCATCGAATATAAACCAAGTGGTATGGATAAAAATATATTAAATCCATAGGGACTTAAAAAACACCCTAAAAACTAGCTAGAGACACTCCTGTGGTAGTTCCGATACACCGATGCACCAAGGATGGGCCGCGCTGACGCCTCTACCATAGCAGTGGCGGGGCTAGCGAGTAGATCGCGTAGTCAGGAGAGCTCGAGCGAGAGCTCGGTCCCCGCCATGGCCCACTCAATATAGATATAGGATAGGCTAGCTCCGAAGGCTAGGAATAACAACATAGCTAGCATAGGTAAATTATCGATGACAAATGCGGTAGGAAAACATTCTCTCTTGCCTGGTATAGAAACCACACTGCCATACCAATAGAGAAAATATATTAATAATTTAATATCAAATCTCCTACTTCGTGCGGACACGATTATATAGGCTCGTGAGCCCGGATTAAGTTTTTGTAATGTGCATAATCACCAAAAATATAGTAAAAAGGAGTGCATTTAGCTATCATTTTAATTATACAAACATTATCTGTATAATTTATTACATCTGTCTCAATAAACCATACTTTTACCTAATACTATCTACCTAATACTAAAGCCTGTATTAAATTCCTCCCTGCTCGAGTCCGTACTAAAACTCTTTAAGAGTGATGATAACGTAAAATACCGTTACGGTGTATAAGAGCATGTGCGTGCGTGTGTGAGTGTAGCACGCGAATGGTGTTTTATGAGAATCGCCCGGAGTGTCCGGCGGGCAATAGCCTCTGGCGGGTCGTAGAAGCAGAGCCTCTTGTGGGGGTGGAAAGGCAAAGCCACCCGGACTACGACGGGGGGAACCTTTCCCTAAAGACAATAAAAGTAGTTTTTTGATGCGGTTATTTCGTTATTTACCCGGACAAATAGTCATATATTATTCGTCCGTATCCACTTCTATACGTTCGATTATTTATTCGAGGCATTCTAGGGTTCGTTTCTCGGCGGTTTAGTTACTTACCCGGAAGAATGAACGTATATGATTCGTCCGGATCGATTTCTTTACGATTCGATTGGTTATCCAGATAAATAAACATATATTATTCTTGACTATCCCTGCCTGCCTATTACCAATGAAATAGAAAAGGCTTAGGCTGTCTCTAGTTTATAGGTTCATGACACTTTCTTCCGTTGATTTCAATTTCATGAGGTTTTTTTGGTCATAAACACTGACCAACCACTTATGCCAGTAAATGAACGGGTGCAGCCCAGTGAATGAACTCTATGTCAGCAAACAGAGATGTACATGGAAGCACAGGGCCCATGTTAAGATTTGACAAAGAAAAAGTAGTTCCGATTTCCACCTAAGGACTGCGTGGCGACGAATCGATGTGACACACGCAGAAAGAATATCCTGGCATGCCCTTTTTCTGTCGTCTCTCTTGTACATATGCCTAACAGGCTTCCACGTATTCTTTCTCGCACTAACGGTGTAACGTCAGAGCGATGGTTGAGCGGGAGACTGGTGGGGTAATCTACCGTTCTCCCTCACACCCATGCATTTGTAATGCTGATAGTTACAGTGATGGTGGTTCACAAAATAAGCGTGGACGAGTGATCAATAGGACTGTCGCTTAATAGTATAATAAATAACGAAATAACCGAGCTTGCGGTGTGTCCAAGCTAAGTGGACTCGTAATTTTTCAGATACTTTAAGGGCTTATACGCAGTTATGAGGCAAAAAAAAGACGGTTTTTCAAGAATTTATCCTGAAGAGACTTTTGAATTTATTAATTTGAAAAATTTTGTGGTTATAAAAGCATCCTTTAAGAACGTAAACAAATTTTTTATTTATAAAAATGTTGATTATAGAGGGCGCTGCAGGCGATTTCCGGAACCTCGTCTAAAAAAGACGATTTACGGTGATCATCGTAACTCAATATTGGATTATCTGAAATCAAAAAACCAAACAAATTTCATTAATATATTAGATTATCTAGTAATTAATCGTTCGGCTAATCAAAATACTGAATTTTCACAAAGTGGCGGCTTCTCAAAAAAATGTTTTCGATTTTTTATGTAAAATTTGGCCTTAAATTGTTTATAAAATGGAAAATAAGTATCGGATTGACGAAAGGAACGATTAATTACTAGAAAATGTATCTGAGAAGATTGTGTTAAAATTTTAGACCGATCGAACAAGCCGTTTTTGAGATATCGTGATCACCGACTTGAAAAATGCTGTTTTGAGAAAAACGCGTTTAAAGTTTCAAAACCGATTCACACATAGAAAAAAATTTTTTTTTTCAACTTGCATGGTGTCGTCTATTCCAAGGCCATATAATAAACCCTCCATTCCTTCAGCAGCCTCCAGCAATTCAATTTGGTGCTGTCTTCGAGCCATCCTTCCCTCTCGTGTCGCTTCGTGCGCTCTGCGCTCGGATAGCGTAACGCGCTCTTCGTCCTCCTTTTGTACATATGCATGCGCATTGGGCCCCAAAGACAGTCCCATGGCATTCATATGGTACAAAAGTGAAATTGAACCTTCATTAAACATACCGGCGGCGATATTTGCGGTCATTTCAACAATTTTTGAGCCACTCGGAATGATTTTCGCCGTAATTTTCCAGATGATTTGGTTGTAACTCTCGTTATTATTTTGTGTAAAGCCGCCTACACATCGTTCCAATAATGTCTCGCTGCTGAGGTCTTCGTAAATTGGACGCACAGTTTCAGCAACATCCGTGGGTAATGGCTGGTATCCGTGCTCAAATTCGGTCAGTTTGTCTGCTGCTGCTGCTCGCTGCCAAGAACACCATGGCTTTCGTCCGTCTCAGCTTTACTCGGATTAAAAACGTTTTCCCCTTTCGATTTCTTGATTTGTGCGCGTTTGTAACAGAACGCCGTTCTCTACTTACTTTCATATTAAATTATTATACTATAATTCACAATTATCTTAGAAATCCGAACAAAATATTGCAGAAAATACGGAAACGAACGCACTTCTTCACTGCTTGCCTCGGCTGTATATACTGAATAAACGTCTAGAAACCGTTGAATTTTGCTCTCAGGTACAAGGAAAACACTACTACACTCTCACACAATGTATAAGCATACAATAATCAGGTATATAAAAGGAGCAACGGTCCAGGTAAACGGCTGCCCCTTGAGCCTCTGTCCCACCTACTTTCAAACCCGCCGAGGCGTCTACATATAGAAGTATAACTCCGAAAGTATTGCTCGGATCGACTTGAAATTTTGTGTGTATACTTTTGAATATATGTACATTACAAAAATGCAATAATAAAAAATCGATTTTTTGAAAATCATAACTGCGTATAATCCTTTAATACAATATAGATAGAATTGTGCAATGGTGGAGCGGGCTGAGACACAGTTTTATTTACCGCAAACTAAGCAGTCCCAGTTCGATCCCCGGCCTATTCTGTTATTTTTCTTTCCAAAGGAAAAAATAATTTCTTTCCAATTTAAGGAATATATATAGTTTTAAAGAGCGTAATTCTATGGTATAAAATTCTGAATTAAAACGAGGATACAAAGTGAAATCTCGCACGTTGCTTCCTCATTATTTTCCACCTTTGACAAAACGTTGATTCAGATTATTAATCTTTGCATATATATAACGATGTTTAGATATATATACGACTTGAACGGTTATAGTATTTATAAATAACTTATTTTTGAATGGTTAGCCTCCTCGATCACCGCCACTACTCCAAATTTTTAAAAAACGGGGATTTAAAGTAACATGTTGTATAGTATAAGAATATGACAGTTGTAGTACCATCTAAAATAAAGCTCATTATTATTTACGTGGTATTGATAATAAATAAGATCGTGCCTCACCGCTATATTTTTCCAAAAGTTCGAATACATTGTTAATCGAGGAAAATTTCTAGTCATTGTGATAAAAATGTTATGTATACCTTTGCGGCCAAACATTTGAAGGGCGTAGACAGAAGTTTGTTCTGAATTACAGTTTTTCATTATGAATATAAGACCATAGAATCGCGAAGGATAAGGATACGATGCAGAGGAATACACGTACGATTCATTTGAATCAAGTGATTTAATACTACAGCCATTAAAATTCTTTCATTATCCACTTAATAATAAATTAATTCTGGATACAGTTAAAATAACTCTCCCAATCGTTCTTACATCAAATATCATGTAATTATTAATCTAAAAAATAGCATTCCTAGAGAACGCATTCAACATTGTTGGATAATCAGCTGGCGCACGGCGATTGATATTCGCCGTGCGTCAACCTGTTGCTGTGCTCAAGCACACGTCGTTCGGTTGAGCCGAAGATAGCCGAGGCAGGGCTTCGCGAAGCCGAGGATGTGCCTCGGTGGCACGCCGCGTCGAGCGAGAGGATGTCTCTCTCGTTGACTTCGGTTTCGCTCACCGGCTATCTTGCTCAACTGACTTCAGCGCTCAACGTTAATTTCATATTCCGCAGCCATATTGAAAATTCAGTCACTTTTGCTACGACATCGAGGAACAGCGCACCACTATCTTGGACTTTTTTCTTTGGCTTTTCGCTCAGGACGCTCTCATCATGCTCACCAGGACTCAAAACTCAGGTAAGAGTACACCGTTACAATTTAATGTAATTCAATGACGGTGAGGGGTGAACTACACATCGGTACATCCTCATAAAAGTCTCACACTGTGGCGTTCTCTGCAGCGCGGGCTGCACCACGTTTTCACTCAATTATTAGCATGCTCGATTAATATAATTGCGTGTGTTTTACCAATTCACTGCACTTTCCCCCAATTAAACTTGCTGAGAAAGTGTTGTGAATTCAGTCTAATCATTTGTGCATCCTCAAGCTCACACTTCAGTGCTCTGCAGCGTAGACAGCATCACAGCCTGTCATAATAGAATTCCAAGTAATTGTCAGAATTGCATGTGCTAGCACACACTCTCTTTAAATTCTATTTCACCATCACATTGAGTATTTGCTGACAGGCAGTAAATTCGTCTACGCACTCATCTATCTCATAGCGTGGCAGGCTCCGCAGCGCTGGCTGCACTGCGTACACCGCTCTCAATAAGTACAGCACACAATTAATATAATTGTGTGCTACTCAAGTAATTCACAAAGACTGCACACAATTAATGCAATTGTGTTCTTCTCAGATTTTCTTAAAACTCCAAAATTCATTTTCAATTTATTGTGTATTTGTTCATATTCTTTATATTTTCAAAATTAAAACTTATCTTTTGTAATTAAGCGGAAGGTGCAATAAACCACTTTCTCCAAATTCCATCTACTAGTCTGGTTTTATTTCCACCCTGTTGTGAGTGAAGTCTCATATCTTTCCAATATATTCACAGGTTCAAGATCTGTCAAACAACACCATCGGACGGATTTCTCAAACAAACATTCATTTAACTGTATGCATTCTATAATGTATTCTTAAGAACTTATTATCATGTTTACATCATTTTGACTCAAGGATCCTTTTCTTATAAAATATGAAATAAAGTAACGATACATGTAATGCCACATTTAAGCGGTTATGCATGACGTCTGAAAAAAGGATAAACGTTACCAGCAGTATAACCATTTGTTATCTTACTTATAACGGAAATAAATTGTGGGTACAGGGATCAAACCAAGTTCTTCCAGTTTTCGAGAGAGAAGAGAACGCTTTATACCGCTCGACTACAGATTCACTATCGTATATGTATATACTGCGAGGGTAGATGATTGTTCGAACGCCACCGAATTGTTTGCAGCGGAATACAATATCATTAGTAGAATGTGTACACCTTTGCTCCATTCTACTCCTATCCCCACTCCTTCCCCCGCCACGCGGCTGCGCCCACCGCACCACTTTTCGACCGCCGCGCTACTCTGCTTAACCAGTATCGGTAATCTGAAGATGGTAAAGTGAGGTGGTATGGGTACTGTGGTGAACAAGGAAGAGTAGAGATAAGAGCAGGATGGGGCAAAAGTGTACACATACTTGGAAAACAAAATAAAATTCGATACTCACCACCTCTGCTGTTATTGACGCCCAACATCCTTCCACGGCGATTTTAACTCCTGTCTTTCATTATCGCGCGCACGCGCGCACCCACATGCACACATAAATAAACACACGCACGCATCCACGCACACACACGTACACACGCACGCACGCACGCGCGTGCTCACTTTCACACCGAGCATCGTACCCGATGTCTATTTTGGAATCGAGGACCTCGAACGCATGGCCTACCACGTCCACACTATCTTCAGTTGTCGCACGCTAGGCGTGATAACAAACCCCCTCTGAATCATAACTAGATGTCCAGCGCTCTGAACGCAACGACAGCGGTTTTGCACGTGCGTACCGCTTTGCGCTGTGCTCCTCGCGAAGTGCTTGCTGTGCACTAAAAAGTGCAGAATATGATAACGTACCGTGAGAGACCTCAATGATAATTATTGTAACAATTTATATATAATTACAAAATAAGAGACAGAGTACGACGAAGAGATAGACGATGTATTTGTTCTTAATTAATCAATATTTTATTTAAATAAATTTATACGCATTGACCGTTGTATGCAACATCACTGCAAACACGATAATCTTCGCTCGGAGATGCCCCCACCGTTAAATAAATTTTTATCACTGTCCGATCGTCGAGAGATAAAAGCATTGTAATATTCACGTACTATTCGATCATTTTTTTTTATTACATTATCATTAAAGAGATTATTAATTCGCAACATGGTGAATCCGCACGACATGACATGTAGGAATAGGTTACAAAATTGTCCACACACGTCCGAGGTATAACTCTGTAGCTGGTAGAAGCCGTACCGATAGAACTTGCTGTTTCTGCGTAGCCGTGCGAGCTGTTGCGGTATAATCAGTGGTAGCCGGTAGCTACCAAAGTACATTCCTTTTCCATAATAGTTAACGTACATGGCGATCCAGTCCTCTCCAGGTCCGTCGTGATTATCCGTGATTACTACGAGTCCAGCCGGTAACGATTATACATGAGGAAGTCTGTCAGCTGGATATACTCCAACGGTTGAAAATGGCAGATACTGCAGACTCTCGTAAATTTGTCTAGCGTTCATGCTGAACACAAAGTCAATGATTAAATGATAACATATACGCTTTGATAGACATATATATGTAAAATTTATTTCACAACATCGTAGATTGTGTCACGATTACATGGTGAAGATTTCTCCTATTTCTTATTCTCTTCCTCTTTGTCTGCCGAACAAACATCCATGTACGATTCTCCTTTAAATGGGTGCTCGCGAAGCCAATTTTTTATTTGGAAATCTTGGCACATTGCACAATGCAAAGACGCTGTATCGTTTATCATAGCGTGTCTAAAGCATTTGAGCACAGATTTTCGTGAAATTTCACGCAAGTTAGCGTAAGCTTGTTTAAAGCTCACATTGCCCTCGTACGATTCAAGACCGTGAAAATATTTCCAGAAAAAAGAATTCTGGCTTCACGAATGCTATGGTAATTCGGCAAAGTGACACCACATTCGCTGGTTTGACGACCCAATGATAATTATCGCGATCGATCGAATTACCGTCGTTCAAGAAATGTATACCAGTTCCAGAAAATTACGTTTGAAAAGCATCCAAATACAGATGATGTTTCGTGAAATCGGGTTATAACGGTTTCGAAATAATTTAAGCACTATCTTCATACAACGAGAGATAATTTATCTTGTTATTTCAGAAATTGAATGGTTTCATACTGGAACCGCCGTTAAACGCTGTGTTATCGAGAAAACCGATAATTATACGCTTCGGCAATTGACCTAGCACCATATAATCGATCGTCTCTCCATGAACCCCGGAGTGTATTGAAACGGTCTTTACCTTGACTCTCGTAAGTGGATATTTAGCCGTAGACTTTGCCAGAGTTCTAGCATGCGAGAGCAGCACACCAGGAGCTATTTTTGTTCTACGAACGAGAAACGATGCTTCGAGATTCCTTAAGCCGCATTATCCATTCATTGTATCGTCCGCAAGAAAAAAGGATTCTCTAGACCGCACCAGCCGTAGTTGCATCTCGACACCGTTTAATAGGAACCGCTCCTGATTGAATATATCGTAATGCAGATGGCCGAGCAAGTCTACAGTTTTTTCGATATTAAAAAATTGTTTTCTCTATACGAGATCCGCATTTCCCGATGTTATATAATCCATTTTTCCAGGAGTATCGTACCAGAGAACGCTGGTGAGATGTGAATTTTTCGCAGCTAGACCATAATTCAAAATTGTTGGTAGGTACGATTGATAAGCATAGGCATTATTTGGAGGTGAATCTAGTTTTTGATTCAGGTATACATCCACCTGATTAAACATAAAATGCAAGTCTTTTCAGGGCCGGTACTTACTTTCGGCGCTGCACACGCGGCAATTCCCATAGAAGGAGATGTTATTTTCACTCTCAGACCAAGCATAGTATGCGCGAGATCGATATACTCATCATCCTGTCAAGGAATAACAAATCCAATAGGTGAATCATCTGTTAGCGGAGGAATTGGCTTATAATACACCCAATTGGAGCCTTCGATAGTAGTTTGCGTCGGTAGGAGTGAAAATAATTCAAGTTCAGATTTAAAACACTCGCACGAGTGCGCATGTAGAAAAGCCATCTTGTTTGAGCTATGCAAAAATATCTGCAACCGTTCGTGGACGAGTCTTGTTCTTATTATTGTTTTTATTGTTCTTCTTCTTCTTTATTACTTTTCTCTGTATTACACTTTTCTTTTTACGGTAGATACGTCGTGGCTTACGTTCGTTCGATGAATGAGTCCGAAAGTCGTCAGCATCAATGGGAACAACTCGTAAGAGGGGTGTTTGCACATCACCTGTAATATAACTCTTGCAGATATCGGTGTATAGAAACATGCTGCCTGGTATAGCACCGTTGAGAGATGCAGGTCTCGATTCCGTGTATTCGTAATGCGGTTATATCATTTCAAACCTACAGGCCTCTTCCGAGAATCCGCGTAGCCTTGTGATAGCGGGCGACACGCGAAAATCGTGGTATCGTAGATCGTCGCATACGCGCGCCACTTCGATATGCCCGCTCGGAAGCAATTTAAAGCCTAGATGACCGGCCACGTTTGGTAACTTATTTATATTCTTCCAAAGAGCATCAATAGAGCGATATACACTACATGAAACTTGGTTTCTATCTACCCGTCTCCGTGTTAAAAGATTTAAACCCGATAAATCATAACCACCATCGTCAAAAGATACGAGATTTCCTACAGTAGGAACATGTAAAAGAGTCATCGGATAAGCAATTTCCACAAGAGAAACAGACCATTCTCCGTGCAAACGTATCGGACGCGGTAGTTTCGTAATAAATTTCGTCGTGGCATTATCCGGAAAATACTGCATATTACTGATGCTTGGTAGGACGACAAAGAAAGAGCTATCATTGGAGCTCATATTTATCCGGGACGATGATTCGAAGCGTTCTTCCTTTTTGTCCTCTTTTTCTCTTTCATGTTCTCAGGTGACGGAGGTACTCGTTCTCGCGATAATTCTGCCTCGTAGTAAATACCGTCGATAGTCTCGTTATTTAGATCGTGTAAAATATACACGAATGGTTCTCGATTCACTGATATTCGTTGAATCTTGAATAACTCGTTACTCCAATTGCGTTCATATCCTTTCCTAAATGCTGCTTTAGCTGTACTGATACGTACCAAGTCACCGACACTGTATTTTGGCTTCTTAGTTTTTCTCGCGTTACACTCGTAACGCCGTATTAAATTTTCTCCGGCTATACAGGCATTTTTTAGGGATACCTCACTTGGAGGAATACGCATACCGCTGTGTCTAGCGTGATTATAAGCATATAAAAAATTTGGTAAAACATCAATGTAACGCTTATTTCGTGTGTAGGTAAAGTAGCGCCACATTCGCTCTTTTATTGTGCGATTAAAGCGTTCGGCAATCGAGGTTTTTATATCGGAATTACGAGCAGCGCGAAAATCGATATCCTTTTTCTTGAGAATTTGCTGAAATGGAGTGCCGATAAATTCGTTGCCTCTGTTACGTCAAATCCGCGCGGTGTTTTCACAAAAACCGACAAATTTAAGACGTGTGAGGCGTTTCGGCGTGAGTTTTCCGTACTCTGGTCAAGGAGAATGAATTCTCCCTTTACTACACCTGACAAGAAACACCGAAGACGCAAGCCCCCTTTTGAGTCTAACTCCATTACCAAATACCATTACCAAATACCATTAATAAGACATAGGTCTTCATGTAATTTTCTTGTTCATTGCATCATTCGTCATAGGATATAAGAACTTCCGAAGCAACGAAAACGTTGCCACGTCAGTTAGTATGTCTTCGCGTAATATTCTTGTTTATTGCATCATTCGCTGTAGCATATAGGGACTTTTAAAGCAACGAAAACGTTGCCACGGCAGTTAGTCTATCTTCGTGTAATATTCTTGTTTATTGCCTCATTCGTCGTAGCATAAAGGGACTTCTAAAACAACGAAAACGTTGCCACGGCAGTTGGTCTATCTTCGTGAGCCAGATACGGTATATGACAGGGGGAAGGAAGTGACCACCCGACAGTAACCAATAGAACACGCGGACATGAATCAATTAAAGATTTCGATGACACACGCCGCCAATGATATCCACCAGCCGTAGAGGGAAAACTCTTGATACGAGATTCAGGTCCCTCTACGCTGGCCGTTTAGAGTGGGGCAGTGGCCTACCAACTCTTGGTTTTTCGTTGTCAGGTACAGAAGACGTTTGTTATTTATGTCAACTCTCTTGCGAGAAGGCTGTACCACCGGGAAGTCCGGTGGTCGACGGACAATTATGTAATCTTGACCTACCATCAAAGCCACAAAACCTTTTACCCGACAGAGTCCAACCCATTTAAAGGTTGTCCACGGCATAGCCGTGAGGCTGCAACAACCTCCCTGTCTCCCAATTAGTCCAAAGACTTAACGTCTCGCTTGGTGAGCACCCAAGCCTACACCTTGGCGGGGTTGCCAATGCCCGTACAGAAAAGACGGGACCCAGGGTAAGAAATCACGAAACACCTGACGTACTCCCGACCCTTTCCAGCGGCACGTACTTAGCCTGGTACAGAATACCAGACCCTGGTACAGCCACCTTCACAAGCCGAGACCTCTTCCAGCAGCACGTACTCTCAAGTCTAGTACAACGTACTCCCGACTCCGTACGGCCGCCTTCAAAGCCTGGTACACAAGATCATCGTGATCTCAATCTGGGTCGCACAGTCCACCATCTGTGTGCGCCGTACGTTGTCAGGTACGGTGGTGAACCTGGCCGTCCATTCCTGGCGCGCACCATGTATTCCCACTGCCCTGCCTCGGCGTAGCTGCAGGCTTCACCCCTCCCGCCGTCATTATACCTGTATAATCTCTGGTAGCTATAGAACTCGACAACGGTGCAGGTTTATGATCTTCTTTAAAAGAAAGATAGATATTGGAGCATGGTTACGTCAGAACGTAACACCTCAATCAGTTTGCAATTGCTGCGGGCGATGATAGTTACTGCGTGCGAGCATGCGCGTGAGACAGCGGGCCACATTCATCGCCGTCGCACGAGACAATGGATGTTACCAGGTGTATGCATAAGTTTTTTCCGGTTTTTTGGTAAAAAAAAACACGTAATTTTCAAGGGAAATTAATTTTTGTTTTATTCAAAATATTGGCCATCGGCTTCTACACATTTCGCCCATCTTTCAGGTAACTTATGAATACCATGCCAGAAAAACTGCTTGTCTTTTGCGGCAAACCATTCGTCGAGCCATTTTCCAACTTCCTCGAAATTGCTGAAGTGCTGCTCTGGGAGCGCGTGCCCCATTAATGCGAAGAGGTGATAGTCAGATGGCGCCAGGTCTGGCGAATGCGGCGGGTGCGGAAGGATGTCCCATCCAAGCGATTTCAAGGTGTCTTTCACTGCTTTTGCTGTTTGAGACGGCGCATTGTCGTGTAACAAAATCACTTTGCCATGTCTTCTGGCCCATTCCGGTCGTTTTTCGATTAATGCGTGGTTCAAATTAATAATTTGTTGGCGATAGCGTTGTGTATTAACGGTTTCGCCGGGCTTCAAGAGTTCATAATACACAATACCGCTCTGGTCCCACCAGACACAGAGCATGGTCTTCTTGCCGAAGCGATTTGGCCTTGGTGTTGAAGGACCGGCTTCGCCAGGTGAAAGCTACGATTTTTTCCGCTTCGGGTTTTCAAAATAAATCCATTTTTCGTCACCCGTCACAATTCGATGCAAAAATGATTTCCTTCCGTGGCGTTGAAGCAGCACTTTACAAGTGACTTTGCGATTTTCTATTTGACGTTCATTCAAATCGTGTGGGACCCATTTACCGAGTTTATTGATCTTCCCCATTACTCGTAAACGTCTGCTGATTGTTTCTTGTGACACATGTAATGCTTCTGCTAATTGCCGTTGAGTTTGAGTTGGGTCATCATCCAATAACTCCTGCAATTGCTCGTCTTCGCATTTTTGTGGTCTACCAGAGCGCTTACTGTTTTTCACATTGAAATCACCACTTTTAAATTTTCGAAACCATGTCTCACATGTTCTAATCGATGGAGCGTGTTTACCATATATTTCTACCAGCAAACGTTGACTTTCAGCAGCCTTTTTCTTTTGATTAAATAAGAAAAGCAATGCATGCCGCAAATGTTCTTTTTCAGGCACAAAACTCGACATGATCACTGAACGATAAAACGAAGACGCTAGTTTTTGGCGGACTCAACTTGTGTGTGTTTGTAGTGTCAGACGAACAAAATGACGTATGTGTCAAATTAATATGCTGCGTACTTTTCACTGGCGCCATCTCTTAGTTAAACCGGAAAAAACTTATGCATACACCTGGTATATGAATCCTTTGTCTCGAGCCGTGGTTAAACATTTTTACGCGCCACTCTCCGATCCACCTGGGCCAAATTTTTTGCTCGAAAATAGGATGCAGGATTAGCGTGGTCATAATCGATTTATTGAAGAATTTTTATAATTTCAACGATGACGACTTAAATGGATTCTTCTCCTTTTTCTTTTCTAACTATGCGGGGTACTGATATTCGCTGTGGTGTCATTGGCTTTCTACTTGTGCGATGTTTTGCAATTGTTCGTCCTCTTCTTCCTCTCCCTCCTCCACTGCGAAGATGTCGTTGTCCGCCGTGAGCATTGAATCTCTGTTTGTGTGTGCGGTCTCGGCCTCGTTGCTGCTACTGTTGCTGCTGCTGCTGCTGCATCACTATCCCGCACTAAAACGAGAAGCCGCTGCGGTGACGAGGGTGATGTAGGTGTAGGCTCGTGTACTAACTCAGGATTGCCGATAAATTCACGTGGCATCTGTATCGTTCGCAGAAGTTTGGCAAAGGGAGTTCGACCGATGGGTTTCTCGCGTTTTCTATTTCGCATAGCATCGTTAGCAAGATCAATGATTTTGCGATCAAATTCCGAAGCAACGATATTGCTTTAGATTACCATTTTTTTGGTACCTTATCGATATTAAGTATATCATTGAGTCGAGATTTTGATTCGTTCAGTAGAACGTCGTCGATTTTATTCTCGCAGCTATCGAATATGCTATTTTTTGTTTTGACGGAATATTCGGTACTGTATTATCGTACGCGAATAAGTGAACATAACGCTGTAGAACCTGCTGGAACGCTGTCAATTTCTCTCTCTTGCTCTTGTACGAGTGAGAGTTTGGAATTGCACTATAATCGCATAGTAGTTGCCGTAGAAATGGTTTCATATTAATAATAATGACAATAATAATAATAATATTTTTTAAAAGCGGAGACGTTGCCGACTACGCTACGCGCCCATGTTGAATATGATTTAACGCAGAGAGTATATGAACGTTCGGAAATATTTAATATTTTATATCTCGAAAACGGCTAAAAAGTGCATCCTATTACTTACACCTATTGCACCCCTGGGTGCGACCTACCTGTAAAAAAAAATTGGTCTCAATCGGTGTTCCACGTACCTGGAGGTCCCGTTGTCAGCTTCGAGTCGAGGCGCGATAATGGTGTAACGGTAGTCTGTACGGAGGGCGATGGCTCTGTAGTTATAGTAGTAGTAATAGTAGTAGCAGTAACCCCCAGCCAGAAGTAATACCAAAATAGTTCCTGGTCTGGGGGAGGACAACAAGGAGAGGGCGGTTTAGTGGGTAGGCCTATTTTTTTGGGAGTCCCACAAACCCCCTTAGTTCAAAAGACTGGAGGATATCCGTAAAAAGGATTCCGCAACTCCTTGTATAAAAAAAAAAAAAAAAAAAAAAAAAAAAAAAAAAATAGTAGTAGCAGTAGTAGCGAGACCCGCGAGACGATGTATGTTATCATGAGGAATAAGCACCATCTTTTTGGCATATTCCATGGCTCGTGTAAGCCAAGACAGTCACAAGAAGCAACTTGAGAAATCTGACACAGTGCTCGACGATAATCTTTCTCTTACCACTCTAATTTCCCCTTTTGGCGGCTAGTCGTCGAATAATTGTCGCGTGCCTCCAAAGATAATTCTTTTGCACGTTGTTCACACTCGCGTTTCCATATAAAACGTTTCGAGCACACTCGCATATACACCGTACGTGCGCTACATCTGCTTTGCGCAAAATTGCACGTAGTTGCTCTTGCTTCAGATTATACAGTGCCTGCAATATAATTATTTGCTTTTTTTCGAGGGGTCCGTGCAACGCTATTACAAGCGCATTACTAGTACATGCCGCGTTGCATCGCGAACCTTTATGGGTTTTTGAGGCACGTAAACTTAATGGTATTGGTCATCGGGAAATATACAGGCGCGAAATCGACAATTATCAGGCGTCGATTGCTTCAATTCGAATAATAGATAGCCGTGCAGTGCAGCTGTTGCATCGAAATATACCTTCTGCAAAAATCTCGGATTCTCGGGACATACCTGGCGTGACAGATGTTGAATTTGCGCGCGATCTCGCAAAGTTTTGAAGACAATGATCGAATTAGCGTTTAAGGAGATATCGCGGTGCCCGTGACCCTGATGGAAGAGATTTTGCGTGATGAAGATGACACTATGATTTTTATGATGGCTACCCTTGGCGAAAAGATCGACCACGGTATTATTCGATGCCTCGCGCATTAGATTATCAATACCACAAGTTTAGGCCTTATAACATTCGAGTAGTCTGCTGCTTGCAGTAAACCCTTGCGAAATTATATTTTATCACCATACTCTGAATACCCGGACTGCCACTCTGAGTAATAAAAAAGTATACACTCGAACGGGATATCCGTCATTTCGCGCATGTATTTAAAGAATTTTTTGACAAAATATGTTTTACCACAGTCCGTAGGACCACCTATCACGGTTGTCCATGGATGTTTCCAAAGTGTATTGGTATTTTTAATGGTCAACATGAATTTTTATCTTCCGAGGGGAAGAATTCGGGCTCGAACACCGGGAAAATGAATTCAGACTTCGAGGTAGGCAAAATAGGGTATATTTACCAAGAAAATTAGAAGAATATCGATGTTCGGTTTATTGGCACCGTTGGCCAGTACATTGCATTTTCAATCCGTTATTTCTCCGATTATTCTACGTTTCTTACGTAGATTGTTTCTCGTTCACGTAGCTCTTCGGTACACCTAGCTACGTAGCCTGTTATTGGTATTATTTTTCGATAGTAGGCCTGTCACCCAACATACACACCCAAACCACGCGCGTAATCTTGCTCTTAAAGGCGATGTCTTTATTATGCTGATAGTCCTCTCTATTTACCGGTCATTTTGCTTTCTTTCTATCCACTTTAAACCTACTCGCTTACACAATACTTGCTTATTCTACCTGCTTAAATACTACGCGCTTAAATGCTATTCGCTTAAATTCTATCCGCTTAAATTCTATTCGCTTAAATTCTATTCGATTAAATAATCCTATAATTTATTTCTAAGATAGCACTCTTTCTTATTAGTTAGACCACTCGTTTGTTTCTTCTCCTTCCTTTGTGTTCGTTTTTCACTGAGCTTAATTCTTTAAAGAAATAGAATTCTTTCCATACTTCATTGACTTGTTTTTCTTCGCGACTTCGAAAATGGCGATGTGAAATAGAAATTTCAATACGTAAAATCAAAACCACGTAAATCAATTTTCCGGATGCTCGTCAGAGACACGTAATATCACCGAACCCAAAAAGAACGTATCAAAAGAAAATGTAATAAGTAAAAGTTTCAGACTGATGATGCAAGAGCTGTAGACTTTACAGGAAAAGCACGTAAAAGCAGAGCGATAAGAGAGCCTTCCCTCTTGTGCACGCATTCCCCTCTACATCATTATCGGCTCAATTTTAAATCTAACGAGGTTTAATTATTTTTCGGGTTGCCGCTGTCGCGCCACCCGTCTTCCCCTCGCCGCTAAGCGAGGCCAGCTGGTCGCTGACCTGTTGTTTACGGCAGCGAGGGAATTCCTTCAGTGTGACGTAGCCCGTTTTTGTCAAACCTCGTCTGGGTTCGGTAGCCTGGTGCCCGCAGTCCTCGGTGCGCTTGAACTGTTTTTACATTTCACGCGCTTTTATGATTTCTTACGTTCTTCGTCGCGCTACCCGTCTCCCCTTCGCTATCTAGATTTAACTTTTGTTCGATCAGCAATGCCTGACTTGATCGTAATTTTGAATATAATCTCTCTCGTTCTCAGCAAAGTCTGATGGTACGGGCTAGTGGTTATAACTATGTTACACTATCCCCCGAGATCTTTGAGTGAGTTGTGTTAACAACTCGCGCAAACATCTCTTATGTCATTCCGTAATTCTAATTCTCACCTCTTTCCTTCTCTTCTTTTTATTTTCTTTTTGTTTTCTTCTTTATTATTTTTATTTCTTTTTTTTCGTCTCCTTTCTTTTCTTTTCTTTTTATTTATTTTTAAAAATTTCTTTTCTTTTTGTTTTCTTCTTTATTCTTTTCTTTGATTTTTATTTCTTTTTTTTATTTTAGTATATTTTTTTTTCTATCTACCGATCCGGGTTTTGGCTTCTTCCTGTCCTGCTGGATCCACGCCTCTACAATTATCTTATTCCATTTTTTTTTGTATGCTAACTCGCACGCCAGGCTTAAAATCTAGTCCTATTTTCTATCAACCAATGCAATGCAATTCAACACGAGTATTTTTTGGTTGTTTTTTGTTTTCTTTTATTTATAATCTGTCGCAGTCGTTACCATGGTCCGCGTCACTGTCAGTCTCATACTGTCTGTGTAATTACCCCCCAATTTACAAGTATCATCGTTGATTCATCGTCCGGCTCTGGGGTGGCCAGTTATTCCATATATCTAGCCTCTTCAGCCTTCTCCTCATTGTCAGTATCCGACCATTTCTCCTGCATCCAGTCGTTCCGGAGTCCGGTGAGCGTGGGGATTTGGGCAGTTCACTGTGCTGTTTCCCCGGCTGTCCTCGTGACGCTTGCTCTTTCCCTCAGTCTCTTCTGGCGGAAATGCTTCCCGTGATATCCCCCGTCCGGGCCATATTCGAAGTCCTTAGCAAGTCGCCTCCGTGCCTCCCCTCTCCGGAGCAGCTGTTCCTCGACGTCATATTCCTTGCTATTGAAGCTTGTATGAATGTCCACCCAAATTGCCTCAACGACCGGGTCTAACTTATTGACGTAGACGTCTACGGTCCCCGATGTTGTGATCTCGATGAAGTGGTCCCTTGCCCCTTCTGTCCACTTTAATTCTGCTGGGCCGAGCTGGTCCATTGCACATATTATGGCGAAATAAGGCTCTCTAAGGTATAGACTCGGTGACGTATAGAGCGTTTTCATCTCCATGGAAACCTTCTTTGCTAGGTCACCCAACCATACGTGATATTTTCCATTCGTCCTTTTTCTCATGAGCGTGCCCCAAAAAAACAAATACTCTCCCGTGTCCTCCTCGTCCATCAATAGGAAGAGCACCGCTCTCCTGGGGTAGGCTTCCTCCTCCAAAATCCTGTGTAATTGAGGGTGGTTCCGTGGCGTGGTCTCCACCAGCTTGAAGAACGACTCTCTACGTTCCTCGTCGTCTTTCTTCCAGATATAAAACCGGCTAGGGTTTTCCACCCCAATGATCTCTGAAGTGTAAGGTTCCCCTGGGATCATGTATTCCACGGCGTATTCGATGAAACACTGCATGTTTCAGAATTTTGGGAGAAAAAAAAACTTCGAAAAACAAAATTTCACTGTTTTGACAGATAGTATGTGTTGTATAGTTTTGCTGCGATCAACTAATTTTTGTAGATTTGATGGCGCGATTCCTTCCTTTTATAGTATTCTGGGAGCTTCATTACATGTATATTTCCTGATCTCCTACTTACAGCCAATCAGAATCCCGTTGTCCGCTATCTTTGGCGAAGCCCGATATTTTTCAAATGTCCCTCGAACGGTCTTGGTGTGTACGCCAATTATCGTGTCCCACGGCCTTCACTCTCATATTTCGCCTTCGGCGGTCGGTCTCGGCCAATCAGGTGTTTCACTTGTCGCGCCTCTTTTCCTGACCCACCATACTTCCTTGGAATTTGGAGTATTCTTCTCGGAATAGGAGTTTCGTTGTGACGTCAGGAGCTCTCCATTGGTCTGGTTCTGTGCTTAGTTCGATGACCGCCAATTGGTGTATTGGTATGGCACTTGTAACAGCCGAGCGTTTGTGGTGTTGTTTTGATTCCAGGTGTTGCCCTATAGCTGTCTCGCTCCTTTTCTCGTGTGCTGTGCTTGTCGGGTCCTCTTCTTTCTTCTCGCATGGAATCTACCACGCTCTTTCTTATTGCCTAGATCTATAACCAAATAAACCACACCTACGCTTTTCTTAATTCTATATAGTCCGTCATATAATGACGGAAGGTTTCCTCTTGCTCTGCCGCTCAAATGGTGTGCAGTTGTTTTGTGGTGACTCTCATTTATGCAGCCCTGAATTATTCTCACCCATTTGAACCAACCTGCATGATTTCCTGTCAGAAAAACTCGGAAGAACATTCCGAGCTCACGATTAACTCATTCGACGATATTACCTTGGGGATAGCGTATTGATGAAAATACTGCCATGATACCCTCGTCCTTGAGTTTTTGTCTCCAATTCTTCGCGGTGAATTGTGTTCCGTGGTCGAATTGGATTCTACGTGTGTTTGAGAAGTTCTTGGATGTTGTTGAAACAACCTGTGAATGTATTGAAAAATTATGAGTCTTCACTCACGACAGGAAAAAAAGAAACCAGACACATAGATGTTAAATTAGAGAAAGTTGTGTATTACACCTTCCGCATGTTAGTACAAATTACTCAATTTAGAAAATACACCGAATACAAAAATAAAATATAAAAGAATTGGAATTTTGATTTGAAGGCAATTTTGAGTAACACTCAATTATATTAATTGAGTGCTGTCCCTGTGAAGTGCTTGAGTAGCACACAATTGTATTAAACGTGTGCTGTATCTAATGAGTGGCGTGTACGCGGTGCAGCCAGTGCTGCGGAGCACGCCACGCAATGAGATATATGAGTGCGTAGATGAATTTAATGCCTGTCAGCAAATACTCAATATGATAGAGAAATAGAATTTAAAGAGAGTGAGTGCTAGCACATGCAACTATGACAATTAAGTGGAATTCTGCTATGACAGGCTGTGATGCAGTCCACGCTGCAGAGCACTGAAATGTGAGCTTGAGGATGCACAAAATGATTCGACTGAATTCACAACACAATCCCAGCAAGTTTAATTGGGGAAAGTGCACTGAATTGGTAAAACACACGCAATTATATTAATCGAGTGTGACACAGGTTGAGTGAAAACGTGGTACAGCCCGCGCAGCAGAGCACGCCACAGTATGAGACCTTTATGTTGATGTACCGATGAGTTTTCCACTTCTCACCGTCATTGAATTGCACTGAATTGTAACGATGTACTCGTATCTTAATTTGAGTCCTGGTGAGCAAGAAAGAGTTGAGATGATCCGGTGTAGAAGAGCGAGAATTGTCCGAGCCCTGCAGAATGTGTACGCTGTTCGAGCGGGTCTTCACGTAAGTGCCAGATTTCACAATATGGCTGCGTTTTACGAAAACGACGTTGAGCGCTGAAGTCAAATGAGAGACAGGCGAGTGGTTTAAACAATATAAAGCATTGGTTTTTAGTGAAGTTAAAAAGGAACTAATAATAGATCAAGATAGGGATAAATTTAGGAGAATAGAATTAAGAGAATAGGTGTGTGTGCAAATAAATCTAAGTAAAATTAAGTGCATAGGATTAATTAATACGATTAAGCGAGTAGTGTATAATGGAATCAAATTAAATAGTGTGGATCTTTAAACCGGCAGTAGAAACAGGAATTGCCCGATTCTGCGAGTGTAAGCGAGAAAGAGCGAAAAGTGAAACAAGAGTGAAAGAGTTAAGCATTGTAAACAGAGTTTATACATTCTGTCAAAGGAGTGGGTCTGACGCGAGTAGCTGTGTGTGTGCATGTTAGAAGCTACTGGGGCAATACCAACTCATTTACACGTAACAGATACTCGAGCCTGAAAATACCGCGAATTTGAACGCAAATAAGACGAAATAATGTTAAAAAAATCTCCGGAGTTCCCAAATTCGAATGCACCATCCTAGATATTAGAGGCCGGAAACTGTAAAATAACTTGTTATAAAAAAAAAATCTTTTGTTAATAAACCCCATTCTCACTCACCTCGAAGTCTAACATTAATTAGTCCTGTGCTTCGAGCCCGAATCCCCCATGATAAATAAAAATTATTGTGAACGATAAAAATTATCGTTACATTTGGCGCCCAACGTGGGTCTCGACACGGCTAAGAAAAACTGCGGTGGTGAGGTAGGGCGCGCGTAAGACAGAATAAATAAATTCGGTGAAATTAAAGTATGGATACAGGCGAGAAAGCGAATCTCTCAACTGAGCTTGAGGAGTTGCGTATGGTGGAAAGCTTGGTGGAACAGCATCGGCAGGAGGGGGGTGCTGAAGGTGGTGAAGCTTATATATGGGAATCAACGACAGCTGATCACCTATTGGATGATCGTCGGCAAAGAGATCGAAGAAATATACAATGGATTTCGGAAATTACGCCGATTGAGGAAGACGAAGATGCATTTGGTGAGAGCGCGGATAACCAGGGGAACAGTGGAGTCAGCAGTACGCCGAGGCTTATCAACAGAACTGCGGTTATTCCACCGGATCCAATTGGGGTAGGGGAGTTAATGCAGTTTTTGCAGGAGAAACACGAGGAAGTGATAAAGTCACAGCAGAGGATGGATGGCAAATTCGTTAAAGTGATAAAGTTACAGCAGGAGATGAAGGACGAGTGTATAAGCAGGATTTCTATTTTGAGGGAAGCAACGAAGGACGCACTGGAAGGTGAGATTTCGGCGGTGGAGTGCCGGACGGATAAAAAAATTAAAGAGGCCAGGGAAAGCATACTGGAGAATCAGAGTATCACAAATAATGATATTCAACAACAGGTCGCTGGTCAGATGGCGACTGTGGAAAAACTTGAAAGAAGGACACAGGAAATGATGGCAGAAATTCGTGCAGCACAAGAAATATCCGAGGACCAGAATAAAAGAATTGAAAAATTAGAAGAGTCGACACGAAGAACCAATGCATCTATGAGTTTCGGACAAACTATTGGAGGAGGATTAAACGTCACTCGACTATATACTACAGCCCAGAAACCACCGACATACAATGGCGATGGAAAGGAAAGACCAATGAGATTCTTGAAAGAATTTCGAGAATTTTGTATCGCAGGGGGGATCGAAGATACTGAAATTTGGCACGCTATCGGGACTGCATTGAAAGGAGTTGCAAACGATTGGTGGCTCGTAGAGAAGGGAGCGGTACACGACCTTCAAACTTTTGAAGAAAATTTTTGTGCAAGATATTGGGCTCGTGACATGCAGGACAAGGTCAAGAAAAACTTGGAATTTGGATCGTTTTATACTGAAGGTCAGGCGTTGACACGAGCCGAATATGCGACTCGTGTCATCGGTAACGCGCGAGATCTGAGCGAGAAATTGAGTGACGAGGACATAATACGTCGTCTTGCAAAGCATTTCGATGAAGAAGTGCGTAGCGCCGTGAGAGTCCGCCAAATCTGTGACATTAATGAATTTTTGGAGTTGCTGGAGAGCACGGACGTGGCGGGCCCCTTGAATTACAAGAGAGCGACGGCTCGTACAGGGGGATACGCGGTGCAGGAGCCGCAGAGATATTATAATAGAGGAGCGGCACGCGAGCAGACGGCGCGTCCGTACTTTCGATATGAAAATCGAGAAAATGCAGCGAACAATGGCGGCAAGGGTGGTCCATCGTCACCGGGATGCCAATGTGGTCGGGGAGAAAGACCGTCATGGCAAAATAACGGGCCATGGTCACCATCAAGACCTGCTTGGCAAGAAAACAAGTCAGAAAGATTTCAGGCGCCGGAAAACAACAGACCGGCGGGACCTGAGTTGCAGAGACAGCAGCAGCAGCCGAACAATCAAGTAAACAACATAAATCGTGCTGTCCAGGGTCCGTTCGTGGCACACACGATTCCGAGAGTCGGTACCAGAAGGCTCGAGAGCAGGAAACACAAATCCGGGAAACGCCTAGCCGTTGCGCCCAGAAGAGCTGATGACATCGAAAAGAAAAATGAAGAACGGAGCGCAACGGTAGAACAAAAAGAAAGGAAAAGCACGAGACAACGAATGAACGCGAGGAAGAGAGAGAAAAAGAAAGTAAGGGATCAGCGAAGAATAGTGGAAAAGGACAGAGGCAGATAACAGGCGGTGAGACAGGATCAAGAGGAGAACACCGGACGGCGAGGGCAGGCTGAATCCGTGGAAAGCCGAGTTTAGGAAGACGGTAAAGGCTGATTTGATAATAAACAAAATATGTGTCCTGAAAATGTTGCCAGAGTTCAGAGAGTACCGGATCTCAGAGGGCCAGCACCGGGAGAGGTGGATAGAGGCGAAGAGGAAAAGATAGCGTGTTCGACACTTATGGAAAATGCACGGGAGTATTTATACGAAGGGGTGGAGAGGAGGCCAAGCAAGTGGTACGACGAGATGCATCCGAGTTGTCCGGAGATTCCAGTAGAGATTGCTGGAATCTCGGAGATGAGTCTCGCCGATAGTGGAAGTGAGGTATCGTGTGTCTCAGGGGAGTTTTTCCGGAAAAATGAGGAAATTAAAAAAAAATGCCCCGTATTGCCGGTGACGTCAACCCAGTCGGAGCGTTTGGTGGGGAAACAGAGCGCATCAAGAAACAAATTATGATCGAGGCAGAGTCATACGGATCGACAGGAGCCTTACAAATGTTGGTGGTGCCAAAACTAGTCAGGCATATATTAATTGGTATCGACGGGATGTTGGCTTTGGAGATATCCATAGACTTTCGAAATAGGATTCTAGCAGTTAAGGATAAAGTGGTTGCGAAATTAAAAGGTGGGTTATGGCGGCACATTGATCCAAAGAATCTGCAGTCAATCGAAGCGAAGGAGGTGTGTACCGTAGTAGACGTGAATGATAACCTGGAGGGGGAAATAGAGATCAGACTGACAGAGGAGGAGTACCACAAGAGAATGGAGGAATGTCAGGATCTGAGGCCGGAAGTCAAGGCAAAATTCAAAAGAATCGTTGAAGAGAAGAGATAGATTTTCGATAAGCCACCAGGAAGGATGACAGAATATAAGCACCGCTTGTTACTAAAGGATCCAAAGCCATATTTTTACCGCTCATATCCGGTCTCGCTGACGCAACGGGTGAGAGTGCAAAGAGAGATCGAGAGAATCCTGAGGATGGGAATTATACAGAAATCAGAGAGTATTTATATTAGGTGCGCAACTAAGTTCCCGCTGTTTTTTTTTTATGAAAATGAAGGGTGGTCAAATTTTAAGGGCCGATGTTGAATGTGAACCACACCTAAACGTCAAGTTTTTTCTGCATTTCATTTGACATTTCTCAATTTCAGGCTAACTCAATTTGAACCATGGAAAGATACACAATCGAGCAACTCGTTAAAGTTATTCAGGCTTATTATGAAAATGGGCGTTCAAATCAAAATGCATATCGTGCACTTCGTGATTTTTTCGGTCAATTTAATCGTCCAAATGTGCGTACAATCGGAAATCGTGCAAAAATTTGAGCAAACCGGGTCTGTAGGAGATATTAAAACACCAGTGCATGCTCGTACAGCTCGTACTGCAGAAAATATTGCTGCTGTTTGCGATAGTGTGGCTGAAGAGCCGTCCACCTCAACTCGTCGTCGTGCCCAACAATTGCACCTCTCACGCTCGTCGTTGATGAACATTATGCATAAAGACTTGCATTTACACGCTTATAAGGTGCAATTGCCTCAAGAACTAAAGCCTCTTGACCATTCCAAACGTCGTCAATGGTCAGAATGGTGGCAAGAAATGGCAACAGTGGATGATCAATTTTCGAAGAAAATCATCTTCAGTGATGAGGCACATTTTCACCTCAGTGGATTCGTCAATAAGCAGAATTACCGCATTTGGGCGAATCATAATCCAAGAGTGATTGTCGAAAAACCAAGAGTGACTGTTTGGTGCGGTTTATGGGCTGGCGGCATCATCGGGCCGTATTTTTTCCAAAATGAGGCCGGTCAGGCAGTTACTGTGAATGGTGTTCGCTATCGTGAGATGATAACGAACTTTTTATGGCCCGAATTGGAAGATATGGATGTGGGCGATATGTGGTTTCAACAGGACGGTGCCACTTGCCACACAGCTAACGAAACAATGGCTCTTTTGCGCGACAAATTCGATGGCCGTGTTATCTCACGTGGTGGCGATGTCAATTGGCCACCAAGATCATGTGATTTGACACCGTTGGACTTCTTTCTTTAGGGTTATTTGAAAGAAAAGGTGTATGTCGATAAGCCAGCAACAATTCAAGAGCTAAAGGATGAGATAATTCGGCACATTAACGGCATAGAACCTCAATTATGCCTAAGCGTCATCGAAAATTTGGACCATCGGATGGAGGTGTGCCGCCGAGGTCGCGGCGGCCATTTGGCCGATATTTTGTTCCATACATAATTGAACCATACCATATTATCATAATAAAAAGAATTGACAATAATTTCCTAAATAATTTGTGTTTTATTCAAAATCAACATCGGCCCTGCAAATTTAACCACCCTTTACAACTTTATTGTGAAAAAATGTTTACAAATGAATCATTCAAAATATTGCACATCGCTAGCGACAACTTTTTTCCATCTTTCTGGTAGAGCTCGAATACCGTCACGGTAGAATTGTTCGTCTTTTGAGGCTATCCACGAATCAAGCCATTTTAAGATGTCTTCATATGAGCTGAACTGCTGATTAGCCAGACCATGTGCCATCGAACGGAACAATTAATAATCGGACGGGGCAATATTTGGGGAATATGGCGGGTGGGGTAGGACTTCCCATTTGAGCGTTTCGAAGTAGGCTTAAACGGGTTTGGCAACTTGAGGCCGAGCGTTGTCATGCTGTAGAATCACTTTTTCGTGCCTCCGCTCGTATTGTGGCCGCTTTTCACGCAGTGCTCGGCTCAACCGCATCAATTGAGTTCGATACCGTTCCCCAGTGATGGTTTCGTTCGGTTTCAACAGCTCATAATGAATAACACCGCCCTGGTCCCACCAAATACACAGCAAAAACTTCGCAGTGTGAATATTTGGCCGAGCTGACGACGTAGAAGCATGACGGGGCAGTCCCCATGATTTTGTTCTCTTTGGGTTGCTGTAATGAATCCATTTTTCATCACCCGTAACGATGCAATGAAGAAGACCCTTCTTTTTTTTGCCACTAGAGCAGTTGTTCACAAGCGAAAAAACGACGCTCAAGGTCTTTTGGCTTCAAATCATAAGGAACCCAAGTTCCTTGCTTTTCAATTATTCCCAACGCATGCAATCGCTTGGAAATGGCTTGGCGGGTAACTCCTAATGCTGATCGAGCAATGCCTCCTATTCAGCGTCTTCGAAGGTTTTTGGCCTTCCTTCACGCGAACGGTCGTCGACATCAAAATCACCGTCTTTAAAGCGACGGAACCAATCACGGTATGTCGTTTTACTTACAAGGAAGGATAGATTGGTGTCCCCCTCCGATTTTGATGAAACTTACGTATGTTGTAGAACATCGAAAACTAACACACGCGTGTTCGAAGGGGTGAAATCGCCCTTCAAAGTTCGGCATGTCGAGGGGTGATTATGCAGTTTCACCCAGAAGGCGTCAGCCGTTTTTAATGAAACAAAAACCAAAATACTCCTCATTAGAGACAATAAAAATTTTACGTGAAGTTGAAGAATAAAATTCATTTGCAGGGGTGAAACTGCATAATCACCCCTAACTTTAGGGGGCAATTTCACCCCTTAGAAATGTTTTTCTGCCGATAAAAAGAAATACGTGTCTTTTAGTTTTCGATGCTCTACAACATACGTGATTTTCATCAAAATCGGAGGGGGACACCAAACTATGTTTCCTTGTTAGAGCAGCATCTCCGTAAACTTTTTAAAGTTCTCGATGCACTTCAGCCGCCGTTTGCTTCGAATGAAAGAAGAAAAGCAACACTTCCCGCAAATGACGGTTATTTGGCACAACATCAGACATTTTCACACAACCAAAAGTATATGACGCAAAAACAAAATCACTAATGTGTCAAAGCGGTTTGTTTACCATATGTCTAAGCTTGGTTCATGACGTTTTGGTTATGTCCCAATCGACCGGCACTTACTACTGGAGCCATATCTTGAAAAACAGCGGGAACTTAATTGCGCACCTAATATAAATCCACTCATGCCCGTCACGAAGAGCGATAATTCGGTCCGCCTGTGTCTGGATGCTCGGGAGTTGAATAACTATTTAATCAATGATTACAATAATGCACCACCAATCGAGGAGATTTTTCAACGATGTGGGGGAAATACGGTGATGTCTACGTTAGATTTAACTAGTAGTTTCTGGCAGATACCCCTGCATCCGAAATCTCGAAAATACACGGCATTCCAGCACAACGGGAAGTGTTACGAATTTACCGTCACACCGTTCGGCCTGAAGACCAGTACAGCAAGTTTGATACGAGCCCTCGATGTCGTCCTGAAAGGTTTGGATTTTGTGATTAATTTCGTCGATAATTTATTGGTCATGTCAATATCACATGAAGAACACCTAAATCATGTACAACAACTATTTGAGAGATTCCATCAGCACGGAATGACTTTGAAATTCTGTAAATCGCATTTTTTCCGGAAAGAAGTAATTTCCGTTGTAAGGACATATCCTTACAACGGAAGGACTAAAACCGGACCCCGAGAAAATAAGAGCGATACATGAATACCCACGACCTCGGACGATAAAACAATTAAGAGGATTCCTGGGACTCATAAATTTTTACACTAAGTTCACAAATCGCCATGCACATGAGACTGCACCATTATTAAATCTTTTGAGAAAAGGTATACAGTGGAAGTGGGATGGTGCTATGGACATAACATTTATAAAAATAAAGAATCTTTTCTGTGATGAGGTAGTGCTCAGGTACCCTGATACGAAGAAACCCTATACGCTTACAACGGATGCAAGTGGGTATGTGCTCGAAGCTATACTCGCACAAGAGGATGGGAATGGAGAAACGAAAGTGGTAACGTTTGCGAGCAGGACGCTTAAAGGAGCTGAGATAGGGTACATGACCACGGAAAAAGAATTATTAGCAATTGCATGGGCATTACAGAAATTTAGAACCTATCCGAAAGGTGCCCAGGTACGTATAAAGACGGACCACAGAGTTTTAATTTTCTTAAAAACGTGCAGATTTACGGCTGAAAGGCTGATACGATGGGCGTTATCCATACAGGACTACGACATACAGGTAGAGCATGTCTCGGGAAAAACAAATGTGGTGGCGGATGCTTTAAGCCGAGTGAGAGTGGACGACGATTCGCATTCGACCGATAACAAAGGAATTGTGGTAGTTGCGGGGGTATTGGCTGAAAGAATTTCAGGGGAACTGGCCAAAGATTTGAAGAACATAAAAGATGTCAAGAGGAAACAAGAAGATTTACGGATTATGATGGATTTCCTGGCCGTCGAAAAAGAAGAAACAGAAGAGCAGAAATTTCGACTAGAAAAGGGGATTCTACAGAAAAAATCGAAAACCGGGATTTGGCGGGTGATAATACCAAAAAGTATGATTCAAGATATGATAAAGACGTGCCACACTATGTATGGACATCTGGGTGCAAAGAAGTGTTCACGGATACTAGAGGAGGATTTCACATATCCACATATGGCAAAAATCGCTCGGAGTATCCTAGCTACGTGCGACACGTGCCAAAGAAATAAAATTGCTGTACAGACCAGCTACGCAGCGATGCAGAATATAATACCGGAAAGACCGGGGGATTTAGTATCCATAGATTTCTATGGGCCCTTGCCTGCATCGGGGGGTAGAGTAAAACATATCCTCGTGACTCTAGATGCATTCAGTAAATACGTGGTTCTATACCCGATGAAGAAAGCAAACACATCCACGGTTATTAAGCAAATATTTGGTGTCTACATTCCAAAGTACGGGAAGCCACGAATGATTCAATTCGATCATGGAACACAATTCACCGCTAAGATATGGATACAACAGCTCAAGGACGAGGGTATTATGGCCGTGTTTTCATCGATACGGCACCCCCAAGGAAATATCGTCGAACGAGTGAATCGGGAACTTGGAAGGTTTTTCCGAGTTTTCCTAACCAGTAACCATGCAGGCTGGTTTAAGTGGATAAAAATAATTGAAAATTGTATAAATGAGTGTCATCACGACACGACCGAATACACACCGTTGGAATTACAGTGCAAGAGAAAGCCGCTACGAGAATGGAATAAACAGATGGGCATAGGGAAGGACGAGGATAACAGAATAACATACGAAATGAAAATTGAAATTGTGAGAGAAAGAATGAAAAAAAGGCCGGCGTCGGGCAGAGAAATTTGACGCGACTCATAGGTTAACGAATTATGAAGTAGGTGAATGGTGCTTGTAAAAGCGTTAAATGTGTCAGATCCATTAAAACAGTTAACATTAAAATTTATGCCATTATATAAGGGGCCGTATAGAATTCAGAAATGCGTAGGTTTAACTACTTATTTAGTTGTAGATTTAGAGAATAAGAAAGAGCGCGGTAGATTTCACGCGAGTATGTTTAAGAGATATCGGACAGAGACAGAACAGACAGAGAAGAGAGAAGAGGACACGACCGAGTCGGCGATCACGGGAAGAAGGGAGACAGCACGAAGGACAAGTACTCGAAACAATAACAACGATGTAACGCTAGATCGAACAGAGACTACACCAACACATCGTTGGGGGGAGTCCAGGACTCGGGATTGAGCCCTGACGTCACGGCTAATGGTGGTTCCAAGAAGAATGCTTCGATTTCCAAGGAAGGAGGGCGGATCTGGTGAAGAGGAGCGAATAATAAAACACCTAATTGGCTGGTGCGAACGATTGAAGGAGAAATGAACCATCAGAAGTAAGCAATGAACCAGCAAGGCTATAAAAGGAAGGGACCGGACCACCGCCCCACAAAACAAGCGAAAAATTAGCGGAAGGTGCGACGAAGTATTCTGAAGACAAGCGTTAAATTTTTCTTTCTTTTTGGAGTTTTTTTTTTGTGAAAAAAAAGCAACGTTTCGTGGAGCACGCGGTGGAGTATATGACTCCGGTGGAGCCCTACACCGTAGAGGTGATTGCGGTGGAAAGCCCAGCGAGGTTTTATGTCTGGGCGGAGAAAAATGAAGAGCGAAGAAAAGCCGTGATGAAATTAGTGGCAGAGACACCTTTGCAGCACCCACAACTGCATCAATTATTAGAAGAAAAGTGTATCCGGGAAGAGCGGTACTCTACATGTTGCAGGACGAAGATGAGGCAGAAAAATATACGTTTTTCCGAAGAAATGTCATGAGGAGACGGGCCAATGGAAAAATTTACGTATGGCTGGGCGACATGGCAAAAAAAATATCGCTGCCCCAGGAGAATTTATACACAACGCCAACCCTATATCTTGGGGAACCCTTTTTCGCCATCACATGCGCGATGGACCGTCTAGCCCCTGCCGGTGACAGCTGGACAGCAGAAGATCGAGGGACGTTCATCGCTCTGACAACATCTGGAACAGTCGATTTGTATATAAATGAGTTGGACCCGGTGACGGAAGCGGTATGGACCGAACTACACGCAACCTACCATGGCAGGGGTGTGGATGTTTCGGAGGAGAAGGTGGTGAGAAGGAGAGCAAGGCGTCTGACAAAAAATCGCTCGCTTGAGTATGGTTCAGATGGGGGATTCCTCGGCAAGCATTTCCGCCAGGAAAGAGCCGTGGAAAGGAGGAGAAGGTCGGACACAACCGAAGAAGGACCAGTGACATCGGGACCGTCCACCCACGACAGCGGACTACAACGAGAGTACGAGACCGACGACGAATGGTCGGAGACGGACCAGAGTCGAGGAAGAGGAGGAAGGAGAGACGCAATGGCTAGCAACACCAGAGCCGAACGAGGAAACAACGCAAACACTGCTCTACTGGGGAGTGATTACGCAGATCCAGGCAGACGAGATGGGCAGTGACGAGGACCGGGAAAACGACAGTGACGCGCAATAATTAAATAAATTTAAAAAAAAAAACATACTCGTGTTGGAATTTATTCGTGTTTTGCTTCAGGAATAAGAAAGAGTTTTATTTTAGTCAGAAGTAGAGTATAGAGAATAGATCTGCGTTCTATATTAGAAATAAGAAATAGTGATACCTTAGTCAGTAAGCAGGATCGAGAAAAGGAAGACCCAAGAAGCAAATCCACTGAATTAGTAGGTATAAAAGAAATGTATATAAAAAAAAAATATATATATAATTATATATATACAAAAGTAAAAGAACATTTTTTACTTACCATTGTCTGAAGCATCATCGTCGTCGTCGTCGTCGTTGTCCTCAAACTCCGTGGACGCCTCGTCGATGTTGAACGGCCGCTGAATTATATGCTGTTCCACCAGCTCGGCGGCCTCTCTGTCGTCGTCGTCGTTGTCGCCGTCGTCGTTGTCCTCAAAGTCCGCGGATGCCTCGTCGATATTGAACGGCCGCTGAATTATAGGCTGTTCCACCAGCTCAGCGGCCTCCCTGTCGTCGTCGTCGTCGTCGGCGCTATCCTCATTCCCGTCCTCCGTCGTCGTTGGTACTGGCGACTACAGGCACGTTGTCGTCGTTGTCGTTGGTACTTTCACCGGCGACTACAGACACGTTGTCGTCGTCATCATCGTCGTCGTTATCACCCATGTAGGCATCATCGTATTCGTCTGCATTACCCTTGTCATCATCAGCGATGCAGTCGGTATCGATAGTGCCAGACGCCGCTGCTTGATCGACATCCATTTCATCCCCCGTTGTGTCGGTGTCACTGGTGTCACTTGGAGCTAATGAATTGCGTCGTGCTGTAACGAAAATTATTTTCTATTAGAAATATTATTTGTAAACATGTTATTTAATAATATACGTTTCAAAACATAATACACAATTCACAACATGGTTAATGTTTTCGGTATAATTCAAAACGTGTTCACTACTCACCATAAAAGTTTTCGACTCTCGGTCCCGCAGTGATGGGTGAAGCATCCCTCCATGGCTCGCTAGATGCTCCACAACGAAACGTTGTGCAAACGCCGACCCGGAGAAGACACCCCTGTTGAAGGCTACAGTGTTACCTTCGACACCACCTTGACGAAGCACTCTAGTGAATTCCATAATCAACCGATCGAACGTAAAGTTCGAGATATGCGCAAACCACCGCACCGTATACTGTCGCACAAATCGTCGATCATGTATGATAAAAGCACGAGCCGTTGCACGCACTACTCCCAAAATTGAACAACGCGGAAAAACCATTTTTAAAAAGCAAGATAAATTGAAAAATACAAGAGCAAAACGAAGCTGTGGTTGCACTGCTGCGTTTCAACACGGAATTAGATGAAAATTTTGATTCCGTTCGCTTTTATATCTTGACCATAGCCCTCTCTTCTTTAGCTATAAATGCATTTTGACTTTTCACCCTATACACTGTATAATCTAAGAACGGTAGCGAAAGTTCTTTTAAGAATGGTAAAAGTTGAAGTCTACGATGTGACCTGGTATATTCAGGATCTACAGTCATCGTAGCCCTGGTGTCTATTCATAAAGATACCTTCATATCGTATTATGCATTACACAATTCTGTGGTACCCATTTTGAAAACCCTCTAAATACGAGTCTTTGCAATCCTACGTTTTCTGTAACAAGCTGTGGGGGGCGAGCATTAGTCATTTCAATTTTTATATACATCTGTTCACAAGCCAGTAAATACGAGCTCTCGTACTTCTACATTTTCGAAAGCAACCTATATTGTCAGAACGAGCATCCCTAATTTATGTATACACCTGCACTTTCCGCTACAGTAGCGTAGACTTGTTTACTTAACAGTAAATACAAGCCCTCGAACTCCTTCATTTTCGGTAGCAGTCTGTATTGTCAGACCTCGTATCCCTAATTTTAATGTATGTATACGCCTACACAGTCTGTCCACAAGACAGTGCATATGACGTCTTGGACTCTCGCATTTTGGAATCAAGCTGTATTGTCAAAACGAACATACATAATTAAAAATATTCATCTGAACAGTCTGTTTACAATGTGACTAATACGATGCTAGCAGAGGGTCGCGCAGCAAGCTGTACACCTGTTTTCCTCCGCCCCTCCATTTAATAATATACAATATGGTTATCCATACTTACCTATAAAATGAATCGTTGAAAGGGCTAACTGGCAGTCAGGCCCGTAACACACTAGAAACCACAACTAGCAGCGATAGATTTACGATCACCATCTCTTTCGTCGAGTTTACGCATGTTGCTCAATATGAGTTCCGCCTATATGGGTGTGGCCGCCATGTACCGGCTTATATCTGCCGATGAGAAGAAAAATCTCGAGATATCACTGCCTCTCGGTACAACATACAATCTGAATTATTCAGAAACAAAGAAGATAAGCGTGGAACTTCAACCGCGTATAAACGGCGATGTTGTACCAATCATCAAGCTACAGAATAATAACTCATCGAGAGGAATCATCCTGGATATCACTACCTGGGGTAAGCTACAAGATGCACTGCCCGAAATGGACTCATATTTCTAGGAGTGTAGGAATTATGGTAAGCGGACCGCTTACCGTACCCCAAACACCCTCAAATTTGGAGACTTCGAGGTATACTTTACAACATCGTTCGGGTCCAAATCCATTATGTTCGATCGGTGCATTGATGAGCCAACCACTAAGGACAGTGTCGACCAGAATGAAGAGAGTCAAGTGGAACCACCACCAGCGAAGAAGAAGAACATCTATTCACCGGCTATAGTGATGCACAAAAAATCATTTGACGGGTTATGTGCCGTAACAGTGTGCGTCGAGGAGCGCTTGAGACGGCTCCAACGCTACACCTCTTATGTGAAAAACTGTATCGAAATTCTATGTGCTGAATTACTTATTCATATTCCCGCTAAAGAGTTAGCCAAAAGTGTGGATCAAGTGCGCGGTAGAGAACTCTTAACACAGAATAGCTCTAATCTGTGTGAGGCTATACGCCATCGAGTCCATCCTTCATTCATTGACTATTTCGATATAATGTTCCTGGAGTTAAAGGTATTTTGTATTCCATTCATAACACATGAAATGAAAAAAACACTCACAGACATTTCTCTAGTAGCTACAAATCCGATCGAATAATAATCGGAGAACGAGTGTAAAAACTAGTTAAAAAGCAGTATTTAATACTTTACATAATAACACATAAAAGATAATAATTAATTTTACTAATTGTAGATGATAAGATAGTTATTCTATGACTTTGTATTAATTATGTGCTGCCCCGTCTCATTGTCATCCCATGTTTCGCTTAATCTAAATTAGAGTTATTAAAGCTGTATACATAATGCTATTGTCAATAAACATATTTGTTCTTTAAATGTTTTTACCTATTATTATTACTATTAATATCAATAACTGGTTTGACTGATTCGAAAGATTTATTTTTAATTAGTGTCAAATAGTAAAAAAACAAAACTTCGGATATGTAGGACACGACGGACGCAAATCTTTTTACCGATGTCAAGCTACAATCTTCTTTTTCGATGGTAGGACCCAGTCTGTGGTATCGCATGTAGGACCCAATCTACTTATCTATAGCTGCACCAAATCTACACTACCGACAGTCGGTAAGTCGCTCTGTTTTACCTGCTGTCGGTAACATACCTCCTGTCAAATATTTTTAATAGATGGCTCATCGGTAACAAGCGCCCTACAGATGGCGCACGTGTCACCTAGGTGGCGCGTCAGTCGGGGGCTCAGGGTGGAGCGACTAATCAGGTGCAGGAAGAGGTGGGGGACTAATCACAAGCCAGCAGGGAGAGGGGAGGCCACGCCCAGAAGTCTCGCGATCTTGGCCCCTATCTACTTACATTCATCTATTTCATAATGCGTAATGTATGATCCTGGTAATTTTCCATAATAACCTCATCATTGTCAGATTGTTCTTCTAATAATTCAGTTATCGCTGCATCCGTCAGTTGATGCTTAGGCTTCATACGATTGCCAGTTACGTAATTTATTTGAATAATGAAAATACCGTCATTCGCGGTTATTCCTTCAACTGGATTTCTCGAAAGTGCATCAGCATTAACGTTAGTTTTCCCGGATTTATATACTATCAGGAGTACAAATTGAAAATGCGGGATTTTTTTCTATTTTTGAACGTTTATTCTGAAAAAATGGTAACAAATGAATTATTCAAAGTATTGTCCATCGCTAGCCACAACTTTTTCCCATCTTTCTGGCAATTTACGGATACCGTCGCGAAAAAATTCGGCCGGCTTGGCTGCTATCCAGTCATCGACCCATTTTTGGGCTTCTTCGTAAGAATGGAAGCGCTGGTCAGCTAGGCCATGTGTCATCGATCGGAAAAGGTGGTAATCGGAAGGAGCAATATCTGGGCTATACGGCGGGTGGGGTAAGACTTCCCATTTCAGCGTTTGTAGGTATGTTTTGACCGGCGCTGCAACATGTGGCCGAGCGTTGTCATGTTGCAAAATTACTTTGTCGTGTCTTTGCTCGTATTGTGGCCGTTTTTCTTTGAGTGCGCGGCTCAAACGCATCAATTGAGTTCGGTATAGTGCTCCTGTGATGGTTTCGTTCGATTTCAATAGCTCATAATACACCACACCCAGCTGGTCCCACCAAATACAGAGCATGAGCTTGGCGCCGTGAATATTTGGTTTGGCCGTCGATGATGATGCATGGCCGGGGTAACCATATGATTTTTTGCGCTTCGGGTTATCGTAATGGATCCACTTTTCATCACCAGTGACAATGCGATGCAAAAAACCCTTCCGTTTTTGCCGTTCGAGCAGCAGTTCGCATGCAAAAAAACGGCGCTCGACGTCTCTCGGCTTCAGCTCATACGGCACCCAATGTCCTTGCTTTTGGATCATTCCGAGGGCTTTTATACGATGGGAAATGGCTTGTTGTGTCACTCCCAATGAATCTGCGAGCTCTTGTTGAGTTTGACACGAGTCTTCATTGAGTATTGCCTCCAATTCAGCATTCTCAAACTTTTTCACTTGGCCCGGCCGCTCTTTGTCCTCAACGTCAAAATCACCACTTCTAAACCGCACAAACCATCTCTCGCACGTTGAAACCGATGGAACATGACTCGGATAAGCCTCGGAGACCAATCGATGTGCTTCAGCAGCACTTTTCTTCAAATTAAAGAAGTAAATTAAAACTTCCCGCAAATGCTGTTTTGTTGGCACGAAACTCGACATATTGAGAGCTCAAAAAAACTATGAATTTGACACTGCGACAAATTGACACATACTGAAAATTAAAGCTATAAGACGTAGCTTTGACATGAACATAGTCACAGTACTGCCTGATGCGTATAGCGTTAGTAACGCCATCTGTTATCAAACCCGCATTTTCAATTTGTACCCCTGATACATCGTATTCGTATTCTGCGAGTTTTAGTCTCCAACGCGAAATTTTTTAATTACCGTCCGTTGCCTATCAAAACCATAGCAATGGTTTATGGTCGGTTACTACTGTAAAATAATGCCAATATGAATACGGCCGAAAATGAAGTATAGAATATACTATAGCTAATGCTTCCTTTTCATACGTATCGTATCCTTCTTCTACCTCGCTCAAAGCTCTAGAGGCGTAGGCGCATGGATGGTCGTTATTAATTTCTTCTTGTAAGAGGATGCTATCAACAGCATAACCCGACGCGTCCGTAGTTAAAATGAACGGCTTAAAAAAATCATGATATTGCAAGACTGGAGCTGTACAAAGTTTTTCTTTCAATATTTCAAATGACTCCTGTTGTTCAAGTCCCCAGTCGAATTAATTTTCTTTACGTAAGAGAGATGTCAGGGGTTTTGTGATCTTGGCGTATCCTTCTTTTTGATATTTTTAAGCACAAGGTATTCACGTACTGCTTCTAATTTCTTAGGGTCGGGCCGAACTCTATTGTTCTCGATTATGTGTCCCAGATACGCGACTTCCCTTTTTAAAAATTCGCATTTTTCCGGTTGCAATTTTAAATTCGCGGCTTCTAGTCGTTTAATCAATTCGCGATATATATTCTCATGTTCTTCGAGACTGCGAGCATAAATAAAGATGTCGTCTAAATAAACAAATACTCCTTTCCCGAGGATCCCACTCAACGTGAGGTCCATGCCTCTTTAAAATGTAGGAGGGGCGTTCCGTAGCCCGAATGGCATTCTAACGAACTCATAATGACCACGCGGTGTAGTAATGGCCGTTTTATGACGATCTTCAGCTGAAACTTCAATTTGATGGAATCTCGACGCTAGGTCAAAAACTGAAAAATACTGTGCGCCTTCTAATTGGTTTAATATATCATTAATATTTGGTATGGGATACGGATCAGCGACTGTCTTTTCATTCAGTGATCGGTAGTCGAATACTACTCTCTATTTTTGATTACCTTGAGAGTCGGCTTTCTTAGGTACCACCCATACCGGGTAATTGTATGGTGAGGTAGAGGGTATGATTACTCCCTTTTCGAACATATCTTAAATTTGTTTCCCGATTTCCTCTTTAGTGCACTCAGGCCACTGATAGCCTTGCGTATTTATAGGAAAATCGTCTATTGTAGGAATTCGATATTGTAACATAGTAGTACACGTTAATATATCTCTCGGTACTTGATATAAATGGGAGCTTTCTTTTAAAAGGGTTTCAATACTTTTCCTATCTTCTTTACTTAAATCGTCAAATCTTGATAATTCTTTGATTCGATCAAATCGATCGTGCATTACTGCTTCAGATATCGCGTAACACGATGTTTCGCGTATAAATTTGCGATAAATGGCGTAATTTTGCGATTAATATTTGATATACTGAGTTTCTGTATTAAAGAAACGTCCATGCATTTATATCACTTTGAATTATACTTCTAGGTTTCGAAACTTGTTTCTTTATTTTTATCATTCTCAATACTTTCTACTTTTGATGATTCAGAAGTACAGATCGTTTGTACATTCTTTAATGATTCACAAATGTTTAAAATGGTGTCTTGATTTGATTCGATTTTCGTAGGTACGAAGGTTTCAACAAATTCTTGGCCACAAAATTCTTTATCTTCTTTCATCATTACTAATTGCGATGTTTCAACACAATCTATACAATTGACTTTATTTTCTGCTGATATTTTAGTCTCTATCGAATTCGGATAGACAACGCTTTCAGCAATAACACAATTATTAATTTTTTCACAAGATTCAGTCCTTTCCGTAGGCACAGTTTTCCCTAAAAATTCTGTATTTCTTTCCGTCTCTATCGAATTCCGATAGACAACGTTATTCCCTTTAGTACAATTAGGCACAGTGCCTAATTGCAAATAGGCACAGTGTTTCCCACAAATTCTGAATCGAGCTCCCTCAGTCCTCCATCGAGCGCTGCCCGTTTTGTCGGCACAGTCACCCCTGTGAAACGTAGGCGAGACCTACAATTACTATAATTTATTTCCGTCTCTATCGAATTTGGATAGGCAACGTTTTCGTTGGGTACAATCATCTTTACAGGTTCCATACATGTGCTATTTTCCGTTAGATTCGACGTGCAAATTTCCGTAAGACTTTGGGCTTCTTGTTGCAATTGCTCAAATTCTCCTTCTATTTTTACTTTAAAATCCTTCGTACACAGTATACCTTTTTCCAAACCAGTTTCACAAGTAACTTTAATTATTACCATGCAATTTCTTATTTCTTCTCTTACATTTTCCCAAAAATTGAAAATATTCTCTGAAGAATTTTCAGTATCTCCACGGGGTATTGTCTCTACCGGGAGCTCAATCTTACCCGACAGAGAGAAATCCTCTTTCCTTTTATATTGTCTTTATTTTAAAAATGACCCAACCCTTCAGAAAGCTCGGGATTCTTTGCCCGTGTACTTGAATCGTCACGAGGATGCTTTATTTTTTGCTATTAACACGTTGGGTGCCACGTCAGTCACCGCTGACTGGGACTGAACTTTCCGTTCAGGCCGGGTCAGACCGGTGACTGACAATGTAAAATATGATATAAAACTAAAGAATTTACATTGTTTTAAGTTGTTATCTAAATTTTATTTAAAGTGCACTTACTTTTTATTTAATACGGGATTTTATTATTAATGTACTTAAACATTTTTTCAGAAAATTTTAATGGATTTTATTAAAACAGGGTAAACGTAAAAATGGTTGTCCTTCGCAAGTATCACAAAATGTTACAACTTGTTTGGTAAAATTTCTTGCTTTTTTTCTGCCACACTGTGCCGCATTTTCTTCATAGCACGATTTACAATATTTTCGCACTGCTGAACCTCTGCCAGGTTTTGTCTGCAGTTTGTGTCGTTTTCTACAGGTTGCAATACTGCTGGATGGAACGTCGGTTGCCCGGCAATTTGTTAGGTCTACGGCCAATTTCTTGCGGAATTCTGTAATGCTAATATTCTTATTTATGACATTTTTGTATAAAATAAAACTATTGAGGACTGCTGTATTTAACAAAAGTTCAACAGCCAGGTTTCTATACTACTTCTTTTTTAATAGGCTAGTAGTGCGCTTCGCATTGCTGTACCACGATACCAGCGCGCGTGGCCTGATGGGGATTTCCTTATCAAATCGCGTGGCACTCAACGTGTTAATTAGTTCCTACGATGACACTAATTCTAGTACTGGTACTTGAACTTAAACCGAATACCTATTGCTACTAGTCACGTAAATATAAGCTTTACCATTATTATTGATGACGAACCCGCTTTCTATGTTTATACCTCCACCTTCATCCAGGGGAGGCAAATAGCCTTCCCGTAAATCAAATTTTTTTACTCTCAAGAAGCACAATTTGGTGGACTCTGCAGGGATAACAATAGTTTCCTGAGTTGCAAATGGTATTCTTACATTCTGCATTTTCAATTGTCTTTTTTCGTAATCAATTTTCACGCGATTGCCGTCGAGGTATTCCGAACCGAATATACCAGCTTCCTTTATGGGGAAGTTATTACCTACAATATAGAAAGTAGCAAATCGTCCAAAAATGTGTACGGTAATATTAGCGAAAGTAAAAATTGAATTTGTTTCGATTCCATTTAGTTGCAGAATTTCTCCGCGATTTATAGAGATGAGTTCACTCACAAATTGTTCCTTTAGAATGTTCGGACCGGCTCCTGTATTAACCATAATAATGACAGAAGTTACTATTTCCGATGCCGTTACCGTAACCGTCGCGACGCTACTTTCTCGATGCAGTTGTATATTAAAAATTCGGACTACTCGCGATTGGGAATCTCGGTTGTGATAGAAATTACATGGATCGGATGCTTTGCATGACCTGGTTGTTTACAATGAAAACACTCCCTACCCATATCGGTGGGTCTAACGTTATTATTATCAAAATTCCTTCGATTATCAAATCGATTGTTAATCGACGGTTGCGACTTGTTGTTGCGAAATGGACAGATATGGGTTCTATGGCCTTCGTTTTTACATATCTGACACCGAATGTCACCTGAATTCTGATATCAAAGATTCTGCGGTACTTGTTCTTGTGGCAAGGACATCAATTTAGGGGGGTCGGAGGGAAACGTGAACATATATTAGCCGAAGGACCATAATTTTTACAAAGTTGATAAAATGCAGATATATTTCCCTGTTCTCTTCTTTCCGGAGAAAAAATTTTATAACAACGATCGGCAGTGTGTCCGCGTTTATTACAGACCTGGCATATAGTAAGTAAAGAGGCTTCAAACTTGGATTTATTGTTATTTAAAGGGGGAAAGATTTCAAAACATTTGTCCGCCGAGTATCTAGTCTTCTGACAGATCTGACACATGCTCGGTTCCTTATCGACATTTCCCGAATTTTGTGGAATGACAACCAATGCTTGACTAGACGTCTGGGTCGAGAATTCTTTAGCACTGGGCCCTTTTTTATTGCATAACTGGCAATACACTTCTTCGCTTGCTATCACGTGCACTCCTAGTTTCCAGCCCACCACTACGCAGGGCTGCCTGTGACATTAAACTTTTTTCTGTTTGAACCGCGAGTTTAATTAATTCGTCAAAATTATTGTTTGGACTTAAACGTTGTTCAATTTCCGATTTTAACCCGTATAGAAAACATGCCGGAAAACTTTCTTTAGTGTTATTAATAAATGCGGCAGTCAAAGGATTATCTTCGCTCACATCATAATTTTCGAGTATTAAATTTCCTAAGTCTTTTACGCGATTGGAATATGCAGTGACGGACTCATTTTCTCTTTGATATATGGATCCCAATTGCCCTTGGAGTTGATACACGTTTCGCGTAGGTGCATAAATATCTTTAAGAAATTTACCCATATCCTCTATTGTTTCAAAAGTTTGCGGTAATTTTTTATCACTCGGTATGTTTATTCAAGGATGCAAAGAGGCCTTGGCTATGATGGACCAGGAGCCGAATCAAATTTAGTAAGAGCAGTTCGCATAAAAATAATCGGCGAACCTCGATCCCGGGCTGTGGTGATATTTTTTCACGATTTCTTTAAAAATTAAAAACCGTTAATTGTGGTTGCTTCATTAATTCTTTACGAATGAGTGAGGCAATCAGAGTTGACAAAAATTAGGGATTCGATTGTTTGAGATCTTTCGACCAAGAATGATCGATAACGCAGGAATCTAGGTAACGCTGACTCACACCCCGAGTTGCGATTTACCGAAATTTCCATCTTAACAAGTGGTCGGGAATTGTCGCATAAATTCAGAATTTAATAGTAATTAATTTTAGACTTCTGAGTAGGTGAGAATAGGGTTTATTGATGCGAACAATTGAAATCAGATTGTCAGCGTTCGGTTTCTTGGTACCGATGACCAGTACAATTCATTTGAATCCTTTAATTACTACGATTATTTCCACAATTCTTTTCTGGTATTACGTCGACATAGGTTCTTCGTACATCCAGCTCAGAAGTCTGTTATTGTTTTCCGCGTTGGTAGTGAACTGTACGCTCACCCCTACACCCCACGAAAGATTATTTGGAATATCTGTTTGAATACACATTTTTGAAAAAAATGAATGAGTCATTTTTTATAGAAAATTAAATTTCCCATAAATTTATACATGTGGATTTTTCGACAAATTTGCATATTTCGCGAGATATTTCCGAAAAACGGCGGATTCGTCAAAAAAATTAACTTCGATCATCTTGCGGTACGTGTTATTTTCATCTTTTCACGAAAAAAAAATTTCCGTCACGTTTTTACATGAAACTGAAACTTTTTAGGGGGCGCCTGAAAAAATTTCATTTCTAACGACCACTCTAATATATATATATATGTTCGACCAATCGAAATTGTATTCCCGCATTCAACGTTTATTTGTGAATTATTTATAATACAATTGTGTTAAAATATTGTTTTACTGTTATATATATAGTGCATATTGTGGTTAATTCGGTGCTTAAATGAATTATTTATTTAAACCCGCCCCTCACCAGCCGTGCTCCAATCCCGAGCCAGCACATTCTGGCTCAAAATCGGAAAGATAATATATTATTCTTTCGTTGTGTCCCTTCTTTCAAAGCCCAGGACGTAACAATTGTAATAAGAAAAATGCGAAAAAAATATGGAAAACCTTCCTTTTTGGGACATAGCATCTCATGAAACTTATCATTTTGCTGCGTTGAGATATCGAGATTTCTGAAGTGTTTTCAAGTTTGAAAAAATATGTTTAAAGCTTAATATGGTTGCATTAATTCCAGAATACAGATGTAGCCTGACCAATGGCTCATTCGGCGTGTGCAAGCTTCCTGAGAAATGCCCTGTTGTATATGAGGCCTTGTTAAACGGACAGCTGCCAGACAGTCTGTGCGAGTTGGCCGGATTTGACTCAATTATCTGCTGTCCGAATGCGATCGCATCCGAAAGCATCGCCCACAAGTCAACAACCATAGAGACGCTTATAAATACTGAAAAGTCGAGCACTCAAATATCCCCAACGACTCCTATCGAGAGTCGAAGTCCCGGCGATTTGGCGAAACAAAGTAAGTGTGCTGTAAAAAAAAGAAAAAATATTTGCAAAATATCAAAACATTTTATAGTTAATAGTTTAGTTAAAAAGCATAATGTGGAATGTTCTATCGTTATATCAGAGATCAGTAGGAATACCCAAGTAGGGCCTCGAGGGACTCGCCGCTTGAGGTAGCCGAGATAGTTCACGTACACATTGATTTGGGTGGTATGGTAGATTCCGTGATGTCCATGTGATAGCTACATGCACATCGGGCTCCTGTGTACTGCTGATTGACTGAGCAGCGTTCACATAGCTTCGGGCGATGAAAACTGCGACTTACGCGACTTGTTGGAGAAGTCAACAAATGCGAGAGATTACATATATTTACACACTCGATTATGTTTTAGAAGTAATAAACGAGCCTGTGTCTGAAAATTCCCTCCCACAGGGGGTTTTTATAGGAGGAGAGTATAATCTCCCTTCCTGATACGCAATAAAAATTACCATAAAGCTCTTAGTGCTCCTCTAACTGGTTTTTATTTAACAACGAATTCGAACGCAGAATAATTTCAATGGCCGGTATTAATTTTAATTCGACAGCTCATGGCTAGCACTAGACTATGAGTAATATACTCATCTATTTCGTTATATATGAGCGATGGGGTAAAAGGGTACGTCAAAATTTCCGATAATTAATTCCTATATTTTCCTCTTACAAGATATACTATTATGTTCGCTATGCATGCTAACAACACAACTCACATTGCGACTGGAATAATCTGGGTACGTGGCGTCAATAAAGGCGAATATATGTGCCACGTGGTTCGACAAATAATATTCGGAATAAAGTCTCTATTCACTACTTGAGGGCTTGGGTGGGGAAGTAAAAGAAAATCGTTCACTCTCCACTAACTCAGCTCAAGTTACTATCGCAAAATTGAATTCGAAGTTCTTATTTCGTCTTATATCGCGTCGTTTCCCACTCGCTGCCTGACTCAAAGTGATGAGAGATGTGGCGTCGGTGTAGAGTAGAGTGGTAGATGTGTACGGCGCCGATATGGGTAGAATAGGGCGGTAGATGTGTGTGGCGTCGGTGTCTTAGGCGGATGCTGAGTTACCGTCATCCTTTATCTTCATGTGGCGGCGTGATTTCCTCTTCGCACAGAGGGGGTTGGGAGGCGGCGGGAGTGCGGGGTGTGGCGAGGCAGCATCGGCTCAGCTCGTTGAGTGGGGCGGTGTGCCGTGCGTTGAAGATCGCAGCGCTCATTATGTTGACAGCCGGGCGACCGACGAGTGAAGTGCATCACATGCCGTTGTCGTGTGTAACATAACGGTTTTGCGTTAACTGGTGCTAGTTTGGTGATTGGTCGTGTGAGTGTTTTTATTGTTGTTCTCACAGTCACCACCCTTGTGATTCCGCCCTTCCCTGGGTGTAGAGCAGTGACCCAGGCCGGCGGTGGCTTCCTTGGCGGGAATCGCTTATCGGTGATGAGTACGAATGAATCTTCCTTGATGATGTTGGCTGGGTGGTGCTACTAGGATATTAATTGCTGCCGTTAAAGGTAGTGTGCTGAACATTGAGTCCAAAAGCCTTGCAGCCTTTACTTGATGAGTTGGCATCTCGAGAGATCCCTGGGCTTCAGGTCGATCAGCGATGATTCTGGTACTGCGGAAAGCGCTTTTCCGGTCAGGGAATGACCTGGTGTGAGTGCTGGCACATCGCGTCAGGGTCGTCGCTGAGTAGCTCAAGTGGTCTTGAGTTCAGTATTGACTCGATTTGTGAAAGCAGTGCTGTGAGCTCCTCGTAGGTGAGTGTGGTCTCTCCTACTGTACGACGAATATGGTATTTCATTGATTTTACCACTGCTTCCCATTTACCGCCTATGTGCGGAGTTGCGGAGAACAGGGTCTTTTGAAAGCAGTGATGCTATGTGGTCATGTTCTTGAGTGCTTTCAGTGCTTTGAGTGAACATCCTTCGCAGCGTGACGTCAGCGCCAATGAAGTTTGTTCCACGGTCTAAGTACATAGTGTGAGGGATACCTCGCCTAGATGTGAATCGCCTGTAGGACAAGATGAATCCTTCTGCTAAGTAGTCACTCACTGCTTCGAGATGCACCGCTGATGTGGTGACATATCCACCCATTGGTTGTTTTGGCACCACGACCTTTCCAGATTTTGATGATGAGTGACCCAGCGTAATCTACTCCCGTGTGAGTGAAGGAGCGTGATGGCATGACACGAGCGATGGGAAGTTGACCCATCAACTGTTGCGCCCGTATCTGTTTCTGACGTAGTCTTTCCACCGTGAAGCGGGTGCTTTGATCCACATGAGTGTCACTTGTGAGTCCCTCGCCAAATAAGTGGATGCGACATATAGCTTCAGTGCTGCATGTGTGTTTTTGATGAGTTTTCATAGTAGCAGCGCTGCTACCAGTTCCAACCTCGGGATTGTGAGTTGTTTGAGTGAAGCTACTTTCGTCTTTGCGTAAACGAGAGTTGATTTGTGCCTGTGAACGGTGAGTGAACCACAATATAGACAACAGCTGATATTGCAAGTTAAGAGAAAATTCATGGAGTTCTGCTGTGTCACTCCAGATGTTAAACTATATGGGGATTGAAAGCTTGGCCAAGCTGATGGGGCCTCTGATGCTTCGCCATCTTGACATGATGTGCGATGGCAGTGAGTCGTCCAGTCGATTTTGTGTAGCCAGAGCTTGTGCAGGAGCATTATTGCTCTGATTACTACAGGTCATATGAAGCCAAGTTAATTAAATATCTGTGATATTTCAGATAGGATGAGCCATTTCGTGATTTTTCCTGATTGGCCTCAGAATTTTTCTGCGAACGTAAAGATATCGGCTTTAGGAAGCCACTCGATTCCGAGAATCTTGGTTGTGCAATCATCGAACGAGACAGTTGATCGAAACTGATGCTCCGGTGGAATTGCCTTGAGTAGGTCTATGTGTGTTCATTGCCAGTTTGCAAGCGAAAAACCTCCCGCGTTGCACAAACTCTTGAGTTCTTGAGCAGTTTCGATCAACGGTTTGACAGAGTTGGCACCACCAAATATGTCGTCGATATATTTGGGTGCGTGAGTGATGGCACAACCAGCGGAAAGCGGTTACCTTTATCGCCCATTAGCTGCAACAGTGCTCGTACAGCTAGAAATGGCGCAGCTTTTGTGCCATATGTTACTGTTGTCAGTCAATATGGTATCTCATTGAGTTTGTCACTGGCCCACAGGATTTGCTGGAGGTCCCAGTCATCTTTGTGCACCTTGATTTGTCGATACATCTTTATATCATTGGCAAAATGCGACGATGGTGTCGAATCCAGATGAGTACGTTGAAGATGTCCAACAGAAGATTCGGTCCAGTATGCATGAGATCATTGATGGAGTGCCCTGATGATGATGGGCTTGATTCGTTGAACACTACACGTAGCCTTGTCGTTGTGCTAGCAGGCCTGAGTACACCATTGTGAGGTAGGTAGTACATAGGATGAGTTTGAGTCAGTGCTAGTGGACAGTCGGATGAGACCCTCAACCCTCCAGATGTTTATTTTTTGAGGCATCTCGTGCTAAAGTCATCCCACCGACCGCCATGGCAGAAGTCGACTCGCAGTGATGATTGGTTCTTGATGAGGGCCCTGACGCACCTGTCATGTGACCTAAACTTTCGTATTCTTCCATGAAAGCAGTGTAGATGTTGCGGTTTTGCTTGCCTGATAAATTGTATGATCTGCAAGATAATGAAAGAAAATGAGTTTTCACTCACTACAGGTATGAAATAACCAGACGAAAGAGGTCGACAGAGAAAATGGTCTTCATTTCATCTTTACTCGCTCAACTACAAAAAAAAATACAAATAAACGATACATTTTATTATTTATGTACATGTACAATTTTTAAATTGTGTGCTGACTAATGCGTGAGTGAAAAACGTGAAGCCGCCGGCGCACAAAGTACGCCACGAGGTGAGACTTTTGAGGATGCACAAATTAAGATTTCTCCACTTCACCGGGATTGAATTTGTATAAATTATGAAAGTGCTCGTTTACCCATTAATTTGAGTCCTGTTGATCACGTTTGAGTTGAGTAGATTCGAAGAAGATAGTGAAAATGTGTCCAAGCTGAGAAGAGGCTGGTGTAGCGTTCTTGGCGGTTTTCACGAGAATAGCGAAAATTATCAAGATGGCTGAGCTGTATGAAAGCGTCGTTGCGCGACGCCGCCGTCAGGCGAGCGATAGATGATAGTCTCTCGCTTGAGTAGCGTGTCTACGCAGTGCTACCTTGGCTTTACGTACGGCAGCCGAGGGCAGCACAACACCAGTAGCAACAAGCTGCCTTACGGCGATCATCGTGGCCGTGCGTCAGCTGATTTGTCAACAGCAGAGTTGTTTACATTGATCATCTCGCTCTAGCTTTCTGAGCGTCCTTTGGAGAGAATGATGTGCTGTAGCGTATGTATTTACCAAATGGTTGATTGGTGCCTTGAGCAGTTTTGTTACGATGTATCAGCCTGTCGAATCACGTGAGTGTGTAGAGTGAATATGATTTTTACACTCTTGTTCTTCTGGGGTAGGTGTGTTTGCTACGTCACACAGTGGGGCCGATTCCCGAAAAGCTGGTCAAAAGTCGAAAACGTAGTTCATTCTGTTTGAGATATAGTATATAAGGGTTTTTGGGGTCGCTCATTACGAATCTGAAGTCAAATTGTAAAAAAACAAAATAGCGGGTTCAAAATGGCGATAGTAAACCGAAAATAGTCGGTTATAATACGGAATGTTTATCGAATTTGTATGAAACTTGATTTCTGTAAGTTTTCGAGGTCGCTAAATACGAATCCGGTGTGAAAAAAACAAAATTAAAAATGGCGGATCCAATATGGCGGACGCAATTTTCGTAATCAGCCGGATTCGCTTGAAACTTGTTATTAGGGGGTTTTCAAGGTCGCTGAATACGAATCCGGTGTGGAAAAAAACAAAATTCGAAATGGCGGATTCAATATGGTGGACGCAATTTTCGTAATCGGCCGGATTCGCTTGAAACTTGTTATTTAGGGGTTTTCGAGGTCGCTGAATACGAATCCGGTGTGAAAAAAACAAAATTAAAAATAGCGGATCCAATATGGTGGACGCAATTTTCGTAATCGGCCGGATTCGCTTGAAACTTGTTATTTGGGGGTTTTTGAGGTCGCTGAACATGAATCCGATGTGAAAAAGACAAAATTCAAAATGGCAGATCCAAAATAGCGATTATAAAAATTCATTAACTTTTTATAGATCTGTAAGTAAATTATATATTTGATAAAAAGTAATAAAACATCTACTTTTACATCTATAATTGTATTGATTAAAATCACTTTTGAAAGACTTATTTTATACTATTTACAAGTTACATTTCCTTTTTTTATTGAAGTGAATGTACTTCAGTTACATGCAAGTAATTTTTTCTTTGAAGCACATATTTCTTAAAATTATTTTCTGAAACAAAATAGATTTTGTGAAATAAAATTAACATGTTCAAACAGTTAATTTATAATTATTTTAGTTTAAGTAAACATTTTTTAAGATTACTGTATAATAATTTGATTTACAGTTTTAAAATAAATGTATTTGGATTACAGAGTAATGATTTTCTTGTTTAAAATAAATATTTTGTACATATTTCAGATAAGTAATTACATTTTTAATCATTTATAAAAATATTGAAAAATGTATAATTCAAATATATAAGAAAGTGTAATAAGGAACACGATTTTTTAAATACTAACATATTTATTTGAGAAATATAGTACAAAGCCAAATTCAAAAAATAAATTTATATTAACAAGAATATTGTTCTAATATTAACATAAAAATTAGTCTTCATCATCAGTCGAATTGTCTGTATAAAAATCTGAAGAATCTGAAGAATCTGAAGAATCTGAAGAATCTGAATCTGAAATCTGAAGAATCTGAAAAAGAAGAGATAGAATCATCAGTAGACGCATAAACAGTTGGTGAAGTAAGCGAAGCAATTGTTTCCGGAAATAAGGATTTTTATTTCTTATGTGGCAATTTCTTTAAGCTTGATATATACGGATCTGATGCCACTAGCAAGCGCAAGAAAAGATCTTCCATCGATTTTGTTCTGCTGCATTTTCGTGCAAAATCTTCATGGTATATTTAAATATATTTATTACAAGACTCCTGTGCATCTTTAGACATTTGTCCGATTGGCAATAAAGCAGATTGTATTATTTCAGAGCCGTGAATTAAAAGTTTGTGAACAGAAGTAGGCATGTAGAACCAGGGATATAAGTCGACGAATTTTCGAGCTGTTTCTATTGTGTATTCTTGGAAATGTGGTACATTAATTTCATGACCACTTGAAATAGCTTGTAAAATAACATGGAACCTTTTAATAACATCTTCGTCAACACCCGTTATAGTAGCGGAAATTGATGCATTTTCGAAAAATCGTCGAGCAGTGTTCCCATGATTCGTACTACCATATCCAGGCTTTGGTTGATCCACAATAAGTCCTAACTGTTGGCGAAAACCTTTTTGAATTTTTTTTTCTATTTTCTGTCGCTTTCTTATCTTCACTTGTTCGCGCTTGCCATTTTTTAATATCCAATTTATACGAAACATGCAAACAACATTCAAATAATCGAATCCACATATGCAATGTAGATAAGCCAAAAGTTAAATTATCTCTATTAATTTCTTTTTTCAAAAGTACATCGATCTTATTGAAATCCTTAATAGTACCAATACATAAATAGCAACGTTGAGTAGAAGCAGTTGCAGTAATTGCGTTACAAACTTTACCATCAATCATAGTTAAAGCAAGTTCGTAAGTAACAATGATCTCCTTTCCATTTATTACAGTTTTAAAAGGCATAAGTTTGTCCGCTTGTTCTTTTATATAGTCTATTTGTTTAACAGTGGCCTCAGTAGTTTCATGCAAAAATTCAATTTTTATTGGTCTACAAAAGCGTGGTGATGATGGTCTCGGATTTTTCCATACAAGGATTTTTGCAGATGTATTTTTATCGATCGATATTAGTTGCACTGGAACAAGCGAAGTGAAAAAGATACTAGCATCTGATTTACTTCCATCATCATCACTAAATTTTTGCTTGTACATACTTTGGCCAGAACTGCCATCACAATCCCACTTACAAATTAAATTAAAAATAGAAAGTTGTTCATCCGGCAAACTTTTTACGACATCCATTTGAGTCGTCAACAGTCGGCTGATTGTATGGTCTAATAAAGCTTGTAGTTTAACTTCTGCATTGGTTTCACATATACTAATACTACCTTTTTCAGGATAACATTTACACTTAGCTTTCTGTACTAATTTACAAGATGGATATAACATACATTTCTTTTTTTTACTTATACTCCTTAATCCCTGGTATTGACTTCGCGATAGTTTTTGCTCGATTACAAGTGAAACAGCTTCATCAGCAGAAAGAGTGACTTCAGGAATAAATTCCAAAGATTTTCTATACTTTCGAGCTTTAGATGGACTACTCGAAGTTATATCTTTAACAATTTTAGCAGCTTCCACGTATCCTTCGATTCGTACATTCATCTGTGTTGCGTAGGAGAGCTCTTCAGTACTTGATCCCGATCGAATGTCTTCGGTTCTCCTTCGCTTCGTTCTTTCACTGGATTGTGCAAATTGCTATTCTGGGCGGCCCATATGTGTTTCATCTGACGTGGTTTGTGGTGGTGATCCATCTTCCTTCTTTTCATCGAAATAAACGATGCCATTTAGCCATTGCTGATTCTTCTCCAGAAAATTTTGTTCCATCCGCCAAACTTCCTGCCACTTTGCTTTTAATTTATATAATAGTATACGAACGACAGATTTCGCATTGTCTGATAACGTAAAAGATCGCTGTAGTTTTGTAGAAAAATTATTTTCAATTTTTTCAAAAGCTATTGTAGCACTGTCATTTAAGTTATCTTTCAGTAATCTAAAAATTTCTTCCCTTGACAAACCAGAAATTTGTTTGGTACTATCAGCACCTGAAACAAAAAAGAAAGTTTTTAATTTATAACACGTTGAAGTAAAAGCAAAAACTTTTGCTAAAAATTTATATAAACTATAGTTTACAATAATTTTGTGAATAAAAGTTTACAAAACATGACTTTTTTTGTATGTTAACTGAAACGTTTACACGTTATTTTTCACTTGTAATCTTTAAGCATTGTGTAAATATGAATGAAATAAATAATAACAATATATCTTTATTATTATTTGTTAAACATGTAAAAAATATGCACTTACTTGCACTTGAAGCGTCCATTTTGCAAAACGATCCACTTCATGATGTTTGGCAAATTTTTGAATATTCTTTTACTTTGTACGATCCAACACAACAGCTGCTACTCCAAGAAAGATCACTTCGCCACTGCCTCGTAACTCGTAACCAGAGTTGCATCAAGCATATCCCCTTGCCAGATGCGTGCCCTTTTCAGGCATGCGCAGTGCATGCGATAGAATTTCCAGGCATGTATATAGCAATAAGGAACCCATATATTTTCCAACAAATAACTACCCTTATAAAAATTTAACGCAACTTGTGATAAATTAAGCAGTCATAAATTAGTGAGCGACAGTAATTTATTATTAGTTGATTTATCATAGCCGGTATTAAATTTCTATAAAAATAACATCTCTCTTTCAAAATAAGGGCTATATATACATTTAAATAGTTGAACTAAGTACTTCACTGATGAACACGTGGATGCCAAACTGAATGGGCATGCGCGAAAAAGATACGTATCAGGCAACTCTGCTCGTAACTGCCACAGGCCCACAGGTAGGCCTATCGACCCTTTGTGACGTGATCGACCCTTTTCAAATATTCCATTAACCTCGCAAAAAGTCTATGTGTTCCACTATGTATAGGTAGACCTATATATTGTAGGTAGGTCTATGTATAAAGTCGACTCTTTTCAAATGTTCCGTTATCCTCTATAAATGTTAGAATCCAACAATATATATTCTAAAATAAAATAAGTTATTTATAACATTAAAATAATTATTGAAATTATGAAAATTGCTGAATTAATTTAACTACAATTTTATTAAATAATTATTATGCAAAATAAAAAAAAATCACCTACACGAGATTTGAACCGAGAACAATAATGTACGAGTCCAGCGTGTAAGCCACTACGCTATGGAACTATTCACGTTGCATAGCCAAGAAAAAACAAAATTAAAAATGGTGGTTTTATTTCGAAAATGATGTTCGCCATATTGGATCCGCCATTTTGAATTTTATTTTTTTGACACCGGATTTGTATTCAGCGACCCCAAAAACCCCTGAGTAACAAGTTTCAAGCGAATCCGACCGATTTCGAAAATTGCGCTCGCCATATTGGATCCGCCATTTTGAATTTTGATTTTTTGACACCGGATTCGTATTCAGCGACCCCCAAAACTTCCGAGTAATAAGTTTCAAGCGAATCCAATCGATTTCGAAAATTGCGTTCGCCATATTGGATCCGCCATTTTGAATTTAGTTTTTTTGACACCGGATTCGTTCAGCGACCCCAAAAACCCCCGAGTAACAAGTTTCACAAAATTATATTCATTTGAAAAAAACGTGCAACAAGTGGTTAATGTGAATTTGTATGATAATTTTTTATATTTAAATGTGCACTAAAAACAAAGTTGCAGCTAGCTGCAGCTGATTTTTACTAATTTTGTTACATAACAGTGTAAACTTTAATTTAAAACTTGTTTCGTTGCGGAACACTGCGGAACTTTTAACTTTTTCCCTGTTTTTCTAAAATGATTGCACATAATTTTTCATTTTTTTCTACTTTAGACATTGTTTAGCTATTAATTTATATGTATCTGTTATAATTTTCGACGCATATGATAATAAACTACTTTCTTCAACCTGAAACCTCCATTTTGCAGAATTAAGAAACACCAATTTTACGATTTTCTACGAATTTTTTAATATGATGCTTGAATATGAGCTCGAACGATCGAGCTGTTACTTGCGCGAAGGTCTCTTTTGTACTGGCTTATACTTGCCAGGTATACTTCACTAGCCCTTATAAAATGTTCCATTATATTCTTTAAACATTACTCTATCCACCTATGTACTCTAAATCCTATAAAATGAAACTTCATTTTTCGACTTTTGACCAGCTTTTCGGGAATCGGCCCCACTGTGCGTCAGTAGGGAGTTCTTCCTGAACCCAGAATTTTGTGAGGAGCTCCTGGATGTCAATGTCATTTCATTGGCTTCAGATGTCACGCGATAGGCTGCACAGGTTGATGAGTGCAATGAGTGTACTGAACCAAGAACAAGCCAGCCAAATATTGAGAGTTAAGTGATTGGCATTGATGTTAGTGTTTGTGGATTTTGGGCTCGATGATTTGCCCCCTTGAGTTTGCACCGATGATATAGATCGCGCGTGGCTCGAGGAAATCTGGGTCAGCAATCGTTAAGTTGTGGGGGGGTTTAAGGGTTTTAGCGTGAAAAAGACACTTTTTTTGCGATTTTTTTTTAGAAATATGGATTGAGCAAACTTATTGAAATTTTTTGTACATTATTAAGTATGATTTCACCAATACTCAGTAACTTTTCTATGCGAAAATATAAAAAAACAAGCCGGTGACGAAGCTTTTTCAAGAACGTCTTTGGAAATAGACGATTTGCGGTGTACACTGTATCTCAGCTGGAAATTATCTGAAATAAAAAACCATTAAAATTTAGTCAAATTATCATTAAATCCTCCCCCAACGTTCTTTGATTATTACTTTTTTCATTTAAACATTTTTGGTGGTTATTTAAAGTGAAAACTGCTATTTTTTACGAAAAATTCCGCCATTTTGAAAGTGGAAAACTCCCTTGATGTAAAAAAAAAATCTAAAACTTAACGTTGGGCGGAGGTTTTTTATATGTATAAAGTGTGTATCAAGTTTAAAATGAATCGGTAATGTAGTTTTCAAATATCAGTGTACACGGACTTTTAAAAAGTGCGTAATAGTTTAATTTTCAAACGCGTAATAGAGTATTACTGTCGTCGGTATAATATTAGAAAAAGTTATTGTTTAGGATTGTTCATCAATAAGGAGATAGATATCGCGTGAGAGTGATGAACACGTGTATTCACTATGAAAGAGTTGACTGGACATTTATTATAAATATCGGCAACTTTCCGTTATTTATGACAATTACATTATTTAGTACAGAAAAGGAATTAAAATACAATTTATGAGTTCTCGAGTTGCCGACAAGGAATCAACCTGTCTCATTCGAATCTGTTTGAATACTAATTTCGACCAAGTGTCTACCAGCCACCATTGGTGAAATTGATTACGAATTAGAGAACAATTGAGTACGAATTACATCATTTCGTACTTCAACGCATTCTTTCTCATTCGACGTATTACTTCGTGAGCGGCCTACTTACCTACTCGCGACTGAGCGAAGGAGGAATAATGTTACAACAAATTCATGGAATTTGTCGAATAAGCTGGGACAGAACATCCCTCCCCCCTAAAAAAGAACAATTTTGGCCAAACTTTTTTTATATATACGTATACCAAAGCCAGTATCCCCGGATTAATTAATATCTCGTGCAGTGTGGGTTTTTTTCCCACAGCGTATCCCAATGCGTTCTGGGGTCGGTGCGACGTATATCCATCGCCCCCGTTGCTGCATTGGGACGATGATGGTGTGTTAGTTGGAATCCTCATTTTGTGCATCGTTCGCCGTTATCCGTGTCGGCTTGCGCGTATAACTGAACCTTGTAGGAGGCATTGTCCGTGAGCGAAATCGAAGGATATGTAGGCGGGCAAATATAAATTTTACTCGTTATTTTGCAGTCTTGTAGGTCATTGTCAGTCATTCTGAGGTAATTCCGGTTTTTCTCGTCGACTACTACGTAGTTCTCGGTTGTCTCTATGTAGTAGTACCCGCCGTTGCGTGCTCGAGCTGGTAAAGAGTATACTGTTGTTGCCCCATGCATGCCTGTGCGGCAAGCTGACCAGGGTATCTTTCCTCGAGATGCCCAACGGTAGGTGCACTGCTGGCTCTCTCTCGTTCTCGGACCGCCTTGCAGTTCGATCCTTCCATGGCTTTCCTCGCCTCGCGAGTCGGCTATGCTGCACTGTTAGCTTTCTGTCCTTACTGTGGTGCTTGCAGTCTTTCCCACGGCATCTCCAGCTTAGGTACACGCGCTTCACCTTCCCCGTTCGCACGGCTGCGTGGCGGGGCTTTGGGGATCAGTAGCGCGATTTGCATGCACACTGCGAGTTTTACTTTCCTCTTCTTTTACGGTGGCAGGCGTTGCCTCTCGCTCTGCCGTGCTGCTGGGCTTGCCCAGGGTATCCTCGGCTCTCAGCTTTGTGCGGTCGTTTGTACTCTGACACGCGCTGTACTCTTCCTTCTCGTGGACGAGCTTGACATCTCGATACGATGAATACTGCGGCTGTCTGGGGTATCTTCGGCCCTCCGCTTTGTATGGCTATTCACTCTGAATACTAGCCCCGACGTACTGTCCTCCTCTATCCCGTTGACTTTGGACTTCTCTCTTGCTTGGGCCCTCGTAGGGGTGAATATACGGCTCAGAGCATCCGCATTTGTGTTACGCTTTCCTGCCCTATATTCCACATCAAACTCATGTTTCCACATCATTTTATTTTCCATCGCATCAATCTCGAACTTGTATCCTTTATCCCGAGCAACCATATTACAACCTTCAGGCGAGTTCCATAAATATAGGGTCGAAAGTGAGTAAGGGCCGATACTATGGTGAACAATTCTTTTTTCGTTGTAGTGTAATTCAGTTTCGCCTCCGATACCGGGTGGCTCGTATAGCATATAGGCACATCGTCCTCGACTTTACCTTGCAAAAGTATCTGTTGAGGTATGAGTTATCGCGTATGAGATATATATATATTGTTGAGGTATGAGTTATCGCGTATGAGATATATATAGAGATAAGTTATTATGTACCGAGTATATGAGCGGACGAGTAGTCACGACGTTAGCCGAAGCGAGTCGAGCGGTAAAGGCAAGACGACAAAGAAATGGTTGCGTAGCGGCAGTCGACTCGAAGCGTCTGTTCAAACGAGAAGCAAGCTATCTACTTATATTAATAAAAGCATTCATACTATTTTCTAATACATCAGAGATTGACTACATTTATTAAAGAATAAACCTCCTCTCCTCTCTCAAAGCATCTGTGGCTTAAGAGTATCTCGCCGATTGCGTTTTTCGACGCGTCTGTTGTGACTGCGAACAATTTCTCGAAGTCAGAATATTGCAATACAGGCGCCGTGGTCAGTGCCGTTTTCAGTTCTTCGAAGGTGGCATTCATCATTGCTGTCCACTCGAATTCATATCTTTTCGTGTTAATTCTGTAATTGGTTTTGCGGTCTTTGAGAAATCTTTTATACATGTCGTGTAATACCCAGCCAATCCGAGAAAGGATTCCACTCCTTTTACATTCCTTCGTACGGGAAACACCCTGATCTGTCGTTATGTTCTTTAAGGGTCTTACCCGGTATTACAATGTCGTCGAGGTATACATAACATTTAACTCCTTATCGCCCGGCTAGCGCGGAGTTCATCAGCCTATGGAATGTCCATGGCGCAGTCTTTAAATCAAACGGCATTCGGTTGTACTCGGAATGCCCCTGCGGAGTGGAAAATGCGGGATTTAGTGAAGTCCTCAGGCAAGATCCAAGGTCGAGTAGTATCGTGCTGTTCCCAACTAGTCCAATATTTCGTATATATTAGACATTGGGTATGAGTCACCGATGATGACTTCGTTGAAATTCCGAAAGTCCACCACTACACGCATTTTCCTTAATCTTGCAGCATCGAGTTTCATAGCCACGACCAACAGTGGCATTCCACTGGCTTCTGATAGGCTGGATTATTTCTTCAGCTAGCATTTGTTCTGCCTGCCTCTCCACCTCCCTCATGTGGGTATCTGGCAGTCGGTATACGTGCATCTTAATAGGCAATAGGAAGGTTTGCATCCTTTAAAGGTATCTAGTGCTCCACCATGTGTGTGCATGGCGGCTTTTCCCCGGTTAGGTAAAATACGTCCTCGTATTCCCTCGCAATTTCTGCTAGCGCTTTACGCTCTTCCTCGTTGAGGTTTGTCGTGTCAAGCTCTTGCGCTAGTGGCGCGAAGCGGATGGTCCTCCTCTCGGCTCTGACGGATATACTTGCGTACTTACAACGCGGCCGCCGCGATCGTGTGACCCAATGCTGCAATCTCGAAGGGCTCGAGTATCATAACGGGGCGTTGCACCTCGACCACCTGCTCGGTAGTATTTATGAGGCTTCTAGCGCAATTAATACCGCGCGGTGGCGTGACATAGGCGCCCATGATAACCCCGTCCTTGAGCTCTACCCTCGAGAGCAAACCTATGAATTTGCTGGTCATTGCAGCGTAGGTGACTGTCTCGCCGCGTGATGGCAAAGATAACCTCGTCGAATCGTCCAGTAGCGGCATGCAGTGCCCATACAATTTCAGCATTTGGTCGTTGGCGTCCTGCCTGGCGCCGTTGACCCGTTCCTCTGGTGGTTCCTGAACTCGTCCTTCAGTGCGTAAGTAACCGTTGCGCGAGGGCTTTACCGCCAGTTCACTTCCGTGAGCAATTGCATGCATACTTTGTGCATCATCCGCGTCTTGACGTTCCACCGTCAACCTGGACGTACAACGGTTCGACAGCTATGACTAACCGCACTGACTGCACACTATGCGACTTCGCGTCTGATTCGTCGGGTTTACATGTTCTACACTGGCGTTCTGGCGCAAGTCGTGATCGTCACTTTAATGTCACTGATCAATGCACGTGACGTTGTCCAAAGTCACGTGTGTTCCTGTAAATCACGTATCACAAACATTTAACAGTATCATACGGCTGCCACCAAAATGTTATGCCGGTAACGCGTAATAGAGTATTTCTGTCCTCGGTATAATATTTTGAAATGTTATTGTTTGGCATCGTTTGCCGATAAGACACGTGTATACACAATAAAAGCGTTGATTGGGCGTTTATTATAAATAACGGCAACTTTCCGTTGTTTATTACGATTATGTTATTTAGTACAGAAAACGATTTAAAATACAATTTATGAGTTCCTGGATTGCCGTCGAGGAACCAACTCGACTCGCTCGAATCTGGTTGAAGGCATACTTCGACCAAGTGGCTACCAACCACCTTTGGCCAAATTGATTACAAATTACATCACTTGGTACATCAGCACATTCTTCCTCCTTCGCCGTTCTACTTCATGAGTAGTCTACTTACCTACTCGCGACTGAGCAAAGGAGGAATAATGTTGCAACAAATTATTGGAATTTGTCGAATAATTTGGGGCATAATACTTGCGAAACACACAATGAATTTTCCCACGCCTCCCGCGTTTGGCGATCCAAATGACGAGAGACGTGGTACAAAAGCATGACATCACCAAAGTTGTCGGCTACTCCCAGTGACTCAAGTGCCTTAATTGACTTGGAGACTTGAGATATGAGTTTAGTTAGTCCTGCCGCGGACTTCGTGATGAGTTGGGGTATGTTGCACAGCTGGTCAACTTGGGCTTGTATCAGCAGCCTTTTGTTTTCGTAGCGACCGATCAGCAATTCTCATGAAGGCTATAAAGAGGTAACTACCAACGGAAAGTTTGCGGTGAGTTTTCCTCGCACAGCTTCCACGCAGCTTCATAGATAATATAATCGCTCAACTGTCGAAAGTCTCTGATTGTCCAGTATGAAACAAGTGAACATCTCACGGAAGGCCGGCCATGACGCATATTCGTCAGAAAACTTAGGTAGCGCAATTTCCAGCAATTTCAATTTAAAGCGTGTATCTGCAGGGCGTTGAGTGGTTAGAAATTCTAAAACACCAGTGAGTGTCTGTTTTGCCTTGCAGAGAGCTAGCTTGGCTGAGCGGTAAACCTTGGCCTCTTGCTGGTACACGTTGTCGGCAAAGTATGAGTGATGCATAAAGGCAGCTGGCCATTTTAGCTCAAAATACGTGTGCTCTGCAGAAAATGCCTTATGCAGCTCCTCTATCTACTCGAGATTCATTTCAATGTCGCTGAGTGAGGTGGTTGACAGATCTTTCGGCACGGCTCTTACAATTTGCTGCATGCTATCAATTCGGTTTAGCTTAGTTTAGCACTTAATGATGAGTTCCGTCGGCAATCCCGCTGGTGAGTTGCTGCGTAGATTGCGAGTCTCCTTGTTCTTTGGTAGTATATCACCAGTTTGAATTCCACCGGGTGAATGATTACTGACGCCATTTCTTGCTAGAGGTACGATGAGTGACAATTGCTCAGATGAGTCTTTAAGATCGAGCGTTGTGCAACTTGAGTTATCGCTTGACATGATAAGTATTTCAAATAATCAAGAAACACGGCAGAACTATGTTATACGTGTTGATTCTTATAAAACTTCTGATTTTCACAGTGATTGGCAGTTTAGAGAGAAGAACACACCGTGATTGGCACATTAAGAGCTGGTCGCACATATATAACACACGCGCGCGTTCACTAGTTCTCACAATTCGCAACGGAAATTGTACAATATTAATCGCGCCATGCTTTGACTTGCCGGTTGGTAAAAACCGTTAGCACGCGGCTTGGCTAGACCGCGAGGTGAAAATTGATTTTAAATGGTGATGCACGTATATATCTGATGCAAATCCCGTCCCTGGATGAAGATCGCTTATTGAGTTCAGTTTCTTTGAGCTTTGTTAGCACATAAGTTTAACACTGACAGATGAGTTACAACGAAGAGAGTCGATTATGAACGCGGGAGCTGTAGCTCGTAACACCACTCGTCGAACCAAGATGTCAAAAATTACTGTTCTGCCGTTACGCGAGTCTCGTAATCGATCCTAGATCTTTGCACGAGCCTCGCGCTGGTGAAGAGCGCGCCCGAGAGTGCTTCGAGCACCTAGCCTCCGTGTACATGCCGACGCATTCTCAAACAACTGTCAAACATTCCTTAAGGAGGCTGCACATATTGACATGTCAAAAAATAGGGCTCTTAATTTTTCTTTTCCTAAGTATAAGGTATCGAAGCGTATAAGTAAATAATAATCATGCAAGTAAAAAATAATATTTTAAAATAATCCTGTCTTCAAAAAAATGTTAAGCGTAATGGGAAAAAGTATTTTATTACTAATTTTACTTATTGGGTATATCTTATGTTCCTCTATTTTTATAAAATAATTCCGTCGCCAAAAAATGGAGAAATGGCCATTTAAAAATCGTATGACATTTTCGATAAATGTAAAGCATCGCCCACAGAAAAATACACTCGTAAGTAGACACGTCGGATAAAAAAAACACCAAACTGAATCTCGTTAGCGCAGGAGTTTTGGTTTTCAATATCATCGTTACCTATGTATACTATTGAAGTGAAACGACAAATTTCATTTTTTCACTTAATTCCCCAGATATACGGAGTAAAATATACGGTGTAAGTGGTAAAGTCAGGAAAATTGGCACGATAGTATTTTCTACACCAATAATAATTGTATGTATCAAGGCTATTTACGTGATAAAAAAGAAGTGTACCTCGAAACGAGCGTTAAATTGATGTCCCCCGATGAAAATATTGTAAACGTGAAATATCTTGTAACATTATTTAGTCATTTCCAAGGATGAATAGCCTAGTGCAATATTTTTGCAGCTTTTATTCTTGTCTACAATTATTTTATATACCGAAACCGCGAGTATTCTCGGACAGAGCAGTTCGAATGTCCTATCGCAATCATTGCATATTTTATTCCAATTTGTCGACATCTAAGTGTTTCGATATTGTTATCGTATTTGATGCTTTGGGAGCAATCGATTCCCACGATGAGTTGAAGGACTTCGTATTTGACCGCTGTGCGTATAATAAATGTACAATTCGTGCAACGGCAGGGGTTCTCGTGTTTACAGATTCTCGTAAGCCTCGACACGCAGATAATATTTTCATTATATCAGCAATCAGATGCATACTATCATGAGGAAAACGCACTCACTATTAAAGGACTACTAGGAGCCTGTTATCGAACACACTTTTCACAATTATCATTTTCCTTGCCTACAGTATATCTATATATTGTAAAAGTGCATTTGGTAGACCTGCTACGAAAGTTGCAAGTTCCCTTCTTAAACGTGGCCGCAAGTAAAACTGCTCCAGCCAGCAAGCCAGAAGCAGACCTCGGAGCCCTTAGAGGCCAACAGTTAGGAAAAACTGCGGGGACAATCAATTGAGTGGGACGGACAACCGCAGAAAGTTGAAGATGATTTCAATTTGGTTCGATTTATTTTATGTGAGCACCTCAACGGATAGTGAGAAGCCAGAAACACAACATTGAACCCCTCCCTACCATTATGTCGGCGTATTGACATCGTCAATCCGGAAAATGTATTTTCCCTGCACTCTCACAGTCTCCCAAGAAGAGTCTGCTAGAAGAGGAAAGTGACCGTGGATCGCAGGAGGCAATACTTCACCACCCAGGACCCAGCAACCGTGCAGGCTACGCCAACCTGAGAGTAAGCATAATCGTCATCAGACATGCGAGAAAGCGAAAGCGTGAATAGCGACACCCCGTTCAGAGCAGTGACGCGCGTGGTAGGGGAAATACCTGCAATCTAGTTAGCGAGGAGAAATGTCTTCCTTATCTCTGCACTGTCCTCTTCCTGAATTTTTCGGGATGCCAGTAAGTGCTCCGTCTCTATCGTGAATTGTTGCTTGGACGTGATGCGAGACAGTCGTCTATTAAGAATTTGTATTATTGGTTAATTCGTATCGTAACGCTCGCACAGAAAGGAAAGAAGCAAGGATAAATTGTACCTTTTCTCATCTATGGAGCAACGCAATATATCGGAAAAGTATCAACGATGAACTAATCTACATAATACAATTCTATTGCCGACAAAAAAAAGCCTATAGTTTCAACATTTTCAACAATACCGAAGACGCAAACCCGTTTTTGAGTCTAACCTCGCGGAAAATTATTCGGGATAGGGCTGAAGTACGTTTTGTTCTTTGTTGGGTATAATCACTTCACGAATAATGGGGTGGGACTTGAATGAAAATTTCGAGCGGAGCAAGATTTCACCTTAATTGGTAAAAAAAATTGTGCTTACGGTTCTTTGTTGCTGTGGCTATTGCTGTTGAACGTTGGTTGGACGTAGACTGGTGAAGTCGGAAAAACTCAAAATCGAGCGAATGCATTGATGCGTATTAATAATTATTTATTGAAATAAAACTACATGAGTAGTCGAATATTGCACGTAAAATATTCCCGATTTCGCACGCGTTAATAATTATAAGTACTGTCGATTTCTGTATTCTGGACTGTGTCCAGTACGCTTAACTCGTACTCTGTACTACTTGAAACTGTACTTTTTACTACTTGAAATTGTACTTTTTACTACTTGAAATTGTACTTTTTACTACTTGAAATTGTACTTTTTACTATTTGAAATTGTCGAACTGTGAAACTGTGCTACTTGGTCCCCGGGAAACTGTGTCTCCGGTCGATTTTCGCGGCCTTTTATAGTTCTCCTGAGCATCAAAAATGCTTGTCGTCAAGCGCGTTAAAAGAAGAGAAGGAATAAAACCCTATCCTGATTATAAGAATTTCCCCGTGGTCTATTTCAACCATACACGTATTCATTCCCTTTACCCCGCAGCGTAGCTTCCCGAGATGCAGAGCCATAGATCTATGCAAGTGCATCGGTATGGCGCACTCTGATTTATCCGCGCGATGTGATACACAGAGGACCACGCGATTAGGTGAGGGAACGCGCTCGAGGCGCTTTTCCCCTGAAAATGAGGCGGTTATTACCACCCCGCTTCTTGGCCTACTCTCGATAGAGTTTCTTAGTCGAGGTAATATCCTCATACTTGCTTCCATGTACGAGTAGATGTGTCTATAGTAATAGCTCAGAATTTCAGCGTTTGTACGGAACTTAATTAAATTCTTCGCATCAAACCACTAGTAATAATTTTCTTACAGGTTCCATAGTTAACTTGCATTATCGTATGCAAGCTGATTGTTGCGTTAATCTCTTATTAGTATAAACATTTTTGTTGATTTATGGCTTATTCTAATCGTTATTAGTTATTCGTTTAATTAGTAATTACTTTACTTCTTGTTACGCCCTTTTTCTTAAATAATTTGTTAGTAAGACAATTATTCTCGTGTCATAGAAACGAGAAAGAAAGAAAGAAACAGAGAGAGAGAGAGAGAGAGAGAGAGAGAGAGAGAGAGAGAGAGAGAGAGAGAGAGAGAGAGAGACGAGAGAGAGAGAGAGAGAGAGAGAGAGAGAGAGAGAGAGAGAGAGAGAGAGAGAGAGAGAGAGAGAGAAGAGAGAGAGAGAGATGAGATTGATTGATTGATTGATTTGTTTATTATGCCTTGGCAAGCCTTTGGCAAAATGATACATTCAAAAGTGATACAAAAAATGATACAAAAAAAGTAAATAAAGTAAATAAGACTAAAAGTAAGATTAAATATAAATAGAAATACTATAATTAGAATATAAAATATAAATGAAAATATAAACTAAGAATATGCAATTAAAAACATCTACACTAACATCGTTAACCCTAGCATGTATCTACATAGTTAAATAAATAAGTATAGATTCGATTCTTAAAAACTTCTAAACTCGGCGACGTAGTAATATTAGATGGTAATGAGTTCCAGAAATAATGCCAGATAGCGAAAACCCTTCATGGTAAGTCGCTGTACGGTGAGAAGGGATGACAAAGCTTGATCGAGGCTGCCTTGAGGGTCGTTCAACTGGAGTTGTTGTTCGTGTAAATAATTCTTGTATGTAGGCTGGTGTACTTGACGGACAACCTTAAACATAGCTATACCAAGAAAGTAAAGACGTCTTGATCGTACTGTGATCCAGCCAAGTTGACGTCTAAAAGTTGTGATATGAGTGTCCCGTCGCAAGTCAAAGATAAAACGAATACAATGGTTGACAAGGCGTTCTAATTTTGTATTTAGTTCATCTGATAAGTTGTGATAGACAAGGCAGCAATAATCTAATTGAGGGAAAATAAGAGAAGTGATAAGTAACTTCCTTACTTCCATGGAAAGAGCATTGCGATGAAACTTCAACTTGTGAATAGTAAAATGCACTTTTTGTGATATATGCTGTACTTGAGCTTTCCACGACAAGTTACACTCCATAGTGACACCCAGATTGCGGGCTTCGTTAACGAATGGAAGAATAACACCATTTAGTGTGATCGGTAATATTTCAGAGAAATCCAGCTGGCGGGTGTAAGAATTACTGCCTAGTATAAGAATCTTAGACTTAGAAATATTGAGCTTGAGACCATTTGTTACCGCAAAGTTAGCTATAGCATGGACATCTTCAGATATCAACCTAATGCCCTGGTTGAGTTGTGACGGACAACAATCAAGATAAATTTGGGTGTCATCAGCAAATATCATGTGCTGTGAATTTTGTAATGCAGAACCGATGTCGTTGATGTACAGCGAGAACAAGAGCGGTCCAAGGACAGAACCCTGCGGAACTCCTGACGTCGTAGGTAGCCACGTAGAGCAGTCTCCGTGATCATCAATAACTGCTTGAGTTCTTCCTGTCAGATATGAGAAAATCCAGTCAAGAACCGAATGAGAAAGTCCGATCTTCTTTAGTTTCAAAAGAAGTTGTAGATGCGGAACTGTATCAAATGCTTTACTAAAATCAAACAAAATTAGGATGGTCATGCGTCTTCTATCTATATTACGCCTAACATCTTCGCAAATACGCAGAAGGGCTGACTGAGTGCTGAACCCACTACGGTATCCCGATTGACGTGCATCAAATATCCTATTGCTATCAATCCAATCAGTCAGTTGTCTATGAATAAGCCGCTCCAGTATTTTCGACACTTCAGACAGATTAGCTATTGGTCGCGTATCTGATGGTGAGAGAGGCTTTTTTATTTTAGACAAGGGCCGAAGAAAAGCTTTCTTCCAGTACTGAGGAAACTCTGAAGATACAAGAGAGAGGTTAAACATAGCTGTTAGGATAGGGCAAGATACCGTAAGCGATTTAAA